>OY974083.1:36034936-36552436 GCA_963854165.1 Sylvicola cinctus | reverse complement strand
ACTAAGTACTGAACGTTACAAATTACAACTACACAAATGCTTCGATTTATAATTACTCGGGTATACTAGAGAGGATACAGTCGTCACCCCACGCTCTGACAAAACCTGTACCCTTTTAGTACGACCCGGCCGTTAAAAAAAAAAGTTGCGAGCATTCAACAGATGTACCAACTACTGCTGGCTGCAATGTGTGTTTCACCCCACACACACACACATTCGCAACCGTGCAATGCAGCGCTATACAGTCGCCACCCCACACTGACAATTCTGTATAATTGGCACGACCTGGACGCGAACGACCGGCCTAAAAGAACCTAAAAAGAAATAAGAAAAAGCGTAAATCCAACAGATGTGCCAAATTTTCAATTGCTGGATAAAATCTTTCCCCACCATCACACATACATCCGTGCAATGCAATAGGATACAATTGTCTCCCCACACTCTGACAATTCTGTATCTTTGACACGATCCGGACGCGAAAGGATAAATAATTCTATGAAAATGAAACTTCACTAAACTGAGACTTGGAACAGAGACCTAAATACTCTATCCCAATCACGAAACTGCTGCTTGGAATAGACACATAAAGAATCTATCCCAATCTGCCATCTGCAGACCTGGAATAAAATCATTAATTAAAAACACGACCCGAATTAAAAAGCTTGGAAGCGTAAAAATTCAGAAACGACAAAGACCGTACGCGAAAGGATAAAGAATCCTTTAGATAAGACCACGAAACTGCTGCTTGAGATAGACTCATAAAGAATCTATCCCAATCTGCCATCTGAAGACCTGAAATAAAATCATTAATTAAAAACACGATCCGAATTAAAAAGCTTGGAAGCGTAAATTCAGAAACGACAAAGACCGTACGCGAAAGGATAAAGAATCCTTTAGATAAGACCACGAAACTGCTGCTTGAGATAGACTCATAAAGAATCCATCCCAATCTGCCATCTGAAGACCTGAAATAAAATCATTAATTAAAAACACGATCCGAATTAAAAAGCTTGGAAGCGTAAATTCAGAAACGACAAAGACCGTACGCGAAAGGATAAAGAATCCTTTAGATAAGACCACGAAACTGCTGCTTGAGATAGACTCATAAAGAATCCATCCCAATCTGCCATCTGAAGACCTGAAATAAAATCATTAATTAAAAACACGACCCGAATTAAAAAGCTTGGAAGCGTAAAAATTCAGAAACGACAAAGACCGTACGCGAAAGGATAAAGAATCCTTTAGATAAGACCACGAAACTGCTGCTTGAGATAGACTCATAAAGAATCCATCCCAATCTGCCATCTGAAGACCTGAAATAAAATCATTAATTAAAAACACGATCCGAATTAAAAAGCTTGGAAGCGTAAAAATTTAGAAACGACAAAGACCGTACGCGAAAGGATAAAGAATCCTTTAGATAAGACCACGAAACTGCGGCTTGAGATAGACTCATAAAGAATCTATCCCTATCTGCCATCTGAAGACCTGAAATAAAATCTTTAATTAAAAACACGATCCGAATTAAAAAGCTTGGAAGCGTAAATTCAGAAACGACAAAGACCGTACGCGAAAGGATAAAGAATCCTTTAGATAAGACCACGAAACTGCTGCTTGAGATAGACTCATAAAGAATCTATCCCAATCTGCCATCTGAAGACCTGAAATAAAATCATTAATTAAAAACACGATCTGAATTAAAAAGCTTGGAAGCGTAAATTCGGAAACTACAAAGACCGTACGCGAAAGGATAAAGACTCCTATAGATAAGACCACGAAACTGCTACTTGAGATAGACTCATAAAGAATCCATCCCAATCTGACATCTGAAGACCTGAAATAAAATCATTAATTAAAAACACGATCCGAATTAAAAAGCTTGGAAGCGTAAATCCAGAAACGACAAAGACCGTACGCGAAAGGATAAAGAATCCTTTAGATAAGACCACGAAACTGCTGCTTGAGATAGACTCATAAAGAATCCATCCCAATCTGCCATCTGAAGACCTGAAATAAAATCATTAATTAAAAACACGATCCGAATTAAAAAGCTTGGAAGCGTAAATTCAGAAACGACAAAGACCGTACGCGAAAGGATAAAGAATCCTTTAGATAAGACCACGAAACTGCTGCTTGAGATAGACTCATAAAGAATCTATCCCAATCTGCCATCTGAAGACCTGAAATAAAATCATTAATTAAAAACAAGATCCGAATTAAAAAGCTTGGAAGCGTAAAAATTTAGAAACGACAAAGACCGTACGCGAAAGGATAAAGAATCCTTTAGATAAGACCACGAAACTGCGGCTTGAGATAGACTCATAAAGAATCTATCCCTATCTGCCATCTGAAGACCTGAAATAAAATCTTTAATTAAAAACACGATCCGAATTAAAAAGCTTGGAAGCGTAAATTCAGAAACGACAAAGACCGTACGCGAAAGGATAAAGAATCCTTTAGATAAGACCACGAAACTGCTGCTTGAGATAGACTCATAAAGAATCTATCCCAATCTGCCATCTGAAGACCTGAAATAAAATCATTAATTAAAAACACGATCTGAATTAAAAAGCTTGGAAGCGTAAATTCGGAAACTACAAAGACCGTACGCGAAAGGATAAAGACTCCTATAGATAAGACCACGAAACTGCTACTTGAGATAGACTCATAAAGAATCCATGCCAATCTGCCATCTGAAGACCTGAAATAAAATCATTAATTAAAAACACGATCCGAATTAAAAAGCTTGGAAGCGTAAAAATTCAGAAACGACAAAGACCGTACGCGAAAGGATAAAGAATCCTTTAGATAAGACCACGAAACTGCTGCTTGAGATAGACTCATAAAGAATCTATCCCAATCTGCCATCTGAAGACCTGAAATAAAATCATTAATTAAAAACACGATCCGAATTAAAAAGCTTGGAAGCGTAAAAATTCAGAAACGACAAAGACCGTACGCGAAAGGATAAAGAATCCTTTAGATAAGACCACGAAACTGCTGCTTGAGATAGACTCATAAAGAATCTATCCCAATCTGCCATCTGAAGACCTGAAATAAAATCATTAATTAAAAACACGATCCGAATTAAAAAGCTTGGAAGCGTAAAAATTCAGAAACGACAAAGACCGTACGCGAAAGGATAAAGAATCCTTTAGATAAGACCACGAAACTGCTGCTTGAGATAGACTCATAAAGAATCTATCCCAATCTGCCATCTGAAGACCTGAAATAAAATCATTAATTAAAAACACGATCCGAATTAAAAAGCTTGGAAGCGTAAAAATTCAGAAACGACAAAGACCGTACGCGAAAGGATAAAGAATCCTTCAGATAAGACCACGAAACTGCTGCTTGAGATAGACTCATAAAGAATCCATCCCAATCTGCCATCTGAAGACCTGAAATAAAATCATTAATTAAAAACACGATCCGAATTAAAAAGCTTGGAAGCGTAAAAATTCAGAAACGACAAAGACCGTACGCGAAAGGATAAAGAATCCTTTAGATAAGACCACGAAACTGCTGCTTGAGATAGACTCATAAAGAATCTATCCCAATCTGCCATCTGAAGACCTGAAATAAAATCATTAATTAAAAACACGATCCGAATTAAAAAGCTTGGAAGCGTAAAAATTCAGAAACGACAAAGACCGTACGCGAAAGGATAAAGAATCCTTTAGATAAGACCACGAAACTGCTGCTTGAGATAGACTCATAAAGAATCTATCCCAATCTGCCATCTGAAGACCTGAAATAAAATCATTAATTAAAAACACGATCCGAATTAAAAAGCTTGGAAGCGTAAAAATTCAGAAACGACAAAGACCGTACGCGAAAGGATAAAGAATCCTTTAGATAAGACCACGAAACTGCTGCTTGAGATAGACTCATAAAGAATCTATCCCAATCTGCCATCTGAAGACCTGAAATAAAATCATTAATTAAAAACACGATCCGAATTAAAAAGCTTGGAAGCGTAAAAATTCAGAAACGACAAAGACCGTACGCGAAAGGATAAAGAATCCTTCAGATAAGACCACGAAACTGCTGCTTGAGATAGACTCATAAAGAATCCATCCCAATCTGCCATCTGAAGACCTGAAATAAAATCATTAATTAAAAACACGATCCGAATTAAAAAGCTTGGAAGCGTAAAAATTCAGAAACGACAAAGACCGTACGCGAAAGGATAAAGAATCCTTTAGATAAGACCACGAAACTGCTGCTTGAGATAGACTCATAAAGAATCTATCCCAATCTGCCATCTGAAGACCTGAAATAAAATCATTAATTAAAAACACGATCCGAATTAAAAAGCTTGGAAGCGTAAAAATTCAGAAACGACAAAGACCGTACGCGAAAGGATAAAGAATCCTTTAGATAAGACCACGAAACTGCTGCTTGAGATAGACTCATAAAGAATCTATCCCAATCTGCCATCTGAAGACCTGAAATAAAATCATTAATTAAAAACACGATCCGAATTAAAAAGCTTGGAAGCGTAAAAATTCAGAAACGACAAAGACCGTACGCGAAAGGATAAAGAATCCTTCAGATAAGACCACGAAACTGCTGCTTGAGATAGACTCATAAAGAATCTATCCCAATCTGCCATCTGAAGACCTGAAATAAAATCATTAATTAAAAACACGATCCGAATTAAAAAGCTTGGAAGCGTAAAAATTCAGAAACGACAAAGACCGTACGCGAAAGGATAAAGAATCCTTTAGATAAGACCACGAAACTGCTGCTTGAGATAGACTCATAAAGAATCTATCCCAATCTGCCATCTGAAGACCTGAAATAAAATCATTAATTAAAAACACGATCCGAATTAAAAAGCTTGGACGCGTAAAAATTCAGAAACGACAAAGACCGTACGCGAAAGGATAAAGAATCCTTTAGATAAGACCACGAAACTGCTGCTTGAGATAGACTCATAAAGAATCTATCCCAATCTGCCATCTGAAGACCTGAAATAAAATCATTAATTAAAAACACGATCCGAATTAAAAAGCTTGGAAGCGTAAAAATTCAGAAACGACAAAGACCGTACGCGAAAGGATAAAGAATCCTTTAGATAAGACCACGAAACTGCTGCTTGAGATAGACTCATAAAGAATCTATCCCAATCTGCCATCTGAAGACCTGAAATAAAATCATTAATTAAAAACACGATCCGAATTAAAAAGCTAGGAAGCGTAAAAATTCAGAGACGACAAAGACCGTACGCGAAAGGATAAAGAATCCTTCAGATAAGACCACGAAACTGCTGCTTGAGATAGACTCATAAAGAATCTATCCCAATCTGCCATCTGAAGACCTGAAATAAAATCATTAATTAAAAACACGATCCGAATTAAAAAGCTTGGAAGCGTAAATTCAGAAACGACAAAGACAGTACGCGAAAGGATAAAGAATCCTTTAGATAAGACCACGAAACTGCTGCTTGAGATAGACTCCTAAAGAATTCATCGAAATCTGCCATCTGAAGACCTGAAATAAAATCATTAATTAAAAACACGATCCGAATTAAAAAGCTAGGAAGCGTAAAAATTCAGAGACGACAAAGACCGTACGCGAAAGGATAAAGAATCCTTCAGATAAGACCACGAAACTGCTGCTTGAGATAGACTCATAAAGAATCTATCCCAATCTGCCATCTGAAGACCTGAAATAAAATCATTAATTAAAAACACGATCCGAATTAAAAAGCTTGGAAGCGTAAAAATTCAGAAACGACAAAGACCGTACGCGAAAGGATAAAGAATCCTTTAGATAAGACCACGAAACTGCTGCTTGAGATAGACTCATAAAGAATCTATCCCAATCTGCCATCTGAAGACCTGAAATAAAATCATTAATTAAAAACACGATCCGAATTAAAAAGCTAGGAAGCGTAAAAATTCAGAGACGACAAAGACCGTACGCGAAAGGATAAAGAATCCTTTAGATAAGACCACGAAACTGCTGCTTGAGATAGACTCATAAAGAATCTATCCCAATCTGCCATCTGAAGACCTGAAATAAAATCATTAATTAAAAACACGATCCGAATTAAAAAGCTTGGAAGCGTAAAAATTCAGAAACGACAAAGACCGTACGCGAAAGGATAAAGAATCCTTTAGATAAGACCACGAAACTGCTGCTTGAGATAGACTCATAAAGAATCTATCCCAATCTGCCATCTGAAGACCTGAAATAAAATCATTAATTAAAAACACGATCCGAATTAAAAAGCTAGGAAGCGTAAAAATTCAGAGACGACAAAGACCGTACGCGAAAGGATAAAGAATCCTTCAGATAAGACCACGAAACTGCTGCTTGAGATAGACTCATAAAGAATCTATCCCAATCTGCCATCTGAAGACCTGAAATAAAATCATTAATTAAAAACACGATCCGAATTAAAAAGCTTGGAAGCGTAAATTCAGAAACGACAAAGACAGTACGCGAAAGGATAAAGAATCCTTTAGATAAGACCACGAAACTGCTGCTTGAGATAGACTCCTAAAGAATTCATCGAAATCTGCCATCTGAAGACCTGAAATAAAATCATTAATTAAAAACACGATCCGAATTAAAAAGCTTGGAAGCGTAAATTCAGAAACGACAAAGACCGTACGCGAAAGGATAAAGAATCCTTTAGATAAGACCACGAAACTGCTGCTTGAGATAGACTCATAAAGAATCTATCCCAATCTGACATCTGAAGACCTGAAATAAAATCATTAATTAAAAACACGATCCGAATTAAAAAGCTTGGAAGCGTAAATTCGGAAACGACAAAGACCGTACGCGAAAGGTTAAAGAATCCTTTAGATAAGACCACGAAACTGCTGCTTGAGATAGACTCATAAAGAATCTATCCCAATCTGCCATCTGAAGACCTGAAATAAAATTATTAATTAAAAACACGATCCGAATTAAAAAGCTTGGAAGCGTAAAAATTCAGAAACGACAAAGACCGTACGCGAAAGGATAAAGAATCCTTTAGATAAGACCACGAAACTGCTGCTTGAGATAGACTCATAAAGAATCTATCCCAATCTGCCATCTGAAGACCTGAAATAAAATCATTAATTAAAAACACGATCCGAATTAAAAAGCTTGGAAGCGTAAAAATTCAGAAACGACAAAGACCGTACGCGAAAGGATAAACAATCCTTTAGATAAGACCACGAAACTGCTGCTTGAGATAGACTCATAAAGAATCTATCCCAATCTGCCATCTGAAGACCTGAAATAAAATCATTAATTAAAAACACGATCCGAATTAAAAAGCTTGGAAGCGTAAAAATTCAGAAACGACAAAGACCGTACGCGAAAGGATAAAGAATCCTTTAGATAAGACCACGAAACTGCTGCTTGAGATAGACTCATAAAGAATCTATCCCAATCTGCCATCTGAAGACCTGAAATAAAATCATTAATTAAAAACACGATCCGAATTAAAAAGCTTGGAAGCGTAAATTCAAAAACGACAAAGACCGTACGCGAAAGGATAAAGAATCCTTTAGATAAGACCACGAAACTGCTGCTTGAGATAGACTCATAAAGAATCTATCCCAATCTGCCATCTGTAGATCTGAAATAAAATCATTAATTAAAAACACGACCCGAATAAAAAAGCTTGGAAACGTAAATTAAAAAAACCGATAGAATAACATGTCCATTGAATTCGAAAATGAAAACTGCTGCTCGGAACAGCAACGACGAATACCCAAACCCAAAACCCAAACCCTCATGTCCTACTCCTAACCCCAACTTCATACCCATCCCAACCAATACCTAAATCCCCTATCCCAACCATATTTCCTACTCCCAACCAATACCTAAATACCCTATCCCAAACCTTTTTCCCATTCCCAACCTCATACACCATCCCCAACCCCATGCCCAATACAATAATAATAACAGTCGGGTAGGATCCAGATAATTAAAAATAACCGACCGGTTGTTGGTGTTTAGTAGTTGAAATAAATGACAACGTCCAAAACGAGGATGAATTGTCATTTATCGCAACATTCCAGGAGCACGACGAGGACGAACCAACTCGCTCCCAGGATAGGAAAGGAGTTCAAGGATAAGGGTTCAAGGTTCTAAAAGAAATGAGCAGAAAACAATTAATAAAACACGACGCGATGCAAAAACCAAAATTTGAAAGAAATTATATTATTTAATATATAAAATGCGTCTGGCTATTGATTCGAAGCGATGTCCCAATGAATCCAAATTCCCAGGATGTTTAAGAAGCTGGTTTCGAGTAATCTGAAAGCACCTATATTCTCAGAACACCAGATAACTCGCTATATTGTAATCTCAAACATTTAAAATCCTGCTATAATAGTGTTCCCAATTCCAATCCTGGTTCTGCAACCTCAAATCCATTACTGGGAATTTCAATCCCAATTCCAATGACAATCCTATTCCCAATTCCAAACAAGTGCAACTACACTTATATAAAAACAACAACTTTGGATACATTTAAAAAACGTCCTTACTCTCCAAAAATCAAATTACAAGTGAACTCAAAGCAGCAAAAAAGACGTAAACAACCTGAGCCTCAAACTCGGTCTCTTCAAAAATCAAAACACAAATGAACTTTAAGCAGTAAAAAGGAAGTAAACAACCTCAGCCTCAACCTCGGTCTTTACAAAAATCAAAGCACAAATGAACTTTAAGCAGTAAAAAGGAAGTAAACAACCTCAGCCTCAACCTCGGTCTATACAAAAATCAAAGCACAAATGAACTTTAAGCAGTAAAAATGAAGTAAACAACCTCAGCCTCAACCTCGGTCTCTACAAAAAACAAAGCACAACTGAACTTTAAGCAGTAAAAGAGATGTAAATAACCTCAGACTCAACCTCGACCTCTACAAAATCAAAGCACAAATGAACTTTAAGCAGTAAAAAGGAAGTAAACAACCTCAGCCTCAACCTCGGTCTATACAAAAATCAAAGCACAAATGAACTTTAAGCAGTAAAAATGAAGTAAACAACCTCAGCCTCAACCTCGGTCTATACAAAAATCAAAGCACAAATGAACTTTAAGCAGTAAAAATGAAGTAAACAACCTCAGCCTCAACCTCGGCCTCGGCAATACCAAAGTTTTCGTATATTTTTCATATCTCCAAAACGATAAATATTTTATAATATTTTCTTTCACATTTTTGTTAGTTTTGAAAAGACATAAAAGTTGTCTAAAAATTTCAAGGTCAAAATCAAAAAATTAAAGGTCAGACTATTAAAATCTCCGAAGCCTTAAATATTTCTGAACTTTTTTTTTGACATTATTGTAGCTTCTGATAAGAAAAAAGTTTTCAGAACATTTCAAGGTCAAAAATTTAAAATTAAAGGTCACAATTTGTATATCTTAGAAAACCTAAACATTTTGAAACAAAAACTTTGGAAGCATTTAACAGACGTCTTTACTGCACAAAATTCAAAGCACAACTGCGGCCTGCGCTCCAGGCAGCAAAACGAAGTAAACAACCTCGGCTTCAACCTAAGCCATCGTTTTCGAACGAAAAATATTTTAATTTATATTTTCTTTCGATAAAGTGTTTTTGACCGTGCTGCTATCATGGCTTTTGAGTGAGTCATGACTTACGAGCGAATTTCAGGAATTCTTCAATAAAACGTCCTAATTTAAGGCTTTTAAGGAAAAAAAATCTATGCTCTTAACATCTTAAAAACGTTTTATTCAAAACATAACGAAATATTTTTAAATTCTTAATTGTTCGATAATAAAAGCGAAAATTAATTTCTAAAAACTTAAATAAAAGCTAAACTACAGTTTTTATTTAACAACTTTTTTGGAAATACCTTGAAGAAATTAAAAATATACTTTTATTCATTTCTTTGATGATTTGATCACGTCCTACGGCAACGACAGTATTTCATTCCTTGCAGTAATCTTGTTTACATATTAATTCATCTGTACATTGAGCGCACACTAAATTAACAGTTTCTTCTTGTGATCCATTTTGGAAATAAAATATAAGACCGTCATAGCAGTATAAATAAATTATATTGATTAAAGCTATCATGGAAATCGCTTAAAAATACATTTACCAAGGAGAGACATTTGAGATTTCACGTTGTTCATATATTTGAGACATTCAGATAAATATCAATAGTCGCAAATCACGTAAATGAAACAACTATTGCTTTGATATTAAGGATTATTATTGGTAACTGCATATTGGTAGTAATAATATAACTCAAAGGCCGCACTTTACCAGAAGAAGCAACGTCTGGAATCGTTATCGCTACAATTGGAAGCACTGCTGGCAGATATGGGGCAAATGTAGGCACAGAAATCATATAGATATATTTTAATAATTCCGCGTATTAAAAAACATTTAATTAAAATTAAATATAAAATATAATTTTATTACATTTTACATATCTCTTAATAATTGCTGAATGCTGAATATACTTTTAGTACAGCACATGCAACGCCGCCATACGTCAAAATGCATATGCGTAATGTTTTTGTATTATTTTTACCTTTTGCACAATCTGCATGTTTTGTTCCGTATTCCGTAATCTGTTCATGAAATTCCATACATTATGATTTGTACTGTGTGAATAAATCTTGAATAAAGTGATTTTATTGAATTTGGATTCAAAATAATTGAATTAAATTAAATTAGTGGACTCCAGTGATTGCCTTTAAATTATTTTTCGGTTAATAATTGACAACGTCGTGCAGTACGCAACTTAAATCAAATTCCAGCATTAATACATCTACCCACACAGGTTTATTGAATAAAAATCAAGTAAAATGTCAGAGTCGTATGGTAAATATTAATAATTTATAAAGAAAACCATTGTTATTCGTTTCTGGTTTATTGATTTTCCCAAACACTTTTCAGACTATTTGTTTAAGTTTTTAATCATTGGGAGTGCTGGAAGTGGCAAAAGCTGTCTTTTGCATCATTTCATCGAAAGCAAATGTGAGTATGTACATCAAGGAAAACCCAAATTAAAAAATTAAACCCATAATTAAATTAAATGCAACACCTATCGCGTTTTAAACTGTGTACGTCGTAAACATAACATGTATGACGTCATTTTGGTTTTTCTACGGGTTTGCGCAGTTGCATTAAATCGCATCGCTGCGCTTTGGTACATTTTGTTTTGTTTTTTCTCTCTTACTATTTATTTTTTATTTTGTTCACAGTCAAAGAAGACAGCTCCCACACGATTGGCGTTGAATTCGGCTCCCGGATTGTGTCGGTAGGTGGTAAACGTGTCAAACTGCAAATATGGGATACTGCCGGACAGGAGCGTTTCCGTTCGGTGACACGCTCATATTATCGTGGTGCTGCTGGTGCCTTGTTGGTGTATGACACTACATCCCGTGACTCATTCACAGCTCTAGCCCATTGGTTGAGTGATGCCCGCACTTTAGCCAGCCCACACATTTGTATTCTTTTGGCTGGTAACAAGCGTGACATGGAGGCGGAACGACAAATCACCTTCTTGGAGGCCTCAAATTTTGCTCAAGAAAATGAACTAGTGTTTTTGGAGACGAGCGCCAAGACCGGCGAAAATGTTGAGGAGGCATTCTTAAAGTGTGCCAAAACCATTTTAGCCAAAATCGAGATTGGTGAATTGGATCCCGAGCGTATTGGTAGTGGCATTCAGTATGGTGATGGTGTGCTGAAGGGATTGCACAACCGCGAACGAGGATCTGGTACTCCGAAGCCTGGTGGATCTGGTTTGGCCGGAGATTGTTTGAATTGTCGTGTCTAAGTGAAGAGTTTGTGCTTTTTGTTTCGCGAAGCAACAAAGTTTGCAGTGCTGTGCAGAGTGTTTTTTTAATGGTGATGCAATCGGGTTCATATTCATACCGCATGGAGTATGGTCTGAACCATTTTAAAATTATTATTATTAAATTACAATATTTAATTTTTGTATAACTGAAGTGCATTTGAATAATAGAGTTTTCGTTATTCGTTTAGAAATTGTTGTATTCAACGTTTGCTTAGGTTAACATGAACACTAAATTAGTTTAGAATCTCTTGAAAATATTCCTTAAAATTAATGCACATAACTTATCGCCGGTGGTGAACATTCACTTCCTACAAGATGAGAATTTTCTATGCGTAGATTCGTCTCAATATCAAATATCTACCTTATCTTTGTGTACATATTTTTAAGTTTTAATTTTATGCAAAAAAAATATTTTATTTGAAAAACATTGATTTATTAATATTTACATTAAATAAAAAAAAGGAAATTCCGAAATATGGTCTGAATACATTTTAATTTTTGAAGGACTGCACTTTTGTTTCAAATTTTATTACTTATTTGTTTCTTTTCCAAAAAAGAACTTAGAGCATTAAAACATAAATTTAAAAAAAGTATCACCAGCTCTGATTTGAGACCCAAAATAAATTAAGTTTAATTCAAGATGATCGTTTAATAATTTGTACCCACGTTATTGTTGGCAGCTAAATCTCAATTTTAAAATAACAAGCTTTTATATCCGTTCGAAAATATGTTACTGAAGAATTGTACCAAGAGTTTCGTAATTTCTATTACAATTGCTTTCGTTCCTGTCTACACAAACAAGTTGTTTAGTATGATTTGATGTACATTAAATGGAACTGCGATTTACCTACATAAATGTGAAGAGTAATGTTTTTTGTAAATATATGTGACGAGTCACGAAAACCTACATGTAAATTTAAAATTATTTAAAAAAATAAATAATATGTCTAATCAAGTAATCACTAATTTATTGTTGTTATATGCTCCAAAGATAGCCTTAGCGTTTTTTCAGTTTAGTGTTGCAATTTTGAATAAATAAATAATAAAAATCAGACAACCTGAAATTTATTCTTACGATGTCAAAGTCATAAAAATCTAAAAAAGTCGTATGAGTGACAGTCCTTTGTCCTTGCAACGAATGAGAGTTCAGTGTACTTTATCAGGAAAACAGTTAAAGTAACTGCTTTGTCCTTTCAATAGCTGGCAGTTCAGTATCTGCATTCTGCTATGCGAAAAGTATCTAAACAACTTCCTCTATTGGTATTGCTCGTTCAAGGTTGTATAAATCGATATGAGGGTTTTTATCGTTTAGAGCTGTTGCTTGTTGGTCAGTTATGCCAGTAATGATGTGCTCGAAGTTTATCCGCGTTCGCGATTGTTGTGCTCAATATATATATGAGTATACTTAATTGAGATTATGAATAGGATTCCAATTCGGAAATGAATTTTGAGGTTCCATAATTAGGATGAGGATTGGATTCACTAATACATCACTGGATTGCAAATTTATGGGATTCAAATGGACTCGGGGGTGATTTGGAGTTCTGAAAATTTAGGTGCTTGCAGATAAGCGAAAGCAGCTTCTTGAACATTCTAAGATCTTTTCGTATATCAATGGTCAGTTACATGCTTTGTGTATTATGTAACTAATTATAGCTTTGTTTTTCAGGTTTCGGGTTTCTCGTCGGATTTTATTATTAAAGCACCTTTTTAATTTATTTAAGTTTTGGGTTTTCTTTTATATGATTTATAAATTTATGAAATTGGCGGTCATTTGATTTTTTTGGTATTTTTGGCCAGCAAATAGCGATTCCAGGAATATGAATTTGTTTGAATGTTGTGCTTTCACAACAGATGAAAGCAGAATACTGGAACCTGAACCTGCGAGGGTTGGAAATTGAGTTGGGGTTGGAGTATTCCCATACCCAAAACTCCTTTCATTAAAAATTCATAATTTACCATTGTTCTTGCGAATTTTTGAGCGTATAAGGTTATAAGCACGGCCCCAGTTATATCAATGATTTTTCATGTATGTATTTTGAAAAATTTGGTCCATTCTAGGGTTAGGAGTTTAACTACTCGGGAAACACATTCCAGTATTCACTTTTCCTTTTAAATTTTAAATACCTACATAACTTATAATTGTGGCTACGTATATGGCATGTAGATTATTTTACATCAATTTGTAAAACAATCCTCGGCGGGTGGTGATGTTTAAATAAAACTTTAAAGTGTAGTAAAGAAAAAGACATCTAAATAGAAAGTCCCCCACATTGTTGGCCAAATACATTGCCAAACAAATTAGAACACAACACAAGAAATGCATCATTTGAAATGAATGAAAATAATACGCAAATATTGTACGAAAACTTTTATTTAAAAATTCTATTATTAACCTATTTTAATATAAAATATGAATTATTGATATCTACAACACATTACATCAATTTTTATATTATGAGTGACTTCAATAAATTCAAAACATTTAAAGACTTCCGCTTCTGTTACGAATGATAGTAAATTATTTTCCTTAGTCTTTAACTCGTCGTTTGATTTAAATTTTATATTATAAAGGTATTTATTTATAAATTATTTGCACAATAAATGGAATTCTTAGACTTTATAGCATAACCCGGTGGATCGATTGTGACAGCAATTACTGTAAAAGTGATACCGAAGTTATAGGTATTTCGGATTTTATGTGAGTACAGGAAAAACAAATACATAAATAAATTAGAGAAACAAAAATTCATCAAATAAACCTAAGTTAGTAAAAGAAGAAGACAATTTTGGATGAATTATGTAAAATGGGCAATAAATTTCCCAATTAATTTAAAATGAGACTGACATTAAATTCGAAAAAAAGTCTATTGAATTTTAATTTCATGACAGTAGTAAACTATTTCATCTCTTTTGAAAGAAGATATAATGGATGCTTCCTGTTATAAAGAGTCTATGAATATTCGCGATCGCACATTAGTCTAAATTTTTTACATCAACTATACCAATAATTTCAGTCACTCGAATTAGATTTAATTATTTGTTTGTTGAGAAATAAATTGTTTGCCTAATACACATTCGGAAGTATAGCATGCGGCACAAGTTGACAATATCGTTGCCAAGCTGAGTTATATCGGATAACGTTGACACTTTGGACATGTCGCTGACGAGCAATTAACACAACAACTGTCCATAACGTACACAACAATGTGCACCAAGAAATTGCAGCCACGCTGGGATGCAGAAGTGTAGCTGCTAATGACATTGAGCAAAGAATGTCTCCAAAATAGTTGGGATGTCTAACCGTGGACCACCACTTGGAGGCCAAAAGAAACTCACGTCGACCAATCTGATGTGTCGCAATGGTATAAGCTGAACGGAATTGATCAGCGTCCGGATTCATGCGGAATGCATGCTTTTGAAATTGTGCTGAACGTTTAATCCAAACACCTGCTAAAAAGCAGACTACAGAAATTGTGAAAAGTACAGTGGAGGAGCGTGTAACGATGTTGTTTGAGCCAACAAAATGTCTTAGAATCATAACATTGGTAAATGGATAGATTGCATGACGGATAAGTGTGTTGGCACCAAGAAATTCCTGGTGCAATTCGAAGCTAAATGTCGTGTGGCTCTCAAACAGAAGCAAATCAACATGATAAATGAGGAATAGAAGCCCAACCACAACGGAGGGGCTCTCAAAGTTAATAAGTCCAAAGAAATCATTGCTTTTAAGGGCGCTTATATTAATTTTCAATGATTTACAAAGATAAATTGCATTGAAAATTAATGAAAAGATAATTGAAACTCGTTTTAAAATCAACTTTGTATTCAATCTTTTGCATAGAATAGGGTTTGAGTCGCGTCCAGCTAAGAAACTTCCATTGGGGTTGGTTGGTGTCACTGAATTTTCTTGAATATTTTTATGCTTCATTATAAGTGCAATACCAAGATGAACAAACAAATTGATAAAGAACAGACCGGTGAATGAGTTATTCAGCAATTTAAATAATCCGCATTTAAAATAGTTTTCCAGTCCGAACAATGCTCCCACGATGACGATTGCGGCCCCGATTCCATTGAAGACATACTGATGTATATCAAAACAATCAGTTTTGATGGTAACGATGCGTCCTATTGGTACTAACGACAGAATTGCGGTTAATATCAAAACACCCAAGTATACGCCAGCCAGTTCAATTGATTTAAAAAGGTTTAAGAACATGGACCAATCCGCTTCTTTGAACAAATTTACGTGTTTACTTGTAGTTGTTGCCGTGGTATTTTCAACTTTGGCAATGGATTGCTTATCTAGGTAGCTGTACATCTGAATGATGCAATTAAAAATAATTGCGAAGCCAAACCATAACCACTCAAGAAACACTGCCGATTTGCTTTGTTGTCTTCTTGCGTATTTATTATCATCATACTCATAGTCCATTTGTGGTTTACTAAATTGAGACATTTTTGAAATGCTGCTTTCTTTAGAAAATTGTGATACCAAGCTTCGTGATCTGCGATATGAAGACGAACGTGCAACCGAGTCCTCATCACGTTCTGAATTCTCAAAAATGGCACTAAGTTCAGTTGGTGGTGAAATAATAGTAGCAGTTGGGATCGCTGTTGGTTTTGGTTCAACTGGAGCCATATTCATTTGTTCAAGCATAATTTTTACTTTTGGTGGTGATCGAATCATTTGCTCTTTGAGTTTTGCTTCTGATTTTGGAGATATGGTCTCTTTAGGCTTTTCATCTTTTACCGGTGGATTCACAGGCGGCTGTCGATTACGACTAGAGCCTCTGGTAACGGTTGTCGTCGATTTTGTTGTAACACTTGTAGAACTCTGAGAGGACACGGAATGGCGTGTGCTTCGGCGATTCATTGCTGATGCCTGTAAAGGTAATTGAACATTATTTTATAAGCATTTGTTGGGGTTTCAATCTATTTAGACGATATATGAAAAAAAGGACGAAATCGCATTGGAGGGAAATTTTTGTGAGGTTATGCTTCCACAAATATTAATTACTACAATAAATGTTTTTTTTAACAAATAATACATTTAACAAAGAGAAATGTATATTAAAACAAGATTTTAATTAATTAAATTTCTATATTTTAAAAGATATTTAAATTTTAAACGGTTTGCATTGCACGCGTCACTTTAGGGACGCTACATTGCATCAATTGTTAAAGTTATTAAAATTTTTTTTACAAAAATAGGTAAATCTTACATCAATTGTTTATCTCTGTTATCACACAATTAAGATTTTAAACAATCACTAGTTGTTGGGTTTAAATGTTTTTAACAAACGAAATTCCGATAAATGCACTACAAAATATCAACAAAACTTGAATTGTTAAACACCAATTTTTAAGTACCAAAACGCAAAGCGACGCCAACTAATGTTAAAGTTATGAAATTGGCCGAAAGAGCGCAATGTAGTCAAGGCACATACGCAATTGAATTGAACCGCATATTGCGACATACATATTTTTTACGGTAAAAAAATTAAACATTTTTTTTATACATATATATATATTTATTATTTAGCTTAAATATATATAATGTTCGGACGATTAAATAAAAATTCGTCGACTTTTTTTTAAATTTTTTGTTTAATTTTTTTATTTTAAATAAAAATCGTGTTGCTGAAGTCTAAATGACAGCCTAAAAAACACTCAAACATTTAAACGCACATAACACATTTTAATTGAGAAAAATGGTGGCCAACAAAATTTTTTTTTTCAGTCGAAATTTTAATTGTATACAACTAAGAGTTAAGAATTAAGAGTTTTATTCAACTAGAAATGAATATGAAAAATTGATAAATGTCAACAAAATTAGTTCGGAAGAAAAATCTTGAAAAATGGTAGGATAGAAAATCGTCGTGGACATAGAATTTTACTCGTATCATCCAAAATAGTTTCATCGTGTAGACGAAAAAATTAAAATTTGATTTAACATATGCACGCGAAAATACCCTGTGTGTGGATCACATTTTATTTATATATGCTGCGGCCTGCGTGTTCCCTAAAAATAGCCAAGACTGTATTTTGTACATGTGTGCGTTTCTTCGTTTCATCATAGTAATTCAACCGTACTTTTAGAATATGTGAGAAAATTGGGAGCCTGGAGTGAATTTGTGTTCTTAGCAACTGTGTGCATTCTTATTAGTTTAAAAAAATTATATCCTCAAATTTTAATTAAAATACATTTTAAAGATGCACAAGCACAAAGTTTGAGAGTGAAAAAAATAAGTGCGTTAATGGCTGTTTGCTTTGTATTAAAGATATGACTTAATTGTGAAAGCTTTGCCAAATTTGGATGAATAACATAAATGACATCACTCTAGCTATATCCAATTCGGGGCCTCTCGTTTAACTCACACAATGTAGGTGTAGGTTTTGCATATTTTTAGTTTAAGGTGTGTTAACTACTCCTTTTTGCTCAAAGGAAATTTAATTAATTTTTGCAGCCACACTCGTCCATTCTAACTGTGGCAAGCCCAACAATTTTTCGTTTTCTTTTCGTGTGTTAAGTGTTTGGACAATAAGCGAAGCAATATGGCTCATAATTAAAAATCCTTTTGTGTTGTCTGAAAAAAAGGTGATGTGATGTGATGCACCAACGATGATTATTAAATATTCATAAAATATTATTCTACGTGTGAGACGTTGGAATTTGATATTTTAACCAAAAAGGCAGCTCCATATTTGTGGCATCAAATAAACAGAGGAAATCGCAACCGCATGAATCATCCAAAAACGAAAGAGGAAAAAAGAAACCAAAGTAAATGTTGAGGTTTGTAAGTAAAACAACAAACTGTGAAGTTTTGTAATACAATTTGAGGCCAAAATGAGATTGTGTGCAATATAAAACCAAATTAGTTGCAATAGTTAAAAAATACAATCATTGACCAGTCACTTTCTAAACTGCCCGAAAGCATTGTTACAGTGTTAATTGTTTTAAAATATCACTACACTATTTGAGTAAAAAGTTGAATAAAACCATGGAAACAGAAAATGATGAGAGCAACAGTGCAAAAGCACACGAATGCACACAAAATATATTAAAAACTCCATTAAGGATAGAAGAAACGGATAATAGGCAGTCACAAGGTATTGGCCCAAAGCAAGAGGGGCTGGAAGAACCAGAAAAATCCGATTTTTCGCCAGAGGATAGTGCGAAAAATGCTTTAGAAAATGCAATAGTAGAAAACGAATCAACTCCAGGTCTGGTGACATCATTTACAATTGACTTTAGCGATGGTTCCTCAAAGGTCGATGACAAACGCCATAAAACAATGGTGGAGCGCTTTCAAAGGCGACAAAAAGAACAACAAAATAATAAGCATCGGCGTGGTCAATCAATCGGAGGTCTTAAAACAGACATTTCACCTGAAGAGACAACGATTACAAATATACCAAATCAAGGTGTTCCCGCAAATGGTGTAACAATGCGCAACAAACCACAAAACCAATCCCGAAATGCTGACTTGGAAGCGATAAGTAAGCGCCATAGTTGGTCACCAAAAACTACGACCACAATGCAGTCACCAATAGTTATCGAAAAACCAAATACAATTGAAGTTAAAAGCAAAATACACACAATGTCGCCATTGGTGCCAGTACAATCCAAACAGGTGCACATTGAAACGCTTTCAATTCAAGCGAAGTCTCAAACACTGCAGTTAGCGCTGCAAAATAAAATGATAAATCTAACCGATGAGCAACAAAAGGATGTTAAATCCAATCAACATAATATAAGAAAAGATGATTGGTTACAAGATATGGCCATTGGTACGCCGTTGGAGTACGAAGAGACACCTGAATGTGTTTCTGAAACGGGAACGTACACACTTGACGGAGACAATTACACAGAAGAGCAAAAAGATAAAATGAATATTGATAAGGCCAAGGCCAAAGCAGCGGAATTAGAGGCGGCTATGGCGAGATGTCGTAACAAACTTGGGCATCATCTTCCAGAAAACAAAAATGTCCTTGAGATTTCCTACTCTCATGAGCCCACATCGTTTGAAGGCATGGATGAAATAAGGCCGCACAAAAAAACGTCTTACCTTGAAAAGATTAAGTCTCGCGTTCAAAAAATCAGCGACAAAACGTTCAATAAGTCTAGCACAACGTCAACATCAACAAGCAAGAAATTTGATGTTGGTACTTTTACAAGTGTCACAACTTCAGGTATACTATCGAAAGGGCAGATTCCCGAAGCATGGGGACCGACAGACAAAAAAGTGCTTGCCCGCCGAAACAGTTTAACTCGCTCCCATATAGATGCCTCTGAGTATGTGCAACGAAAAAAAGATGACTTTATGACCGACAACGAGAAAGCCGAATATCAATTGAACATATTTTTAAAATCGAATTTCGAAGAGCCATCGAGTTTGGAAACTCAAAGGCCCAAACGCCGAGAGGATGCAAATCAAACAGATGATGATGCTGCGTCTAGTTTAATATCAGTCAAGACCAAGAATGACTGGATTCAAGAGTGGGCGAAAAATGCTAGGAAACAAATTAAATCACCAGTTATGTCAAATAGTTACGATGCATACGAAAACAGCACACCCACCTTAGTCAGGCGTCCACCGCAAAGTCCGTCGAAAATTCCATCACCCATTCAATCAGCAGTTTTGTCTCCACTAAGGGCCCGTAGTGTTTCTCGCACACGTCCTCCATTGTCACCTTCTGGGCAACACGCTAATATTCCAACATGTTATGGCAGCAATAATGTAAGTTAAATTTTAAGGAATAATTATAAACATTTAATTTGTTGTTTTTTCGCTCATAGGACATACCATCACATTTCAAATCTTCATTACCGAACGATTTTTGTATTAATAACCTTACCATGGACACCGATCACTTCCTGGAGCGCACAGCTGCCGCCATCACAAGTCTGCAATCAGTGCTACATCAACAAAAACAGCAGCGACAGAAACAAAATCAAAATTATCACACTTCACCGCAATCCGATTCCCAGCCACCAACTCCAACATCGCCCATGAGTTCAGCAGCTGTGCACAACATGAATATGTCTACATCTTTTATGACTTCAATGTCATCCCCAGGACGTCGTCCTAACCGATTGAATTGTAGCCAAAAAATTGAACATCGTCGCAATTTGTCACTTGATGCTGGAACTCCATATTACGATTTTCAGAGGGGCCGCGAGCACGAAAGTAACAGTGATAAAATGCTTAATCGTTACAACTCAGCAAAAAATGCACTGAATCAAAAGGCCAATGAGTTGCTATCGATCAAACAACGTCAAAACAATGTCGTTTCCGCAGCAACCTCTTCGCCCATACGTCGCTCCAGTTCGTTCTCCGCACAAACTCGAACCAATGCGACTGGAGTGCTCCGTCAAGCAAACAAAGCTGCAATGCCATCTCCAACAAATGAACAGAAGACATTTAATGACCATTATTTGCAGCATGGAATCGGGCAGTTGCAAAAGTCTCAGAGCAGCACCAGCTTCAGACGGTTTATGACACAACAGCAAGTTCATCAACAAAACGCGTCCCAAGAATTCTACGTCAACGAACAAGATAACCTTGATGATTCTTACTATCACCATCAAAGTCATCCCAAATCGAATAAGCACAATGCTGGAAATTCACTATCATCATCATCTTGCGAGGACTTTAATTTCACAAATCAAAGCGACAGCAAAATGTCCGACGACAGCGAATGCCCCACGTCACCCAGCTACCAATCCAAAACAAACGAACACTTATCAAATACTCGAGTGAACAAAACATTCTTGAAACGTGTCGAACAAAATAGAGCAAAGGCCGCCACCGCCACAGCCCAATCATCCATTCGCGGTTGTCCCAACACACCAGAAATGCCGCGACGCCAAACAAATCGCCAAAATGTTACACGCGACCGTCAATCAATGCCACGTGACTCAAGTCTCCAACGCATGAAACAAGATTTGAACAATTTTAATCAAACGAAAAAGACATTAAACACGAACAGCAGCCCCTCACCAGCAGCGAGCAAAAAAGTCCAACCCAAGTATCTCGATATCTCGAAATATAAGCCGGTTCAAAGTAATAATTTTTTGAAGCGTGACGGATCTAAAATAACAAAATTAGGACGCGAAAGCTCTGCACCACCGACAAGTGCCCCGCCTGCAACGCAAAATTTCTTGAAAAAGAGTCCCTCTTGTACCGGGATTATGAATCGTAGTGATGCAACGCGAACCAGTGTGAGAAGCGTTAAATCGGCCAGTGGTGGCACGAAGTCTGCAGCTGCATTGGCCGCTGCAAATGCGCAAAAAGTTAAAGAGCAAGAGCTGGCAATGTGGAGGCGTCGTGCTTCCTATGACCCAATGAAAGCGGCAGCTGAAGGAAAGCGCAAAGAAATTGCTAAGAAACAGCAACTCTTGGAATAGATAAAGATTATCACCATTTAATAATAATTAACTAATTAGAAAACGAACAATTACACAAATTGTTAACTACAATAGCTGGTAGCTCTCAATTTTTTAAAGCAGCTTTTTATTCTTTTTCATGTTTTATGCTAATTTTAATTAATTATTATTCTCAAAAGGGATTGTTGGCAATATTTTTTATCCTGTTAATGTATAAGCGTATATGTTGCATATATTTATAAGAATTATAGTTATCCTAAATTGTTAATGATCTGAGACATTGCAGCGAATAATTTTTACAAGTGCAGAATGCAGATACACCAGAACAACAAAGCTCTCTTTGTGTTTTTTAAATTTAAATTATACTGTTATATTTCTTTTATTTATCCAGTTCGAATCTTTAGTGTTTACGTTACTCCTTAGTCCTTAAAGTTATGTAAAACTTTTAATACATCGAATTATTTTTAACGCTTTATAAAATCGTCCAAACGGTAACGGTCACAAATACGGAACAGAGTTTAAATAATAATAAAAGTATAGTATATATGTATGTATGTATTTGTGATAAATTTGTTGGTATAGGTTATTTTCCTATATTTAAGTGATTCTTAAATTAAAAAATATTAATTTAATTGTGTTTGTGTACCGAACCATATTCGTGCAACTTTTTATTTAATATTAATTATTAAAATTCATAGAATATCTCCTTTATGTAATTTTAATGAGAACATTTATATCGAAATAAATACATATTAATGTAATCCTAATTTGTTCGGCACTTTAATCAATTTATTCTTGATCTTTAAAATTTATCATTTTTTAGTGTTGATACAATTGGAAGAAAATCCTGTTACTTGTATTCTAAAATTTCAAATTTCTTAATTTATTAAAAACTGCTGATCTTTTGCATAAAAAAGTAAAGCCAAATTTTACACATATGAGAAACGTGCATGTTGGGGGCATTGATCTATACCTTCATTCCGTGACATTCTGAATCATTTCAACTATATTTAGTACTTCGAATTTATTTGGATGCTTTGATAGTTACAAGTTCTGGAGCAGGCGCACAACTTTTAGAACTGAGAAAAGGAGAACTGCTGTTCAATGTTAACGATTTTTCAGCCACGAAGAAGATTGTTTCAACACATGCGCCGTACCTCATCGATCATTGATTCACACTTTTGATATAGTTCGTAAATCGCAATTGACTTGTTTGTGCTACTGAGAATAAAGTCCTTTTCAAATTATTAAGATAAAAAATAAGTGATTGCCATTATTGCTGTTAAATAATAATTATCAATTGTGGTCGAGGAAATCGCAGTTTATCGAAAATGAGGCTGTCGATATTAGTGCTGGTTGCAATTGGATACTTTCAGTCCGTGTGGGGCATAGAATTGCCAAGTCTAGCTTCCACAAAAAAACCTCGTGTGTCCAAGTTTACCACGAAACCCACAATGGTATGAATGTAGTTTTAAAATTTATTCTAAATCAAATGAAAATTAAACATGTAACACACAAATTAATCGATAAATTTTCAGCCAACGACTGCTCCATCCACTTCATCCCTGTATCGTTTAAATGCAACAAATGGAGCCACTTGCATTCTTATCCGAACAGACGGCCTATTAAGCATAAAATATCGTGACAAGTTCAAAGAGGATCGTGAAGCAAACATCTTTTTACCAGACGATGTTGCACTTTCCGGTGACTGCTCTGAATCCGACACTAGTTACATAAACATTGGCTTTAGTGGCTTTGAGGTGGCCATCAAATTCAAGAAGACATTCGGTGGCGAACGTTACTACATTGATAACGTTGACTTGGCATATTCCACGGACAACAGTCATTTCGAACATATTGATCGTCCCGGTTTACACGTCAAATTGTCCACCCCTCAAAATACCATATTATTTCCATCACCAGTTGGCAAGTCGTACACTTGTGACCAGGAAAATGTCATCACAATGTATGCCCAAGGCCAAAACGATATGTCTGGCCACCTGGCTAAGTTGTATCTGCGTGACCTACGTATGCAGAGTTTTATGTACAAAGAGGCAAGTACTTGGGGTCCCTCATTTCAGTGCAGTGCCTCGGGCAGTTATCGCGATGAGACGGCCCCAGTTGCAGTGGGCTCCACTTTAGCTGTCGTTGTTCTGGCGACCATAACCGGATACGGTATTTGGCGTTACTTTAAAGTTAAAAAGGTTCAGTATGGTACCATGGAATAGAAGATGCATATCACTTTTATTACATTCAATTGTACTTGTTTCATGTTTGTATTGAATTCATAATTATTAGTTATGATTTAATAATATTTCATATCTTCGTGTTATGTATCGGTGTTATATATTCAAATTATAATTATTATAGTTACATATCAAGTTGAGAAAAATGTCTTCCAAGAGAATCCTATAATTAGCACAATCTTAAAATATGATTATTTGAAGCCACCTTAAGCTAACTATATGTTAATCTAAATAAAATAAAATAAAAACAAATTACAAACATATTTATTCCAGTTTAATAGGCATAATGCCACGCACACGGTTCAAAATGCTAATTACATTAATAATATAAACATTAAGCGTCACGTCTATGATATATACATAATTATATTAAATAAACAAAAATTATTATAAAATAAAAACTTTATTGTGTTAGAAGCTAATATAATATACCAATAGTTTTGAGTTGTGTAAAATATTTTGAAATTAAAATAAAAACCAATTTAAATTCAATAAAAATGTTAGCGTTTAAACTTTGAACCGAATACTATCATTTTATAAGCTATTCCTTAATATTTATTTTCTAAATGTCGTTGATGTTCAATCAATAGTATATTCATAAGTATACTTCTCCGACTCGGTAACTCAAGCCGTTTTCATAAATATTTAGGCAAAGTCGATATATAAATGTTTTAATCCAAAAGTATTAGGGATACTACTCTAACTCTAACTTCAATCTCGGATAATTAATTTGTGCCAGTAAAAAAGTTTAATAAAAGTAAACTCTATAAAAATAAAAATTAATTAGTTTATACTTCATATTAACAAACGCATATGTTAGACATGGGAATTCGGAGTAAGTCTGATGATGGCTTCTCAAATCCTGGTCCGATTTTAGAATAAGAGGTTCTTATAAAAAGCGTGCTCAAAAATGCCTTAACTTCTTTGCGCAATCTCTGATTCACAAGTTTTTGGTAAACCTTTATAATTGTCAACAATCTATTTATTTTTATCTCAGACAACCCCGACGTATAGCGAGCCATGACTTGAATTCATCTAACTGTTTCCATACCCCGTGGTCCAAGTTCCAAGTTTCAATCATACACGCCTGTATGTTCATTCACCACATCCTGAATCATGGATCGGTGGCCGCACTCCGGAGTCCGGAGCAAGGGCTCATTTTACATTTAACATATAATATATAATAATATCATACACATATATATATTGTGAGAGAAATATATACATTAAATTAAAATGTTATATATTAATCGACATGATTAATTCATCGACACAACATTTAAAACGATAATGGCGATTGGAAATTGGAATATGAGTTAATACTTTTTGTGTAAATTTAATGGAACGAATAATTTTTTAGACAATTTTCTCAATATGTTTCTTAAGAAAATTTCGTGAATCTTAAGATAGCTGATATTTTAAACTTTTCAATATTTTATTGATCAAAAAAGTGAAGACATTTGTGTTATTAAAAAAAAAAAAAAAATTAGAAAAAATAATAAAAAAGATATTGAAAATAATCGACACTTTTAGCAGGAAGAGTATATGTTTCATGTACACTCCCACAAAAATATTTTTCTTTCAGATTTCATTTCAGAATCAATTCAGCCGCCTGCCGCGCCGCGCGCTTCAGTTGTTTTATTCGGTTCAACGCGGCGTGTATTGCGTATGCTATTGTCTAGCAAAGGGACTGAATAATTTTACCTGTGCAGACGGGTCTAATTATAAACAATTTCAAAGACTGTGTGGTGATTTATAAAACAAAAAACAAATTGATCAGTTTATTGGCTAGTGATAAGTGCTATTTGGTGCACAAAGGAGACCGGTACACACATTTTTTTGCTGAGTCTAGCCGAGGGAAATGGCATCAGAGGATGAGAACGATGGATCTGTGGCAGGTGAGATTAAGCCCTTATTATTTGCTCGGGAATGTGTTTTGTGCATAAAGTGGATGTGTTTGGATGTAATGTTGCATTTCCATTGTTTGTATTTTGAAAATGCCGATGCAATATCGCAATTTAAAAAAAGTTGTATTTGCTTACACCGCAATTAACATGTTTCTGCACCCTACACATATTCAAAATGGATGCCGCCCTGCAAAGCTCTTTATGTGCACCAGCCACCAATACAGACGCGTATTTCGTTTTTTATTTCACCAAATATTATTTGTATATAAACGTCTTATATACATGTGTTTGTATATAAAGGCACGCTTGCAATTTGAAAATTGCGGGCTGCGGGCTACGAACTGCGCGGCCTTTAGTGCGTGTTGTATTGAAGATCTTTGAAATTTGAATGCGTATTATTGCATGTGCAGTGCATATTTATTTCATATATAATGCAATTTCTTTTATTACGATTTACATGTGCAATGAGACTACTAGGTAATAATAAATTTATTTATTTACGTTTTAGCCGAGGAAGAGGATAGGCCTGAAACAGAAGAAGCAATTGCTGGCGATGGTTCTGGGGATTCCGATGAAAATTTGGCCAAAATGGTGGCCACAGTTGTAAGCATTAAATATTTATTTGTTTTCACTTTAAAATGCATGCTAATTGTTTTGCATTTTGTCAGGCTGAAGACGATGATGACTACGAACCGGATGACACAAGGAAACGAAAGAAAGGAAAGAAGCGCAAAGCAAAAGGGGAGCGTGAACGGGGTCGTAAGAAAAAAAAGCGTAAGCGTAATGACAGTGACGAAGAAGATGAATTCGCCCACGACACAAGTGGAGCTGTAGAGGATGCCGGTGACTCCGACTTTGCGGCACCAAAGCGTGGTCGCAAGAAAAGAGAGGAAAAAAGCGGCAAAGCCAACAGCAGTGCGGCCACTAGTGACTCAAGCATGCCCACAATAGAGGAAGTTTGCAGTACATTTGAGCTCACGGATGTCCAAATTGAATACTCTGAGGCAGATTTTCAAACATTGGTAACATACAAAACGTTCCAACAGCATGTGCGGCCAATTTTGCAAAAGGAAAACCCCCGAGTGCCAATGTCAAAATTGATGATGTTGGTTGCGGCGAAATGGCGTGAATTCAGCGAGATTAATCCTAATCTTCAGCAACAAGGTAGTGCCGGTGGACAGACAGGTGATGAAATGAAAGATGATGACAATCCTTCATCTCCGGTTGCTGGACCATCAACATCACGTTCACCAGAATATCATCCAAAGCCGAGTCGCTCACGTAACTCAAAAACCAGTGATAAAACTGATGAAATTTTTGACGAAGAAGATGATGATGAAGAAGAGGAGCAAAAAAGCAAAAGGAAAAAAGGTCGTAGTGTTAAGAAAAGTGGAAAAAAATCATCTGGTAAGGTCCCAACTCTCAAGATTAAGTTTGGAAAACGCAAACAAGGAAGCTCTGAAGATGATCAAGAAGTTAGTAATGGTAGTGAGCGAGATTCTGATTTAGAATTCGAAAAAATGCTCCAAAAATCCGACGAAAAACACGAGAAAGAGAAAGCCGATAAAACCGTTGAGGATATCGTTGAAGAACCAGTTGTAAAGAAAAAAGCTAAAACTAAAATAGGCACAAAAACAAAAAAACGCAAGAAGGTTAAAAATGCTGCCGGTGAAGATGGTGAACAGGAACACCAGGATTATTGCGAGGTTTGTCAACAAGGTGGTGAAATCATTTTATGCGACACATGCCCGAAAGCATATCACTTGGTATGTCTTGATCCTGAATTGGAGGAAGCTCCTGAGGGCAAATGGTCATGTCCTACTTGTGAAACCGATGGTCCAGTCGATCAAGATGACGACGAGCATCAAGAATTTTGTCGTGTATGCAAGGATGGTGGTGAACTTTTATGCTGCGATTCTTGTCCCTCAGCGTATCACACATTCTGTTTGAATCCACCGTTGTCGGAAATTCCTGATGGTGATTGGAAATGTCCACGATGTGGTTGTCCGGCTATGAAGGGAAAAGTTCAAAAGATTTTGACTTGGCGTTGGAAAGAAATTATTAAACCGGCTGAGCCAGGTTCATCAAAGAAACCCAAAACTACACGCTGTCGTGAGTATTTTGTCAAATGGCATGACACTTCGTATTGGCATTGTGACTGGGTAACCGAGCTTCAATTGGATGTGTACCATCCACTTATGTTCCGATACTACACACGGAAATATGATATGGAAGAGCCGCCAAAACTGGAGGAGGCCCTGGATGAAGCCGACAGTCGATACAAGCGTATTCAACGTCACATGGGTGACACCGGTGAAACTGATGATCTCAATTTGGAAGAGAAATTCTACAAGTACGGTGTCAAACCTGAGTGGCTTATTGTGCACAGAGTTATTAACCATCGCACAATGCGTGATGGTCGCACTTTGTATTTGCTGAAGTGGCGTGAATTGGCTTATGATCAAGCAACATGGGAAGAAGGCGATGCCGAAGACATTCCAGGTTTGAAGCAAGCTATTGAGTACTACATGGATTTACGAAGTGCTTGCAGTGCCGATAACTCAATGCGGAAGAAAGGGAAAAAAGGTCGCAAGAGCAAGACTAAGGATTTGGACGATGATGATCGTATCACTTCCAGGCGATACACACCGCCTCCAGAGAAGCCTACAACTGAATTAAAGAAAAAGTATGAGATTCAACCGCCTTTTATCAATGAAACCGGTATGCAGTTGCATCCCTACCAATTGGAAGGTATTAACTGGTTGCGATACAGTTGGGGAGCAGGCACTGATACTATATTGGCCGATGAGATGGGTCTGGGAAAAACTATTCAGACTGTAACCTTTTTATATTCTTTGTATAAAGAAGGCCACTGCAAAGGACCATTCTTGGTGGCGGTACCGCTTTCCACCATTATTAATTGGGAACGTGAATTCGAACTGTGGGCTCCGGATTTTTACTGTATCACGTATGTCGGTGATAAGGATTCTCGTGCTATCATCCGCGAAAACGAGATATCTTTCGAAGAAGGTGCGGTCAGAGGCGGTCGTGCTTCCAAAATTCGTGCCGGGTCTATTAAATTTAATGTTCTGCTCACAAGTTATGAATTGGTTTCCATTGATGCTGCATGCCTAGGTTCGATTGATTGGGCTGTGCTTGTCGTTGATGAAGCGCATCGTTTGAAAAGTAATCAAAGTAAATTTTTCAAAATCTTGGCTGCTTATAATATAGCCTATAAATTGCTGCTAACTGGTACACCATTGCAAAACAACTTGGAAGAGTTGTTCCATTTGCTGAACTTTTTAAGTAAAGATAAATTTAATGATTTGACCGCTTTCCAAAGTGAATTTGCTGATGTCTCCAAAGAGGAGCAAGTAAAACGTCTCCACGAAATGCTGGGACCTCATATGCTGCGTCGGTTGAAGGCTGATGTATTGAAAAATATGCCTTCTAAATCTGAGTTCATTGTCCGTGTTGAGTTGTCGCCGATGCAGAAAAAATATTACAAGTACATTTTGACACGCAACTTTGAAGCCTTAAATCCAAAGAGTGGTGGTGGAGCTTGTTCTTTATTGAATGTCATGATGGATTTGAAGAAGTGCTGTAATCATCCATACCTATTCCCAGCTGCAGTTGAGGAAGCACCAATGGGACCAGGTGGCAGTTACGAGATCCAAGGTTTGACTAAAGCAGCAGGGAAATTAGTTTTGCTATCAAAGATGTTGCGATTGCTAAAGGAGCAAGGCCATCGGGTATTGATCTTCTCGCAAATGACAAAAATGCTAGATCTCTTGGAAGATTTCTTGGAAGCCGAGGGTTATAAGTATGAACGGATAGATGGAGCTATTACTGGAGGACTTCGTCAAGAGGCTATTGATCGTTTTAATGCACCAGGAGCCCAGCAGTTCGTGTTCCTTTTGTCTACTCGTGCCGGTGGTCTTGGTATTAATTTGGCTACAGCAGACACAGTTATCATTTACGATAGCGATTGGAATCCGCATAACGACATTCAGGCATTTTCACGTGCCCATCGTATCGGGCAAGCCAACAAAGTAATGATATACCGCTTCGTGACCAGGAATTCAGTTGAGGAGAGAGTTACTCAAGTCGCAAAACGCAAAATGATGTTAACTCATTTGGTTGTACGCCCAGGCATTGGTGGCAAGGGAACTAATTTTACAAAACAAGAATTAGACGATATTTTGCGATTCGGTACCGAAGAACTTTTCAAAGAGGAAGATGGCAAAGAAGAGGAAGCTATTCATTATGATGATAAAGCCGTTGCTGAGTTACTTGATCGTTCTAATCGTGGTATTGAGGAAAAAGAAAGTTGGGCTAATGAGTATTTGTCATCATTCAAAGTTGCTTCATACAACACTAAGGAGGAGAACGAGGAAGAACCCGACACCGAAATTATTAAACAGGAGGCGGAAAATACAGATCCTGCCTATTGGGTGAAACTTTTAAGGCACCATTATGAACAGCATCAAGAGGATGTTGGAAGATCTTTGGGAAAAGGTAAACGTGTCCGAAAACAAGTAAATTACACTGATGGTGGTGTAGTCACAACAGAGTCGAGAGAGGATACAAACTGGCAGGAAAATGTATCGGATTACAATTCTGATTATTCGGGAAGTGGCGAAGATAACGAAGACGATGACTTTGATGAGAAGAATGATAATGGCGAATTGAGCCGTCGTAGCAAACGTCGATTGGAGAGACGTGAAGATCGCGATCGACCATTACCACCACTTTTGGCACGTGTCGGTGGTAACATGGAAGTCCTTGGATTCAATGCTCGCCAAAGAAAGAGCTTCTTGAATGCAATTATGCGTTATGGCATGCCGCCACAGGATGCATTCAACTCTCAGTGGTTAGTTCGTGATTTGCGTGGAAAATCAGAGCGCAATTTCAAGGCTTATGTTTCCTTGTTTACACGTCATTTGTGTGAACCTGGCGCAGATAATTCTGAAACGTTTGCTGATGGCGTGCCGCGTGAAGGTCTCAGTCGACAACATGTTTTGACACGCATTGGAGTAATGTCGCTCATCCGGAAAAAGGTTCAGGAATTCGAGCATATAAATGGATACTACAGTATGCCTGAATTGATTAGAAAACCCTGCGAACCTGTAAAGGGAGCAACTATTGTTGGTGTTTCTGTCGGACAATCCCCAATTCCAGAAGCTAGCGGTGACAAAAGTGCTACAACAAGTAATAGTGCTACACCCGCAACTAGCGCCGCTGCAAGCCCAGCACCAACTGAGAAGGATGACGAAAAATTGGAAGCTGCCACACCTCCCATTATATGTTTGGATGAAAAGAAGGAAGATGTGCCAGAGAAAATGGAAACTGATGCTGATGAGGATGAGCAGAAAAAGGAAATCAAATTAATTGAAACTCCAGTAGTTTCGGGTGATGTGGCAAAGAGTCCAGAACCTGAGAATTTAGTTAAGGATGAAGAGAAAAAGGAGGTAGTAAAAGATGAGAAACCTGATGTATCAATAGTTGAAGCTACTCCTGTTAAGGAAGAATCGCCAATTTCAGTTAAAATTGACAAACCGGAGGTGATTGAGGTGAAAGATGAGGCTCCAATAGAAGTTGAAGCAGAAGTGAAGAAAGTAGTGCCTCCACCTGCACCATCTGTCGAAGAAGATGACGACGTGGTCATTGTTAAAGATGATGATGAGCCGGAGCCGGTTAAACCATCAGAAAATAGGCAAAAAATTGAGGAAAACCTCGAAGTACACAAACGTAATTTCATGTTCAACATCGCTGATGGTGGTTTCACCGAATTGCACACATTGTGGCAGAACGAAGAGAAAGCCGCCGTACCTGGTCGCGAGTACGAAATATGGCATCGTCGTCATGATTATTGGTTGCTGGCTGGTATTGTGACACATGGTTATGGACGCTGGCAAGATATTCAGAACGACATTAGATTTGCTATCATTAATGAGCCATTCAAAATGGATGTTGGTAAGGGCAACTTCCTTGAAATTAAGAACAAATTTTTGGCTCGTCGATTCAAGCTATTGGAGCAATCTCTTGTTATTGAAGAGCAATTGCGTCGTGCAGCTTACTTGAATTTGGCTCAAGATCCAACACATCCAGCAATGTCGTTGAACGCTCGTTTCGCCGAAGTTGAATGCTTAGCTGAATCGCATCAACATTTGAGTAAGGAGTCATTGGCTGGCAACAAACCAGCAAATGCAGTATTGCACAAAGTTCTCAATCAACTGGAGGAGCTATTGTCGGACATGAAGAGTGATGTATCTCGTTTGCCGGCCACTTTGGCCAGAATACCACCTGTTGCGCAACGCTTGCAAATGTCTGAGCGTTCAATTTTATCACGCCTAGCTGCCACAGCTGGAACTGCTCCAACTGCAGGTTAGCATTAATGAATTTTATACTTTGTATACATTTACTAAATTTAAAATTTCTTTGTTTTTGTTTTTGCAGCTCAAATGTTAAATCAATTCCCTGCTGGGTTCCAAGGATCGACCTTGCAGGCATTTGCTGGAGCTGCTGCTGCGAATTTCGGTAATTTCCGACCAACATTCTCTGTTCCGGGACAACAAAGCACCACATACACACCGCAGGTACTTAAAGACATAAAAATCTTAATAAACACTCATAACTTAACAATTCGTTTTTATTACAGTAATCTCCAATGAATTGAATGCATTAATTAGTCGCGATGAGCTCTGCATACATTTAATCTTTAATCTAATATTTTTAAAATGTATTGTCTCCTGTAATACATATTATTCACACGTAATTATGTTATTACCAAACAGTTTGATTTCCATTGACAATCGATGATTTTAATCGGTAAAGAATATATATTATAATGTATCGTAGTTTTTAAATTAAATTAGTAGTATTAGGAACCTCATACAGTAGCACTATGTTAGTAAATTTTTGTCTGCATGGAATATGACGTCCTTTGAGCAATCCAAGGTATTATTTCATGTGAATTAAACTTATAAAAAACAGATTTTTTAAATAATATGCTTCGATAACATTTTAATTGTAATTTATGAAAAACATTGATTTAATTTTGCTTTGGTAATTGGTGTAAAATAAACGTCTACAGTGAACCATGTTTTGTTGTTTATTTTCCTAAATATTTTATGACCTACGCACAACGGTCAATATTTAGTATTCATTTATTGTTAAAACATATACGTTTATAATACGCATTGGTTAAATGATAATGTTAATTGATAAGATAAGCTTAAATGCCGAGTACTTGTATGGATGGACATTAAGACTTCCATGTATTTTTATAATCATTGTTTTTACATCACAAACCTTGGAAAGTTTTAGATGAATTAAAAATTATGTAAAAAGTTTTGATTGTATGGTAAATACATAAACAAATTACAGTAGCAGTGGTAACAGTTCCTTTGAATTATAAATTACTCACAATAGCGTGATTATTTTGAGTTCATTAACTGATTTGCTATTGTGCGAGAAAGTGTTCCAGGCAGTCTATAAATTACGTTTGAAATTGTCACATTTTACAATCGTCACAATGTAAAACAAGGACAAAGGATTCAATAAAATATGTGCTTAATTGTCGTAAGACATTTTGAATTAGTGCTCACTTAGTATCCACAGTGCATATTACGCTCTAATTCGTCATAATTTTTGAAAAACAACTTTTGATCAACATCGTGTGTTATGCAAAATATTTAATAAAATCTAAACTTATTTCTGAAAATACCGTGAAATAATAAAAACTAAACTGTAAAAATAAACGTGTGATCAAAAAGTATAAGAGCAAAGTAATTATCTTTGGGAGGACAATGTGATACTGATACAGATGCATGCCCAAAGTGTGATAATATTGTGAACACACTTGCGCGGGGTCGCGATTATTGCCAAAAATTGTCGGCAACATAATACACATGTGAGAGAAGCAGCTAAAGGCTATAATGAGCATTCGCTGTAATATCTACTCATTGCGCGTCGTAACATAGCGCAGCGTACGGCTTCGAACTTAAAGACAAACGAACAAACGCGCTTGTTATAATATTTTAGTGACGATAATAACACAAGTCATAACAGTTAGTTGAAAACATTCATCGAAAATGGATGTATCCGATTTAGTGTGCGCTAGAAACAATAAGGAAATATCGTCAGCTTTACTAAAAACAAATGCAACCACAACAAAAAATGTTTTCGCAACACTGACCCACGCTTCAAGTACTACAAATGTGTCGCATCCCGAAGGACTTCATGGTGTATCGTTGCGTCGGACACGCACCACCAGTTTAAGTGGAATGGGAAGGGTGGAACCGTTTGATGAGTTAAAATTGTGTCCCAGCAATATGTCGGAAGAGACGAAAAAAATGCTTCCACCCACCACTGGATCTGTGATGACAAAACCGTTTCCAATACGTGGTATGTCACGTGTGCTTTTCTAAATTTATATCTTTATAATTCGCAATTATATTTTTAAGATTACAACTATTTATAAATGCTTCCGAGTGTAGCGACACGTTTGGCTCATATTGTCTCAAATATGTGCAAAGTATTACAACAAATCCAATTTCAAACATGACAGTTACACACGTAGTTAAATTTAAAAATGCTTTATGCATACGATCAAATTGTTTTATTTTTTATTAATTAAAAACATTAATACACACAAAGTTGTTAATTTTCTTGCAGTTTGTGATTTCTGTGTAGCAAAAGCCGTTAAGCAACCTCAGCAATTTTACAAATAGGCTTATTATTATGTATACATACGTCATCAAGTTTGTTCAGGTTTAAGCCATCGAATGATCAATTCGAAATAACAAACAAATCCATATCAATAGGTCAATGAAGTTGTTGTTCAACTTTTAGCAGTTGTGTTTATTGCCATCATATGGAAACAATGTGCTTTAACAGTGATTAACATTGCTTACTTTAATGAAGTGCGTATAAACATCGTGAATTTGAATTTATAAACAATAAGTGAAAAGGTTTGTCATATGCCGGTTATAAACAGTGCAACAAATAATTGAAATTTTATTATCAATTTTGTCAAATTTCTAATAAACGGTTGTTGTTTCATAATTAAAGTTAATACATATTTCTTAAATTGTGTATACCATTTCAATAAAGTCCTTTGAAGTACAGTGCATACGTCTTGGACTTCTTCTATGTTGATACGAATAAAATATAAGGAAAGCGTAAAATTTAAGGTACAAACTAGAGTAACTCGTGAGTAATATATTGTATGATGCGAATTAACCGATATGGATAATACATACGTTTTTAGAATAAATGTTGCACAATTTAGCTGTTATCAATTGATGACACGTGATAATTACATTTTAATCACATTATCTTTGTTAAAACATTTTATGCGAATTCGTTTGGCAATATAAATTTAATCAAGATTTAATGGCCAAGGATTTTATTTTTGTTTTTATAATCTTACCTCTTCTTAAATATAATTAAAAGCTTATCAGAACGCTTATTAATTTTGTGCTGCCTAAATATTAAATATTGTTTATGAAATAAGTACACATTCTACAAATATAGTTATTCTAAATTTTTGTGGCTATGATATAAAAGGTATGATTTTGAATTTTAAATTTCCTTTAAGGGTTTAGAATAAACATTTTTTAAATGAACAAAGTTATCGAAGCCGTTTTCCTTTCAAATTAAAAAAAATTTTGGTAATGACTTGACCTTGAACGAATTAATGTTTCCAAAACACATTATAGGAAAAATGAAAATAAATGACGAACTTTTAAAAAGAATTAAGTTTGACCTTGTAAAGAAACAATATTATCACCATCGTCTCAGGTTTTGCGGAAAACCGAGGTTTTAATGAGAAATACTGACCTTGAATCATACAAAGTACTGACCTTAAAATGTGTTACAAAATTAAAGTTGTATTGAAAAATTTACAGTTTCAAAAAAATAATTCAAATCTCCATATTGATTTTGAAGTTATGATTTCTCCACAGTCCAAACTGTTGGAGGACAAAGTCAAAACTGAACATTGAACAACCTACTACACTTGGTTTAATCAGAGTTGCAACCAGTATGTGTTAATCCTTGATAATATTTTTATTTCTTAAATAAGATAGTAAATCTTAACATAAGCCTGAATGCTGTGGACATAAAGAAAAATAATTATTTGACCAATTTATTGTTATTAATGGTCATGTAACCTAAGAACAATAATTTGAATTAATGTAGGTACTGTAATAGGTATTCATATTGTTTACATTTGTTAAAGTGTGTATGCGAATTTGCATCGGCTTATCAAACAATTTTTTTTGCCAAATCTACGAGTACGCCTTGCGGAGTGTTAGATAACATTTTGACATTTTAGATTAGGTTATTTGTTATTTACAACTTCTCCTAACAAAGTATTGCACCAAATCGTGGGTATTGTGTTAAAACGTATTATTTATGAGTTTGATCATTACATCTTTTATAAAATAATTAAACATGCAACGGGTATCGATTGTCGATAGTACTAGTATATAATGTACAAAATTGCTTTTATCGGTTAGTTATATCTTCAATAAATTAAATTAATTATTTCCTTTCGGGTTTATCGTTAATAATTAAAAATGAGCCTTGTTATACTCAAAATATGCTCTACGAATATTATAAATATATCGAAATATTTACATACTTATATCATTTAATAATCGTAAACAAGTTCTCACATTTCACTCAAGGTTAGTGAAATTTTTTAAAACTCCTCATTCGAATTTTAATATGTACATTGGTTTCAGGGCAATCACAGTAATGCACGTTTGTTGGATTTGTACACAGAAAAAGTAAAGACAAAGACAAGCCCTTTAATGGATGGAAATTTTTTTTTGGGTAATATGTATAATTAGCCACCAGGTGATAAAAATATTTTAAAGCAATGTAAGAACAAAACAAGTTGAAAACCACTTATATCATTTTGTTTAGAAACAACGAAACTATGAATCACTGTATAAAAGAACTGAAAATTTTCCAAAATATGTTTCCCAATTGTTCCACATTGGTAACAAAGATTAATTTGCTATAGCCCAAAAGAATTTCATCCCTTAAATGTTTTCTTGAGCCGTCAGCGCCATCCACGTCTGCAATTGTTGTTCTTAGTTTCCTTGTGAGCTTAGATATTGTATAGCTATACTTGGCTCTTTAACTAGTTAGCAATATATCTCGATAGTTATATCGAAATATATCCCTATGTGGTATGAAGATTGAATTCCTAGGGATTTGGCCCTTTGAGTTCTCCTTTTCTTTGCAAATTCTTCCATTCATTCTTCAATTTTCAAATTATTCTTAAAAATATATTTTTATTCCAATGATGTTGGGAAAAATTTTGGCTTTCTGCTATGGAAATGTTACATTTTTTAATAAATTAAAATAGTTCTACAACAATTTCAATTATCCTCTGAAAAGTATTAACTAACTAATAACTTTAATATTATTATTAATACATTAAAAGTTAAACACACGCCAATTTTTCACATATTTTCTACATATTTTCATAAATTGATGTTTATAACAAAAATATACAATGCACGGTTCGGACTTCGGAATTTATTCGGACTTAAGATGTTAGAAATCGGGATTGCAAATATTTCAACATTTTTAGTCTGAAAATTATTAATTTGATTTGAATTCGGTTCACCCTGTTCCTCCTTGTTGGTAAATTTAGAACACTCAAGAAATATATAAATTCTACACTCGCAACAACAAAAATTAGTACCATATATCGGATGATCAAAAATTTGCACACACGAATGGTTAAAGTTGACAGTGACAGCGGCTCGCGCGCGCGCAGTATTTGCTTAATCGGCTATATCGCACATATAAGCATATATTAATCGTCGTCTGGCTGTAGCAATATTCCGGAGTTATAATTATAGTAATATATTCCAAAAAAGAATTGTGTTTAAACATACTTAAAGACTGATAAGTGATAATTGTGTCGACGTATTTTTGTATGTGATCATCTTAAGTCCATTCCATAAGAGTTTTTTTTTGTTGATGAAATTTTAAGTTTAATTGTGCAAAGTGGCAAGCATTTCGTTAGCTACATTGCGTTTTTTTCATTCGGCGCTGTGAAACGTGTGAAGCAAATTACATATTAATTCATATTATTCGCTAAAGGTCATTTTAGTCATAGTGTTATCCTGAGTTATTTAGAAACTGTAATCTACAACAAAGTTGAATGCTTTTAAAATACTAAACCCATTGCAAATTATTTGTTGGTGCATTACTTAACATATTATCCGCTATATACGCGGCATTTACTGCAACACGCGACTATTCCTTTTTTGCTTCTCATTTGGCTAAAAAACATCATTGTACAATAAAGTATTTTTTATTTATTTTAATAAGCAATTATTTTTCATTCCTATTTGCTTTGAAATCCTCCACACTTTGCTGAATTGTTGCCTGTTACCAAAGTGAGATAATTTAAAGTTCAGTTAAAGAGTCTAAAACATTAGCATGGATCTTAAATCACACGGATGGAAATTTTTAAACAAGGAAACATTTGGACATGGTACGTAACATTGAAATTGAAACATCTACACATCTCAAAATTTAGATTCTTATCATAAAAAGAAGTATTTTTAAATAAGAACCAGTCTGATTGGCATTTTATTTTGTCAACACATTTTAATACAACTAACACATACTTATGGAAATTTTACTGCTGAATACATACGTGCCAATTAGAAGTGTGAACACATACTCGCACTAATTTCCAACTTCACAGTGTGTCCCATTCAAATAGAAGTTCGTGAATGTTTACACAGTTTTTCTTGCTTAAACACAACAGACAATTAAAAATAAATTACATAATAAAAGTACCTACGAAGCAATATAATTGCAATCTTAATTACTCATGCCTACTCCAATTAATAAATATGGTCTCCAAATTGTTTATATTTTTAACTTGAAACTTTTTTTTTTAATGATTACAATTTATTTCTTGTAATATTTAAATTAAAAACGGATGACTTTTAATTTTAAATTATTTTCTAATGTAATTCTCAGACACTTATTCTTTATAGCAAATTTTATAAACGGATAGCCTTATTATATTGAGAATATAAGATGTACTTAAAAATGTGATATCATCAAAACAAATTGTGAAGTGAAAAGTCAATAGTTAATTCATTGCTTGTGTAATGAATTAAATTGCAATCTTGAATATTCAAAAGATGTCAACACTTCAGAAAAATTATTACGTATTGAGGCATCAATCTAATTATAGCGCCTGTGAGTTTGACATTTAACCCTGTCCAAGCTTAAACCCTTTTTCGCCCTAATTTAAAAATAATATTCAGGTATGAGTCCATTTTTCCTTCATTAATATGCATACCCAAACTGGAGGAAATAAACAGCCACTGCTTATGTAATATCTTTTGAAGATAATCAAGTGATTGAGTAAGAAGATTTTTTAATTTAATAAATGAAGGAAAAAATGAGTTAGAAACAATTATTAATGCAAACCTGAAATATATATATACATAAAATATTAATTCAGTTTACTTTGTTTTTTATATTAATCATTAAAAGTCAAACATTAATGATCTTAAGTTTATGACTTATGTTATCTCAATCATTCGCCTTTCAACGTTTGTGGGGGGTTGATGTGCGGTGCGTGATTTTGATTGTGTAATTTTTCTGAGATTGCTTTTGCTTCTATGATATGTTTACAGAAGTAAAAAGATCGCGTCTTGTCAACTTTAAAATTCTATAATATGTGGACATCAAGTAGAAGAATAATTTGCTTAAACATTTCGCAAACCAAACACTTACAATATTAATTTTTTACATTTTTCATCCCAGGTGAACGTGTAGACAGTGTTAACAGTCCACATGTGATTGCTATGGTTGGGCTTCCAGCCCGGGGTAAGACCTACATATCGAAAAAGCTATCGCGCTATTTAAACTGGATCGGGATCAATACCAAAGTGTTTAATTTGGGCGAGTATCGACGATGTGCCACCAGCGCATACAAGAGTCACGAGTTCTTCCGCCCAGACAATGAAGAAGCAATGAAGATACGACAAACTTGTGCATATCAGGCACTCGAGGATGTTTGCAGATGGCTTGAAGATGGTGGGGAAGTAGCTGTTTTCGATGCAACCAACTCAACGCGTGAAAGACGTAGAATGATATATGACATTGTCGTTAATAGAATGGGATACAAGTTGTTTTTCGTTGAATCGATCTGCGATGACCCAACGATTATCGAACAAAATATAATGGTAAGTGCTAATGTTATTGCGGCGGTGTTTTAGATTAAAAATTCTATATTTGTATTTATATTGCAGGAGGTTAAAGTAAGCAGCCCAGATTATTTGAATATGAATACAGATGCAGCGTTAAAAGACTTTCTGTTGCGCATTGAGCATTATCAGGAAAAATATGAGCTATTGGACGAAGACATCGAAAAAGTTTTATCATTTATGAAAATCTTTAATACAGGGGAAAAGGTTCTTGTGCACAAACACGAGGGTCATATTCAATCTCGAATTGTTTATTATCTCATGAATATTCACATAACGCCAAGGACCATATATTTAACCAGAGTAAGTGACTTTACATTAAAAATATAATTGATATAAGTTACAATTTTTTGTCGTTATTAGCATGGAGAATCGGAGCACAATCTTCGTGGACTCATTGGCGGTGATGCTGATTTGAGTACACGTGGCAGTCAGTATGCCACAGCTTTGTCAAAATTTATAAATCAACAACAAATTCCTGGCCTTCGTGTTTGGACCTCATGGATGCGTCGCGCAATTCAAACAGTTGGAGATGTACCAGCACCGCAAGAACGATGGAAGGCACTTAACGAGATTGATGCCGGCATTTGCGAGGAAATGACTTATGATCAAATAAAATCGAAATATCCAGATGACTTTAAGGCGCGTGATCAAAATAAATTTGCTTATCGATACCCTCGGGGCGAGAGCTATGAGGATCTAGTTGCAAGACTTGAGCCGGTTATAATGGAACTTGAACGTCAGGGAAATGTGCTGGTCGTGTCGCATCAGGCTGTTTTGCGATGCTTACTCGCTTACTTTTTGGATAAGACTGCTGGTAAGCATTTGTTTGCTTTATTTTTCGAATACAAAACCACAATAATGAAAATAAGATTAGATAAAGTTTCGAGTACCTGCAAATACCAAAACAAAAGTGAACATTTCATTAGTTTTTTTTTTTTAAATGACTCACTTAAAGAACTTTCTCTACTGTTAAATTTAATTGTTTGGGTCTCGTTAAATCAATTAAACTTATTTTCTTGTTGTCAATTTTATAAATGAAATCAATCAAACAGAAACAAAGCAATTAAAGTGCAAAGCAAATCGTTGACTTTGACTTACGGACTTCGATTGGAGCTGAATGTATTGCGATAACATTGATTGCAATCTCAACTCCATAGTTGTATAAATTGAACTTTGTATCATAATATGTTTTCTTTCATCTTAAGAATGTCACTTATTTGTATTAGACTTTTCATTAATATTTTAAATGATAATCAAATTATCGCCATTGGTTTTCTTTTAAAGTTTAGTTTAATTATTTGCCTCAATTTTGATTCAGTGTTAACCAAATTATTTAACCAGATAATTTGAGAAACCTGAAAAACTGGAAGTCTGTTTTGTTATTAGTGATTTTCAAATTACGTTGTTTATTTACAAATTGTATTGACAAACATTTAAAATACCAATTTTTTTATATTTATTTAACACTAACAAAATTTGTTTTGAAGATGAACTTCCCTACTTGCAAGTGCCTCTACACACGGTAATAAAATTGACGCCAGTTGCGTATGGGTGCAAGGTGGAACATATCAAATTACCAATTGATGCCGTCAACACGCATAGAGCTAAGCCAAAAGTAAGTCCATCAAACACTTTACTTGTATTTTTTTCAAATTTTAATTAACTCAATTTATTAGGTGCCCGGTACTGTTGTAAATGAAGAAACAAATGGCGACGGTTCAGTTGAATCACTCGAAACTGAAGTAAAACAATGAAAGTTTACTAATGATGACATAGTTAATGAATTCCAAATATATTTGTGTTTTTGAAAAACACAAATCTATTTCGACGGACACGAAATGCATTTCTAAAATTTAAAAAAAACTGCACTTTTTAAGCGCATCAATTTGTCTTTATATTACGTTATTTGTGTTGTTGTTAAATGAAAGAAGTTATTCAATTATTTAGATTGAAAAAAAAATCAAAATATGTTAACATTAATTTTAAATTCAATCGAGGTGTAAAAACTTTTTGTCTATATTTATTTGAAATGTTTCTTTTATTGTATAGTTGATTTAAGTGATAAGTAAAACATTGATATGGGACGAGTCTTGTGTCACCAGGAGTGATGCGGCTTAACTATAAAACTATATACATTTCAAATGTTCATAAACCATTATACTGTACTGATGAACATTGAACTTGTTTTTGTTTCTAGGCTCTTTTTATGAAATGAAGCACAGTGATACTTATTTCAATTTAATCATATTAACTATTAAATAAATGTGTATTTTTTGAACTGCATTACAAAGAAATTATAGATTTTTATTTCCTTTCTATTTTACATAAGGCTTAATCTAATTTTAGATATCAAGAGCAATTCGTCTAAAAATGTGACCGTAATATCAATGGATTGAGTTTTTTTTTGTCATTTCGAGCCAAGAAATTTGATTAAACTGGAGGGCTCGACTCAGATTAATTGGTGACGTAAATCATAAATTGAAATATTTGAAATAATCTGAAACCATCAAGAAAATATTTTTAAAGGAATTCCCAAACACCGGATGACCATGAAATCCATGATGCTTACCAATTAATGCTTTCCAATTGTCTTTTGTCAGTTTTAAACTTTAAACGCTCTTAACACAGTCGGACAATGAGATAAAAATAATCAAGGTATTCCCATAATCTTTCAATCTTTTTTAGGGGTAAAAATTGTTGCTTGATTTTACGAATCTAATTTTATTTATTTTTGTGTTTGTCGTCATGATAAAATCATTTCAATTTTAATAACAACAATCCAACGACGCTACTGATTGGACAGTAGCCATGGCAACAATAGCCTCTTTACTTCTTCGAAATTGTTAAATAAATCTTCTAAAAACTGGGTTTTTGCTTTATTACTAATTTATGTAGGCTTTTGCAAACAATATAAGAGATTCAATGAGTACATATATGAATTTGTATGTTGTCAAAATATGAATTTTTTCTTGTTTGTACTGTTCATTTACACAACAAGTGTGAAACGCTCAATATACACATCAATATTATGTATCGTAGGAGTTAAATGATCCAATCAACTTTCAAAACAAAAGTGAGATAGTAACAGCTCTTTGGGGCGAGTCAATATTTTTTAGAGATTATCTCAATTAAGATATGTGCGCATGCTTCTGTTAAAGCTCAACCAATTCAGATAGGTATTATCGCTTCAAAACAACAATAGGACCTCAAAATACGGTATTTCATGATTACTCTAATAATTATACTATACTTGCGCCTTATACACTCGCATACATATTATGTTGGCTTTATTAACTAGAGGCTAGAGAATAATACTGCACGGGTCAACAGTAAATGAGACAATTTTTTTTGGACTTTTCAACATATCGTATGATCCACCAAAACATGCAAACTTGTTATTTATTAATTTCATTCAAATGAACCGAAACAGGAAAAGTCGTAAAAAATTTATTTGGTATTGAATATGAATCAAGATCAAGTCTAATGGGCATCCCATGGTGTGTGTGATATACTGCGTCTATATGAGCATGGCGCGCGACTTGACGATTCGATATATTAAGTTTCTTGCATTATATTGATATTATTACATACACACTACATTGAGCATACCAAACACGTATAACTTATTAACAGATTGGCTGAAATTTGGAGGTTGGTCAGCATCGCATGTCGCACAACGTCTGCTGATAACTGTATCGCAATAGCACTTAGTAGTTACGCATCTCTTTGACCGTCCACACTGGACGCGCGGAAATAATATTAAAGATTTTAAGGACGTTTTTAAAATTGAATTTTCAATGCTGTGAGTGAATTTCAAGGCATGCTTTTATTTTAAAATGTATTTTTTTTTTTTTTAATCGGCTTCATTACTTTTAGTCATATTTAAGTATTTTTACATATTCTTTACTAATTTTTTATTTAGTAAAAAAAGTCTCAGATTTTCGGTAATATTATTTGAAAAAAAAAAATATTGTGTGTAAATTTCTCAATTATTAATTAAGATCAATTTTATAATTACACCGAATTTTTAATTGCGAAATGAAAGTTTAAACCAAAAGCAATAAGCAGTTACATTCATTTCATTCAGTTTAGATACTTTGATTCTAAAGGCAAAAAAAACGGTTTTGCAAGTGTTAATTGTTTCCAAGGGTGCTCAAATTTATAAATAAAAAAGCTTAATAATTAATTCCAAAAATTATTGACGCATAAACAATTTTTTATTCATTTCAAGCCAAACTTAGGTACGAGTATAATGAATGAGAACCATGTCTCGTATAATCTTACATAGTGATAGACTTTTTTTTTATTATTGGTGCTAATTATTCAAAAGACATTTTTAGATTATCATTTTTGAAAAGCTTTTGCGTATTGTCGCGAATCGGAGGCGCGGCTAATGAATATTTATTATCAAAGAATTAAGTTATTTTGGAAGAAAAACAATGTTTGTTGAAGGTCCCTAAAGCGTACCCAGTTTTAAAATAATAAATAAATTAATGGTAATTTTATTAATTTATTTATTTTCTGTTTCCCAAACCTAATTACGTAAAAATAATTGTTCTTGGTTAATAGGGGTCGTAGTTCAAAGTAGTTCAACAGAAGGCAAACAAAACGGCAAAGATAAAGTCCAATTGGCCTTGAAAATTTATGAAAATATTATTGTAAAGTTATAAGATTATTCACTCTTCATTTCGCTTTTGTTTTCATTTCCACAGCATTCATAAAGACTTTAAATGATTTTTGAAAGAGTGTTTAAAAAAAAGTAGGAAGTTAAGAACAAAATCTTTGCTGGAATTACTTACCTACCTGAGAAAAGCTTTTTGTACATTAAAAAACATCAATTGCATAATTTAGTGGTTTTAATTGCGCGTTAACTAAGCACTATGCCTCTAATATGAACCGAAATTTCCAACACGATGCTTTGGGTATAAAAAATGCAAGGTCTTAGTTCGGCAATTTCGAATTAGTTTGGTTTTCACTTTTAGTCTGCGCGGTGTTGTGCCACACAACAACTTTAACTAAAATGCTAATCCCTACCTATTTACGTACCAGCTGTGGTCACAGTGGTTGTACCGGACACAAATATAAAACTAATAGATAAATAGTGGTTGTGTACAAAAATTTGCTTTTCAAGACTGGAAAGTCGAGTACGAATCACGCAGAATAAAAACAAACTCTGGTTTACTTTGCACAAGTATGGTGATGAATTGATAAATAATTGAAAATAAAAAACTAATTTTGTTTGATCCAAAAATTTACAGAAATTTATTTTAATATTCCTGTTTTTTTTTTTTGAACTACCTTGATAAATTTGTATACGAAAAAAACGTTGTACAATGTACATATCGGATGATTAGACAAAGCACATTATAAAAAAGGTGAAGTTTAAATAAGTGAATTAAGTTGAATGTGGCTTTCCACAACATTAAAAAAGTAATGTGTAAGAAAATATTCATAAAAGTAAAAGAGACTCTTTTTCATTAAGTTGACTTTAAAATATTCGAAATGTCTGGCAACTTGCACTAGGCAGACAAATATTGTAACTGTAAAGACTGCAAAAACGAGGGTACACTAAATAAAGTAATTCGTGTGTAAGTTGATTAATTTTTGGTATAGTGAACGAAATAATCGGTTAAAATTCTGTTTCTCTTTAAACTAAAAGAGATTAAAAACTATCCTTACATCATTAAATAAGCAGCGTCGATTAATAAATGCATTTCAATTCGGAAAACTAATGGTTCAACCACTTTATTAGGTAGATGCAATTAAAATGGCACAACAGAAAGTCAATCCCCCGAATCTAGGGGTCCAATTATTAACAGCTGGTGTTTCAGCATGTTTTGCTGATTTTATCACATTTCCATTCGACACAGCAAAAGTCCGTCTACAGGTAGTTATTACAGTAACAAATCTTTTAAAATCAACCACATTTTATAGCTAATCCCGGATTATGTTCAAAAATAGATTCAAGGAGAAGGAACAGTTTTATCTTCTCTTAAAACCGCTGTTCCAACCACCACTATTTTACCCTCACCACAATATCGTGGCATCGTTGGAACCATTCTAACTATATCACGACAAGAAGGAGTTCGATCCCTATATAATGGCCTATCAGCAGGGCTGCAGCGTCAAATGTGTTTCGCCTCGGTGCGATTGGGAATGTATGAACCAGTTAAAAAGTTTTATGGTCCCATTTATAATGAGTCCGCGTCAGGACTACAACTACTCACACGAATTAGTTCTGCACTAACCACCGGCGGAATGGCTGTAATGGTTGCACAACCCACTGACATTGTAAAAATTCGATTCCAGGCACAAAAATTTCACAAGAAAAAAGAAAATCGAAGATATGCCAGCACTTGGCAGGCATACAAAACTATACGCAGAGATGAGGGATGGCGTGGTCTGTGGCGGGGAACCCTTCCAAATATTGGTCGCAATGCTATAGTAAATGTGGCGGAAATTGTGGTGTATGATGTGTCCAAGGATTGTTTGTTAAAGTACGCACACATGCGGGACAACATTTTGTGCCATTTTTCAGCGGCTATTGTGGCCGGATTTGCCGCCACCGCCTGTGCATCACCAATTGATGTGGTGAAAACTCGCTACATGAATGCACCACCAAATTTGTACAAGGGTGCAATTCACTGTGCACGACAAATGTTTATTGCTGAGGGATCATCGGCGTTTTATAAAGGATTTGCGCCCTCATTTGCGCGAATTGTTCTGTGGAATATTGGCCTTTGGGTGACATATGAACAACTTAAATTAATTGTCTACAAAAATCGTGATAACGTTTAAAAATCTATCTGCAATGCATAAAAACGTACAAAATTTTTAAATTAAAGTTTCTTAAGTTTATATACTGTTATCTATTGTAGAAATAAAATAAAATTGATAAGTTGCAGAACTGTTGTTCCTTTTAACATTCACAAAGCAGGACATTATATTTACAATAAAGGTCGCTTACATTTTTTCATCAAGTTTTTGCTTTAAAATTTTTTCCAAATAAGGAGCAGATTCGATAAGTTCAACAACAGTTGGTGATTGGACTTCAGCAAAACTTATTTTGTGGAAGCAATTTACAGCCATTAGTTCATTTTGCAATTTTGAAAGCACCTGAAAATTTTAAGATTAAATTTTTGAACAAAAATTTAAAATTTAACCTACCTCGCGCATTTGTGTTTGCAATTCTGGCTGCTTTTTTGCCAATTTTCGCATTGAAATCATTTCCAAAGCCGATGTATCAGCCATTTTGGAGATTACATTATTACTTAAATGAACTTTTAACAAATCTTCTGAATTGTCTTTCAAAAAGACTGCCATGCACCAATTTTTCGCATTTATTTGCAGTTTTTCAGCAACAGCATCAACTTCTGCCTTTAATATAAACGAAAGTCCATCTTTTTTGTCATCATTCAACGAGTTCAGTTCATCAATAGTTACAAGATTGCATCCACGAATTCTAAATTGATAATTTTTATCATCAATGCTGGTGGAGTGGTGTGATAACGCTAAGGACTGCAAAACATTTGAATTGGTTTCTTCATCATAACTTACGTTATCTCTAGGAGGTGAGTTATTTGAGTGCCCGACAACACTTTGAAGATCAATCTCAAGAAACATATCATCCTCATCTTCCATATTTTGATCATAATTTAGCGCTTCTGAAAAGTGTGCAATCTCACTGGTAACGGTGTTGTTTTCAGTGATTCTTGTACATTGTTGTAGAGTATTGTTCGTCGCTTGTGTATTATATGATTGGGTATTAAGTTTGATTGGTTCCGGATTAATTGATTTGCCTAAGTTTCGTCGAATTATATTTTCTGTTGCATTTTCAATTAACATTGTGTCAACTTCTCCACCTAGCAATCGGCAGTTTTTTTCTTCCAAAAATAAAACTCTGTTTACACATCTCACCGGACCGCTGATAAGAATTTTGGATCCAGGCAGTATATTTGTTGTTAGGCAATTAATCCGAGAATACTCCATACCAGTAATACTTTTTTTACCGTCTGTAAGCGCAATTTTTAACATTCGCTTTCTGAAAATAACATGAAAATAGTTTAACAAAAAAAAGAAGAAAAATAACCAAAGCAGATAAGTAAGAGAGATTCCATTTAACAGATTCTGTTAAAATGATGTGTTCTGTAGTACAATATCAAAACAGATAGAGACTAGATTGACCATTTGGAACTTCTAATGGGTCCTACTACCTATTTCTCACTACTATTAAAAACTAAATTTACTTTTTATCTAACTGCCTGTCGTTTGCATTTTGTCGTCGTTCATCTTCAGCTTCATCAAGTTTATTGTCGGTTATTAAACGAAGCTGCTCATAACTTGATTCGGCTGAAATATATTAAGATTTAATTTAACATTTTTAATAATTTAAAAATAATTCTAACCAATATCAACGATGAATTGAATCTGCAAGCTAAAACTACCCACCAACTGGTAGGATTCAGTTCGTGTATCAATGGATGCAGGTAAGCAGCCAACATCCAGCTCACATAAATCGGCAAGCAGCCATTGTTCGTATGATTTCTTAAATAAGTCTTCAGCCGATATCATGGATTCTTCAGACACAAACCATTCAATGCAACTAAATTATGTTTAAAAATATTTAATAAAACAATTTTCGCAATTAATTTTTTCAATAATATGTTAATCTGGAACCAACATTAAAGTGATTTAACAAAGAACAAAACTTGTATTTTTATCAACAATTGGAAATAATAAAGATTTTAAAATATAAATTAAAAAATATTTACTCTTTTAGCCAATCTTTGTCGACTGAAATGAATTGTTTAGTAAAACGTTGTGCTATTTGCGGGTAAAAATCCATCTGTACGTTTTAATAAATAAACACCTATTTTAAACCTTTAAAATATAAATCAATTGGTAAAATTACAATTAAAGAATTCGAAGCAATTGAATTTCAAACAGTACTAAATAAAATACGCAGCACCTAAAAAGGACTAATAAATTATTTTATAATAAATTTTGAAGGAATTATATTCCACAATAAATTATGTTAAAAACGTAAACAAATCTGACATGTGTAGATATATGTATATTGTGAGTTTGAGTGCAGTTAAAAAAAAAATTATATCGGCGCTTCTAAATTCTCTACAATATATAGGTATTTACTTATAAGTCGTGGGGTGGAGGGGGTGAATCACATGCAGTGCTTTTACTGCACAGTGCACTTATTTTAATTATGATCTGTATACAATATGAAATTAAACTTGTGCAATTAAACTTGGCACGCAATTAAATATAATATAATTAACATTTTAAGGTTGATTTCTTTTAATATTCTCAAAATAAAAGAACGCATCTTATAATAATTTTTAAATATATGTATGTATTTCCTTAATTTTTAATAGATCAAATTGCTTTCAATACAAATTTTTATTTATTTCGGGTTTACAATTGTTACAATTACATTGAATGAATTTATAATTACCCAAATAGGTAGGTATAATAACTATTACTAAGTATAACATGTCCCTAATGTTAAAAGAGGTTGCTCTCTGCCATGGTTCCAATCTTTACAGTATATAGATTTGATTCAATTCTTTATTATTAATGCACTTGTCGTGCACTTTCTCCATATGCTCATCAAGTTTAAGTTTTCTGGTGAAAGCAACCCCACAAATGCTACACTTATGATCTTTTGTCTGAATGCGAGTGATGCCCAGATGACCTTTGTAGTGAGTCATCATGTTGTAGCGTTGAGCAAATTTCTGGCCACACGTGGGACAAGTGAATGGTTTGTCTCCCGTATGGATTCGCATGTGTCTGGTGAGATGCGAATTGGATCGAAAGAACTGTTGACACACATCACATTGCTTGCTTCGGATACCATCATGAGCCATTATATGCATTCGGAATGACGAATGATGAATGAATTGTTTTCCGCATTTATCGCACTGAAACAATTAAATCAATAATTTTGAGTGCAAAAAAAATGGTCGTATAACTTACTTGGTACAAGGGATCACCCGAATGAATTGGCATGTGACGAACAAGGTACGACTTCTTTGAGAACATTTTTTTGCAAATTGGACATTCCAGCGGTTGTACATGATCATGCAATTCGGTGTGAGTATTCAGAGTTTCCACGGTTTTAAAAGGCATACCGCAAATTTCGCATGGAAATATGGTCTGATGTGACTTCAGATGAAGGCGATACTCACTTCGGGCTGCAAAACTTTTGCCGCATGTCTCGCATTTGTTGTTTGTACCCGGTTTTGGAGTCACATTTAACTTCATTTTGGCCAAAGATGCTGTTGGCTTTAGGTCATGTGGAAGCTCATCCAACACAATTTCAGTAAAGTCTCGTTCAAATATTTCATCGCTGTAAACTGCACGCTTCACACTTATCGTCTCCTTTTTGGGTTGAATGTGCTTGTGCGTTTGTAATGCCAGCAAACTGGTGAATTCTTTATCACAGGATTTGCATTTCATAACAATTTTGGTTGTGGATTCAACCTCGGTCGAGTCTTCGAAATCTCCGATTTCGGCAACATTGACATATGCAAGATCTGGTTTCTCGTCCACATCTGAAGAATCGTACTTTTGTTCAGTTGTTTCAAGAAGTTCGCGGAGTTCAGTTTCGATCCGCAGAGCAGACGAGTAAGCCTCATCGTACTCATCCATACGTATAAGACACCCCTGACATATTACGCTGTCAGCATCAGCTCTTGTTAATGGTTTCTCGTACAACCTCTCCAGCAGTTTGCACACTGGAGTTTCCGAGAACTTTGTTTTCTGTTCAAATAAATTTTTAATGTAAAGTGAAGTCGCGACATCGCAAATAAAACATTTCTTCGGGCGCATTGCTAATAATGTATTTGAACTCAATTTGGCTTAATTGAAATTAGTATTATTCCCGATTTACCACAATTCAATTTTCCAAAACGTAATATTTATTGACATATAAAATTGAAACATAAATATAAAATATATATATTTATATCATGTATATATAAATTAAATATATATAATTTATTGTCACAAAACCCTATAAGGAAGTCACTAAATTTAAAAATTTGCTTAATACATTTCCGATTTTGTTAATTTCTTATAGTTTGCATAATAATGAAAAAGTGGACAACAAAATTATTTCAAAATTCGGCAGACCAAAATTTAAGAAAAATATCTTCAAAATAGCTGAAACTGAAGTCACCATGTAACTTTTTGAAGGGGAGCTTTATTTCAATTGAATTTCGGCAGACCAAAATTTAAGAAAAATATCTTCAAAATAGCTGAAACTGAAGTCACCATGTAACTTTTTGAAGGGGAGCTTTATTTCAATTGAATTTAAAGGCTCTACATTTTATATATATCTGACATTTAAATATATATATATATGGATGTCAAAAACTTCAAAATATTGCCATTCGAAAATATATGAAGCTCAAAATATGTTAATAACATAAATTATATAGGTTGGAGAAGTTTATGCACCAACAGTAAAATCGAGAAAATGGTTTACAGACTTTTGAATGAAAAAATGTGATTGTTATTAGAATTAGTTTAAATAGTTTGTTTAAAGTGTGTTTATTATGAACAAAAAGTGAATATTTGCATTGTGTTTATCCTATTTCTATGAAAATACCTCGTTAAAAAAGATTTGATTGGCAAGGTTATGGTAAAAAGTGTCAGAAATACAGATTTTTAAGTACATATATATAAACTTATATGCGCATGTATATAGTAGTACACTGTACAGTGTACACCCCTAACTTGAATATGATGTGGTAATAGAGGCTGAAAGCTGCAAAATACACATTTAAATCATTTTGGAATTATAATAAACACATTGAAGGTAAAAAAAACTACAAGTTGAAAAAGGATTCGTTATAAACACAACAGGATATGTTATTTAAAACTATGCTACGTTGGTAACAATTGGTTGAACAAGGTCAGTCGAGCTAACCCAGAGTAGTCATCACTCAGGTCCACACAGTGTGGTTTGCTGCGTAGAAAGGATACTGTGCTCAAAATAAAGTTTTGACTAGATAAGTCGAAGCTAGAAAATAACCCACTATGGTATCATCTGTAGCACCATGCGATGCCGAAGTTTCAAGTGCAGTTCAACATTTCAATATTTACGAGAAATTAAGAGAATTGTATTATGAAATGTGTGTCAGAGATCAGCGATTTGGTGAAAAGAGGGTTAGTATAAAAAATCATAGAAAATAGAATAATTTATATAAAAACTGGTTATTAATAATATTTGATATATTTTTATAAAGGTGAAACTCCGAAGTCGTTCCTATGTACTAGAAACGCTTGTGGATACTGAAAAATTAAATACAGTGATCTTAAATTTGTATCCTGGCAACAAGGGTTATTCTCTGGCTTTCCGGGGAGAAAATAACAGTAAAGTGGTTGAATTAGTTAACTCGCAATTGGAAAGTTGTTACTCATCAAATCGAAATGTAAGCAGACCAATTAAAACAGCTTGTGTCCAGTTTAACAGATAATTATTTTTTTTGTTTAGGCGAAGAAAGTTCCACCTACAGCAAGTGGTTCGACAAGTACAGCCTATTCACAATCCCATCAGCCAACAATGGAAATCGACAATAAAGACGAAGATGAAGAAGAACTTAAGGAAACAATGCAATGGCCATACGAAATAGATGACATCCTTGATTCTATTGACCATGAAGAGTTGCCAATTATGTTTGTGGATATTCTCCAAACGCATGCCCCGAATGTGTTTTATTCTGGCTGCATAATTGTTGAGGTACGAGATTTTCGACAATCTTTTCCAAATTCATCATGCTGTGACAGTTATTTTGTACTGTTAAAGCCTACAAATCAAGTAAGTTTTTTGATATGAATTCGCTATTTTTAAATCTAACAATTTTGCGTTTTTTAGACCCTTTTAGCGGGAGTTAATATGATTGCTGCTATGGAAGATTTCTCAACAGAAGACAAACTTTCATTGGAAAGCCAATTGGTGTTAGCGACGGCGGAACCACTTTGTTTAGATCCCGATCCTGTAATTGGAAAAACAGCAATTAACAGACAACACGTCCGCTATATGTTTGGAACATCATCGATACGACGTCAAATGAAAAGATATTCTCAAGTTGCAATTAATCGCAAGAGAAAAACCGATCAATTTACACACAATTTTGGTCTTGAGCTCAACGATTATTTGAGTAAAATGCGCCAAAAACCTCGCCATATCAGTCCAAGTATGTTGGGGGCTGCATTGGGTACTGGTGTTATTGTGGCGAGCCAATCATGCACACGACTTATGCGAAAACCTATTGATATACTACAGCCTATTAGACCTCCAAGTCTAATTTACCCACAACTGGAACTACCAACTCCGGTTGAATATAGTGTATCGAGCCTTGCGAAGGAAGTTCCACGACGAGATAGCAGAGATTGTTTGCCAACACTAATTGAGGAATATATTTTGGAAACAGATAGAAGAGAGCAAAAATCTTCAACTAGCCTTATATATCACATAAGGCTTTCTATTTCGCAACGACCAGCTAATTCAGAGTTTCTGGGTGAACTTTATGTCGATCGAGACTTCAGGACGGGCGAACGTAATGGTGAATCATGTCAATTTTCGCTAGGAACTAGGATTCATGCTGACCGTTACATACAACAATTCATTGAAATATTTACCGAAGAAGGACGAAAACAAGTGAAAATTACTCATATTGTACCCGGACAAGTTCCAGAAGTAACATGTACAGGTGGAATGCAAATCAATCATATTACGAGACTGTTGCAACTTCGAGAACAACAACACTTGCATGGATCTCCCCAAATGCAGCAAAGTTTGTCTGGTGGTGCCCAATTAGTAGCCGCTAATGCAAATCAAGTTATGCCGAGCATTGCACCACCACAGCAGCTTTTCAACACACGCCTTGAGCCCCCGCAAACTATTTTACAGGTCACTCCGCAGCTACAACATTCTCAAGTAAATATAAATAATGGATCACTGGTGTTGATACAGCCACAAACAATGACATTAAGTGTTAGAAATAGCATCAATTCAATCGCCAATAATCTCCCTTCAAACTCAGTAAACAATCACATAATGGTAGTAACATTTAATTAACAATTCAATATTTCATTATCCAAATTTTATTAATTTTTGGTTTTTCTATTATCTTTTCAGCAATCACGTCTTCAATGCAATCCAAGCAGTAGTACACCAGCTGATCAGTCGCATGTGTACAGCGAGTTAAAGCAACAACAGGAGTCACAATCTTCAGCTGCTACAACGATACACCATAACAATCCTGCCATCAATGCACTAGTTACTAGTATCATCAACTCTGCTAATCAGTTTCAAGCGGCAGCAGCCGCTAAGGCTGCTAACCAATCAGCTTCCACATCTGCCAGCAGCAATGCGGCCATTATAAGTCTGCTCAATAGTGCGCCGGCAGCAATGACTAATTCACCGGTTGTCAACAGTGGATTCGTTACTTCGCCGCATTCCCAAACCCACATTTTATCAAGCACCCCGAAAATTGTCACTGGAATGTCGTCACAATTTCAGGAGAGCGTACTTAACCGAAGAACTGAACACCCGCGAAAAGCAAATATGGTTGCAGGTCAACTACAAAATGTTAACCGAATTATAAATTCAAATCTTGTTTCGGTTGGCATTCATCCAAACTCTACTCAAGTTCAACAAACGGTAATTACCGGTAGTCATCACGATTTGAACCCAATGACTTCACCCATTCTATGTGGCTCAATGTCATCTCTAGCAAATCAATTGGCTTCGCCACCGGCTCTTATGTCCAACCCAATTGGTCAAAATAACTACACATTCGCATCAGAATCAAAATCGACAAATTCTCCTCAGCAATTAATTACGTTAAGCAATTGTGGAACAAGACATTTAAATACTGCCAATCAACGACATGAAGCATCAGCAAGAATATCACCATCAAGCGACTCAAACGCCTCAAATTCATCATCAAATTTGAATTATGCCACCAATGCAGCACTGCTCGCTGCATCACCTAGCTCGTCACACAATGCTGACAATCTAAAACCAAGCTTTATTGAACGATTGTCGCAACAGCAGCAGTCGCATCAACAGAGTCAATCACCATCACCACATTTTACGGCCCCCAGTCCGAAAAGTAATAATCCTGAACCATCACCAATGGCAATATCTCCGCTATCAACACCCCCACCGGCAAACACACAAGTGCCTTCACCACAACATCCTCCACAACAATCCCAGTCAAACACAACTACCATCAATTTGCAAGGAATTAATTTATCCAGTTTGCAAGGCGCTATGGCAACGTTTCCCGGACTGCAAAATGTTCAGGTGCAAATTCCTGGAATGCCTCAGCCAATTTCATTGCCACTGTCGGGAGCAGCAGTTGCCGCCATTGCCACTGCTAAAGCACACAATACAGGGAATTCAGCTAATCTCTTAGTTTCAATGCCAACAACGAGTAAAACTCATATAAATCCTACAATGAATGCTGGACATACAGCAAGTAGTACAAATACATCGACTGGAAATACGGGTCCAATGTTATCATTGCCATTTGGTGAGTTCAATATTTCATATTATATAAATACTGTATTTCTAACAGTTTATTAATTTTTTTTCTCACTTAACAGGTCTCAACAATAAAAATTTTCGAACTGCATCAGGTGGAATATCAAATAACGCCGCAAATAATCCTATTCAACTGGTTGGAATACAGAGAGGTCGTAGTTCATCGGTTTCAATTCCAGCTGGTCAAAAGGGTCAACTTGTTAGAAATGGTCTCACGATTCAGCAACCAAGAATCATTAAAGTCCAACCGGGATTAACAAATTATAATCCGGGGACGTAGTCTAAACATTTTTAGTGCGAGAAATGCAATTCATGGCCAAATAAGAAATGAAAAGAGAGCATATAAATTTGAACATTCTCCATTTATGTAATCTTTATCATCAATATGTACATATAGTTAGATTTTGCTTCCAAACAAATTTCAAATAAAATAAATAAACGATTATGTTTATGTAAATGACTTAAAAAACATGATCCTGTTGAAATAATTTTGATTCAGTTAGAACACATTACATGAGGCTCGGAAAAACCTATTTTAGACCGAAGCATGTGGTGTTGGTTCTAACTTCCATGGTTGTGAGTTGTGGCATTAAGAGATGATTCAAAATGAAGCTGAATTCAAAATAACGATTGTTTCAAAATATTTTGAACAAAATCTTTTATTTATTTATTAACTACGCATTTAACTCAGGCAGGTTAAGTTTGTATTATGTTTAAAAAATCATTAAATCGATTTGAAAATTTCAAATCAAAAAAAGTTTTCGAATTTTAAATTTTAACGGAAAATTATTTACATTGTGTTTTGCCCTTTATGATTTAAAAATGTTCAGTCTATATATATTTTCTATACTATACTATAAATACGCAGTTGTTTACCAAAAATATGAATGGGGCAACGCTAATATTGAGTCTAGACTCTTAACATTTGACAGTAGAGCGCGCTGTAGTTATCTTCACAAGTTCAGCGCCTACTGCCTAGCATTAAATTAAATTCACTCGTACGGAACAAAGCTTAAATAATTATTGCAGGCAATTTTCATTAAAGTTGTAAAATATGGAAGCAGCCTTGAGCACATTTCTAAAGAATTGTCTTTGAAAATTGAACAACTTATATAATAAAATCAATTGTGAATTAAGTATTTCTTAAAATTAAGAAAAAACAATTGGAAAACATGAGTTGGTACAACAAACCACCACCGGGTGTTCCACCCACTATCCTGCCTTCAACGCACTCTATGCCGGTACCCGCAGGATTTACAATACCACCACCAAACTTTCAACATCCACCGCCTGTACCACCACCTAACTGGTCATTGCCGTCAACCTTCAATCAGCCACCACCATTGTTAAGAGCACCATCTGCCATTCCAGCACTACCACCGGCATTTATTTCTCATTGTCCGCCACCACCAAATTACACATTTCCCCATTCCCAGCAAGCATACTTTCAAAGACCTAATTCCATTGGATCAGCTTCATCCCAGCCACATTCGGCTGACATTAATTCATATCAATCATCATCTTATTCAGAAAATAGTATACGCTCTCGATCTCGTATCTATAAAAGACGTGGTAGTAGTGAGTCAGTAGCTTCGACCTCGTCATCTAGGAGTGTAGATCGAGCGTCTCTTAGATCTACACCTGATGCACGCCGCTCTGTACGGCGAGAACGTGAGGAAACGGAACGCGATAAACTACTGAATAAATGGAGAAGCAACTTCTGTGAAACATCAGATGATATAGCCAGGAAATTAAATGAACTGGATGATGGATGCACTGGAAAGACAGCGTATGTTCGATCGTCACCTGCCGATTTGTATTACAAACGCGTAAGTGAAAGTGCAGTTGAAGGAACTCCTCGCTTGGAAGGACTCTGCAACATGTTTCAGGAGATGTTGATGGAACAAAAAGAATCGATCAAAGATTTACCTTCGTTCGTTCCACCACCGCGAAAGAGACGAAGTCGTGTGTGTCGTCATAAATGTAAGATTTTATTTGTTTACACATAGATTCCGAATAATCCAACAATTACAAACATTTTTAGCTGAGAAGTGTTCATCTTCAGAGTCTTCAGATGATGAAATAGATTGCTCCATGGAAGAACTATCCCAAAAGATTCTACACCCACATCGCTTGCATCCAGATCTCTGGCATAACGAGTCTGGCGAAATGAACGATGGACCTCTGTGTCGGTGCTCAGCCAAGTCACGACGTACGGGTATTCGTCATGGCATTTATCCAGGTGAAATTGGTTATCCAAAGTGCGCCTTAAACTCAAACAATGCAGACAAACTCTTTCATTACCGGTAATACCATCAGTAAATTATATTTTCGATCTTCTAAATAATCGCTTGTATGCTTCCAGAATCACGATTTCGCCTCCAACCAACTTTCTGACAAAAACGCCAACCATTATCAAATACGACCAACATGAATTTCTTTTCGAAGGCTTCTCCCTATTATCCCACAGTGCCATAGCTGAGCTTCCAACATGCAAAGTGATTCGCTTCAACATTGAATACACAATACAATACGTAGAAGAGAAGTTGCCGGAAAACTTCACAATCAAGGAACTGGATTTGTTTTGTAAGTAGTCAACAGTAGTTTCTTAACTCCGAAAGTTTTTGATTAATTGTGCGATTGTGTCAATTACAGTTCAATATGTCTTCATTGATCTCCTGGAGCTACTAGACTTTACAGTTAAACCCCAGATTGAAGGCGATGACATATGCTCCAGTTTTCATTTTTTGCCTAGATTCGTACGAGATCTTCCCGATGATGGTAAAGAAGTGCTTGCTATGAATGAAGTACTTAAATATTTGCTTGAAAGTTCAGGACCTCTGGTCGATAAAGCTACCCTTTCATCACTTAATGACCTCAGTACTACTGATTGGCAGGACTATGTGGATTACATAAAGGGAATGGTAGTGACAAAGCCGGGCATGAAGCCGTGTTCTGTACGTGTAGATCAGCTGGATCGAGACGTTACAGATCTACCGAACTTTAGCGCACCAGATGAATTTGGTCATGCTCATCCCATCATAGTCCATTTCGGTATACGTCCTCCACAACTAAGCTATGCTGGTAATCCAGAGTATCAAAAGGCTTGGAGAGATTATGTTAAGGCTCGCCATCTTGTCGCCAACATGTCAAAACCGTCGTACGAGGAAAAACGCAAACTGGAAGCCAAAGAAACCAAATTACAAGAGATTCGTGCTCAGGGGCGGATGAAAAGAAATGTCACAATAGAAATAAGCTCAAAGGGGTTTTTGAGAACCGGCATTATGTGCGATATGGTTCAGCATGCTATGCTTATTCCGGTGCTGACAAGTCATCTACGCTTCCACCAATGTTTGGATAGATTAGAGAACAACATCAGCTACAAGTTTCAAAATCGTTTTCTACTACAGTTAGCCCTAACCCATCCTTCGTATAAAGAGAATTTTGGTACAAATCCGGACCATGCTAGAAATAGTTTGACGAATTGTGGCATCCGCCAACCGGAGTATGGAGATCGGAAAATTCATTACATGAATACAAGAAAACGTGGAATTAATACTCTCATTAATATTATGTCTCGCTTTGGGAAGGAAATTGAAACTGACAGTAACATAAACCATAATGAACGCTTGGAATTTTTGGGCGATGCCGTCGTAGAGTTTCTCAGTTCCATTCATTTGTTTTTAATGTTTCCAGATCTTGAGGAAGGTGGGTTGGCGACGTATCGTGCAGCAATTGTCCAAAATCAGCATTTGGCATTACTTGCAAAAGGCCTACGACTTGATGAATTCATGTTGTACGCTCACGGGTCAGATTTGTGCCATGCATTGGAGTTGCGTCACGCAATGGCGAATTGCTTTGAAGCGTTAATGGGCGCATTATTGTTGGACGGTGGAATAAATGTGGCTGACAAAGTCTTTTCTTGGGCCTTCTTCATGGAAAATGATAGGCTTCGAAATGTTTGGGAAAATTTACCCCGCCATCCGCTGCAGGATCAAGAACCATTAGGTGATCGTCAGTGGATAGAAACTTATCCTTTATTAAAACACTTGACTGAGTTTGAGGATTCTATTGGTGTTAAATTTCGTCACATTCGTTTGCTGGCCAGGGCATTTACAGATCGGAGTAAGGGCTACACGCACTTAACATTAGGGTCGAATCAGCGATTAGAGTTCCTTGGTGACACTGTACTGCAATTAATTTGTTCGGAATATTTATATCGACATTTTCCCGAACATCATGAAGGCCATTTATCTTTGTTGCGTAGCTCGCTGGTAAATAATCGCACACAAGCCGTAGTATGTGATGATTTGGGTATGGCACATTTTGCTGTCTACTCAAATCCAAAAGCTGACCTTAAGACAAAGGATCGTGCCGATTTATTAGAAGCATTTTTAGGGGCATTATACGTTGACAAGGGGTTAATTTATTGTCAAACATTTTGTCATGTATGTCTGTTTCCGAGGCTACAAGATTTCATTATGAATCAGGACTGGAATGATCCGAAATCAAAACTGCAACAGTGTTGCCTGACATTGCGCACCATGGATGGTGGAGAACCTGATATTCCAGTGTACAAAGTCATACAAACTATTGGGCCCACAAATACTCGTCTGTACACAGTGGCTGTTTATTTTCGGGGACGCCGTTTGGCTAGTGCAACTGGTCACAGTATACAACAAGCCGAAATGAATGCAGCCAAAGAGGCGCTCGATCACTCAAAACACCTATTTCCACAATTGGATCATCAAAAGCGGGTTATTTCGCAAAGCATCAAACGTCAACAGGGAACGGACAGTACAGACTGTGGAAAAGATGGAAATGGAAAACGTGACACTGGAAACCGGTCGGACTTTTCAGATGATGATTCTAAATTGCCAAAACAATATCGAACACATGAAGATATATCAAGTGAAGAGATGGATGTCAGTGATTTCGAGACAACTCCTGCACCCACAAAAGAACGAAATAAGTCTTATAGAAGAAGAGTTCATTTCAAACGTGAACAACATAACGATATTGTATCAGATTTCTCTTCCGATGATGAATTCTGTGATGCAAGTACAGAGAAAACAAATACAGTTGGTAGAGTAAAAAGTGAGCCGGGAATTATGGAAAGTCATTTAGATAATTTGTCCAATGCGATGAATCCATTTGATAGCGAAATTTCCGACACTAATACTCAACAAACATACTTAACTGGAATATTGCCGGGCCCTGATGATATTTTGGATGACAAGAGATTGGTATTGGCAAAGTTGAAATCCGATAACTTGCTTGGTAAAGATAATTTGGAATTGGAAGACATATCCTCGGATCAGTCGATTGAGTCGGGGGAAATCGATTGAATATTTTACAAGTCACGTAAAGGTACGTACTAGTTTTACTCCATCTAATATTTTGGGTAATAGTACACTTTTTTATAAACATTTTAATTCTTTAAAACGTAATTTTTTAGTTTACCAAAGTTTAAGTTTTGATCATGTGGCTTTGTCTCTTTTTTCTGTACCTTTCCTAGAAATCTAAAAGTAAAAAAAACAATCCTCCCATGTCAGTTAATTAATATAAGTATGAACATTTAAGATAAAATTCTTTCCTAATTATGCGATAATGAAATAATCAAATTGAAAAATATTGTTGAATTATTCAATAATGTGAATAATAATTTATAATAAAATCATAATATGAATTGTAGTTGTTGATTTAAGATAAATTCGATAATAAATACACAATACAAAAAATATTTTTTTAGTTTTTCACAATTTTAGTTAAAACCCGGGGAAATTCGTAAGACCAAAAATGCTCTTTCAGAATTCAGATCCTTTAAGTAAAATGTAATTACAAACACATCAAAGTCAAAGAGCTAAGAAACTTTCAATGAATGAGTGTAGCTAACTAGTAAGTAAATAGCAAAAAGTCTGTTTCTGAAATATAAATAAAATTCTTTTACTTCATAATGCATACTGAAGACTAAGTACAAAAACTTTATGCAACTGAACAGTTTGCTAAAATTTTTTGAAGTCAAGTACCTTCTTGCGGTATATTTTCTCCTTTCATATTTCAAGTGTTCTTCAATGTTTATTTAAATATGAAGGTAAAATTAATATTAAGCAAAAAGAATTCACAACCTGAAAAATAATTTAAAAATTCTTGCATATTGTTTTTTTACTTTATTAGTTTCTTAAAGTCATTTTTTGTTTGTACATAAAGTATTTACAAAACCTTTACTTTTATTAATCCAACATATTTTAAAAGAACATTTTATGTTTAGTTAAACCTATTAATTATCATAATAAATTCCAAAAGGAAGTGCAGGAATGTAAAGTATGGCACGGGAAAGTGTACTATTTGGATTTTCCAGCTCTGCAAATTACACAAAATAAATACAATAAAACAAACATAAATTAAAAGCTTAAATTTACAAACCTGTCATAATATCCTGACATCTCTTAACAATGTCTGCGCGTTTTGTATCACCTCTGCTTATCATCCTTGACATAAGGGTGTGCATTTGTCTTGCCAGTGACCATCTAGAGGTAACGGCAAGCTCCCGCAAAAATTGACCACTGTAACCTTCGAATTTATTCAGCATTTGTGATTTAGCATCGCGCTTCATAAGGTCATACACCATCAATAAATCTACAAAACCCTTGGATGGGGGAACCCTTTTGTTGCCGGTCTGGTAGCTTCGACCAAATGTGTCATCGTATAGACGTAAAAATTCATTTACATTATCAATGTCTTCAATAGCTGGTGGGTCTTGTTGCTCACCCGAGATATCGGCATGTAAATTTTTGGGCAGGGGATCAAGTAATTCGTTGTCAGCAATATCTAATGATTGGAAGAAGAAACTAATGTTAGTACATTAATGTTTATTGTGATGATATTTGGCGGCATACCATAGTCGTCATCAAACGGTTGTGCTTTTGACTGGAAGAACCAGTTGAAGAATGTATTGTTTTGCTTGATTGGGTCACTATTTGGCGCAAAGATTGCGGGCGAGCCAGCGTTAAATTCATTGTAGGAATCAGAGGTGGGCTCATTTGTGGCAGGATTCGCTGTAAGGGCAAAACTACTCTTTTTTTTAGTCGTCGATGGTGGCCACCAAGATGATGTTGGTGTTGGATTTGGCCACCAAATTGACGTGGGCCTAACAGTGGTTGGATTCGTATTGAAATTGTTGGGATTTTTTGTAGTTGGCCACCATATGGATGTGGGTCTCGTCGGATTGCCATATGTTACTGGGCGGTTTGTGATAACACTTGGCATGTAGGTGGGTATTCTGGTTGTTTGTGTCCACCACGGATTCGTCGTTGGACGCTTAGTTGTTGTGTAAGCATCATATCCAGACGTTGTTGTTGGTTTCCATGGAACGTACTGTCCTGGCCTATTTGTTACGGTTTGGGTTGGCTTTTTCGTTGGCTTTGCATAACCCGTCTGACTGTAGAAATTGGGAGGCTTTGCTATTGGTGCATAAAGTCCTGGTGGATGTAATGGTGTTGTTTCCTGATTGGGATTATACGATGGACGTCTTGTGGTTGTTACCGTTGTTCTGCGTGTTGTAGTTGTTGGGCGTGGTGTTGTTGTCCACCTAGTCGTTGTAGTAATGGGCCTTGGCGTGGTTGTTCGTTTAGTGGTTGTCGTTGTTGGCCGTGGAGTGGTTGTCCACCTAGTAGGAGTTGTTGTTATTGGCCTGGGTGTGGTAGTCCATTTAGTTGTAGGTCGATACGTGGTTGTAATTGGCCTACGAGTTGTTGTTGGCTGGGTCGTTCTTACCGTAGTGGTTGTGTAATCTATTTCGTTGCCACTAAAGGGTGGCTCAACTGTAGTTGTGACAGCCGATTCATATTGCATTAGATCAGTTGTGTAAGCTATTACTTGCATTACAGCTGGCAAGTAGCTTGTAAGGAGGCTGGGTACACGAGATACTGCGGCTTGCACCCGGGTTGAGCTGGTTCTGTCAGTATTTTCTGGTAATCCCGGTACTGGAGGCACCCATGCTGGCGGTACTGTAATTTTGTACTGAAATGTTTAAAATAATTGTTGTTTTAATTTTTATATCAAGGCTTTTGTAATGATGTAAAAGTTTTTACTACAAATAAAATTTATAAAATAATGCAACTTTAATCTTAGGGGGTCCACCAAAGAGATTAAATAATGAGTAATTACTCAGATGAGAAATGATTTGCTAATGCGAAATATTTTTCTTTCAATTTTGAGTCACCTTGAGTCAATACAAAGAATAATCTTAAAACATGTTTGTGCGATTAAAAGGTTTTGTTTTGTCTCAAGTCCCAACACCCACAATAATGACAAGGGGCAGAAAGAGCAAATTAATCTTGACTGACCTGCATAATTAACTTTTGAAACACGTTCTGTCATTAAATAGACTTGAGGTGTTATTTAAAAACAAACGAGCTTTGGCATTTCCGCTATTTAAAATGTACATTTTGTACGAGTTACAATTAAAAAAAAAAGGCAACCTTCAAACAATTTTAAGCTAAACAAATAGTTCTGGAACTTAAGTAGCAATCCCTTCTGGGTAGGCATTTTATATGCATCATCTCATACTGTGGCCTTACATTTATTTTTCATATTGCAAACCTTAGGTATTGCGTATACGTGTGCGATTATCTAAATTTTGAAACATTTCAAAACTGGATAAATTGTTATCAGTTATGAACTCAAAATGTACGTGACTCTTGATCCTAATCGGCATCTTTTATGAGGAGATGTATCCAGAAACAACAGAGTAAAACAACTCAATTGATTACAAGTATTACGGAAAAATATTGGTAGGACGACATTGTATGAGTCGCAAATGAAAAAATGTTGTCTGGCAAAATTTTAAGATTGCCGGTAAATAAACATTTTATTCAGATTGTGCGTTTCGGTAATTTGTGTCTACATTTTATGTGATCTTCTTGAAGATCATCATCTTTCTTTGTTTATAATTTAAATATTTCCACACACGAGTTATTTCAATTGACATACAATTTGTGGACCCCTTTTTTGGGATACCATACACAAAGTGTCTGAACGAGTTTGTTTTTTGATCCTCCAACTCCTGCTGTTTGGAATTTTAAAAATTAGTTCATTCCCCCGGTTTTGTGTTTAATATAGAATACGAAATAATATGTGAAACACATCCAGATCTGTATCGCCATAGTGTTATTATATTTAAAAAAGATGTTCTTCTTTATTGATCTGCTTAAGTTGCAAATAAATTATACTGGTCATTACTCTTGTGTTTGGAATACAATATATTCACTCATATTAATGTATGATAATAGGGCGGTAATTTATTCAAAATGCAAATTTGTTTAATTTCCATAATATATAAATAACAACAAACATATATCTTCAAGCGTGTTCCATTTCTTTTCGACAGTTCACCATAAACATTTTAGCGTTTTTTTTCATTTTATTTGTTTTTTTTTTGTATATAGCCGAAGAAGACAGGTTAACACCAAAGTAACCTGAACGTTTGTCGAAATTCCATTTAAAGCTTAAAAAATGAAAGAAGAATTAATTTATACACATATATAAAAAAAAACAGCACAATCGATGAATTCATTTACCAACGGAAGAAAGAACAGAAAGGGGGGAAAAATGTCACGATCGCCGCGTTCGAGTGTCAGAGACCTCAAGATTCAAAGGCGTCTAAAAGATCGCTCTGCCTAAACGCGGTCTGCAGTCAGTGTCTGTGACTTTGTGTTGCGTCTGTGCCAAAACGACTTTAATGACACAAAAATATGTAAATTCTGAATTAGAAAGAATTACCCACTATAAAAAACGGGGGCGCGTGTGGGTGTCAATTTAAAACTTATGGGTCAATTGTTATAAAGTTTTGAATGAATTTGGCTTGCAAATTGCATTGCATATTGTACTTACATTGTCAGCGAGCACAATAGGAATTAATGAGCAAAATCCAACCGTGATTACTAGTTGGAAGTTCACGTGCAACGTAATCCATGGAATCATTATGATTATTTATTTACTTGTTAGATGTACTATCGTACTGAAAAACTGTCACACATATCATCAATTGACTCAAAATCATGAACTGCACTTTAAAATATCACACTTTTAATTTCAAACATATAAAAATTACGGTAAATGCACGCGGTGACTAATTTTGTTCCACTTATGTTGCAAACAAACGTCTTAGCGTGGCACTTTTTCTTAAAGTAGACAAAAAATATTTTACTTTTTTAATGAATTAAATGTGTGTAAAATAATTGTTTGGTTCTGTGCTGATCCATCCGCGGGCCCGGTCACTTCTCTACTATATACTGAGCTTTGGCTGCAAATGTGGCAAAGAGGTAAATCGCGTCTTATGTGGTTCTTGTAATGCTAACAGCTATAAGAGCATATTATGTTTATATACGCGCTGTGTACGATGCTGATGATTGCGGTGCGTTTGGTCCAAACAGCCAAACAGAGCAGTTGACATAGCGAAACAAACAAGACATTTTTATAATTTGAATCAAGACAGCGAAGAATTTCTTTCTCTACCAGTCTTTGTGTAAACCTTATACCACTCATACACACTACATCATTATATGTAAACTTGTTTGCATTTCATTTTGTCTTTTTACTCCATTTAATTTAACGACTCTTCAGCACTGCTGACTTTTTGTGCTCCCATACCTCCTTGGCAAAAGAAAAACGCAAAATTGTTCGGTACATTTTTAAATAAAGGACATTTTCCAAGGAATTTTCCTAACAAATGATTTTACAACATTGTGTGAATTCCAAGTGGTCTACAATGAATTCTGGATCTGTTTCAGCACATCTGTTGGTTGCAAAATAAAAGTGTGCGACCCCCACTAATATAAACATACATTTTGTGTATATTTGCGTATTGTTCTTAAAGTTTACCATCTCAGATCACGCATCAAACTCTTTAATCTTAACATATTCTCTGCGTCTGCAATCGCGGTATACGCAAGCACGGCACATGAGTACCAATATACCGTATTTGAATGTATGTGTTAAAGCACAACTATGTTTACACAAAGTGGTTTATGATGTGGTGTCCAAGGCCGCATTTTGCTCCAGAGAAGGTCAAGGTCCTCATCAACGAATGCAGCGGTGGCTGAAGAATCCATACTGGTTAGTCAGGCAAAAAAACTTGACTGCATGGCAGTGTTGATATACTTTGTTGGGAAAAGTTCCTTAAAGTTCTGATGAGAAATTTGAAATTTGAGTTTACCTGTTAAATTGTTGAATTGAAACAGAAAATAAGCATCTTATTAGAATTTATAATTAGAAAATTAATGAATAAATTAATTCGAACCAAATAAAATATAAAGAAACCCATCATTGCGATTCCCATTCTTTTTCGGATTATAAGATGGTGCTACTGCCAATAATTTTTCATTTTAAAGTGTGTATAATGCAATTATTCATCCTTCCGTCGATTGATTATTGTGGATTTGTTGGTCTGATCCTTATTTTAACTCGTTTTAACATATTGTGATTATCCGTTTAAAAGTTTATGAATTTTTGATATTCAGAATTCGCTGGCGACAGCACCATATTTTTCTTAATTGAAGTAAATTCACAATGGCTTCCTACTTTGTCGTGGTGAGTTTGTTTTAAACACTGATTGAACTTAACGAAAGCCTTCGTCTTTTTTTAATGACAAGCAACTAAATTGATGATAGCGACCAACTCTTTAGTTTGAACCGTTGCGTTCCTGTAAAAAGAAAAGCTGTGTCTAATTTAAACTCTTCTGCTTTTTTGAATGAGAGAGAATTCATTTAAAGAATTTCTGGTTAGATCAGACTCAGAACCTAACCTGGTTGACAAATTTATAAGAAGGACGGACCGCATTGATGAAAAAAAACAGAGAGTGTGTATAGACCTCGATAACGTGGGCACACTAAATCTCTTTCATTTACTTTTTTTCTTCTATTATTTAATCGCTCGTTCTCTCCCAATTGTTTTTCCCAAAATGGGAAATTTCCTTACGAATGGTAACACTGCCTTGATGACATTGTATGGTTTAAACGCTATTATGGACTGCGTTTTCGTTCCAAATATCGCAAATTATTGTAAATATTAAAATGCAATAAATTACGAAAAACAGACTATAAAATATTAAAGACCTTGAAAATATTTGTATTAAAAGGTTTTTTTATTCACTTAAAACTACTAAAACCTGCTGGACTAATTTTTCTTTTGAAAATTTTAAATTTCGTGCACTTAAAATTCTGTATTACAAACAAAATTATGTCGAATTGTCCAAGGGAACAAAAGAAATATTTTCTTTCATTAGAATTGATCAATGCTCCATTGGTAAGGTCGTGCGATTTTAACCCGCTTGCCCCCACACTACACTGGTTTGCGTGACAATAAGACATGACCTAGGATGGGTTTGGTATAGTTATGCTTCTTGTTCCGATTGAGCTTGCATTAGGTTCGGCTATGTGAAATGGCCATAGGAAAAAAAGTGTGAATTATAATGCCATTAAATGGTATGTCCGCACTCCGCAGTCCTTCCGCACCTCTCACACGAAATGCCGCATTGAAAATGAATGAATGAATGAATGAATGAAAAAACTCATTAGGTCCATTAACTGCTTGTATCTATTACTTAAAGTACTCTCATACTCGTTTATGTATGCATGTAATACATAATTAAGTATGTCCATGCATATTTATTGTGGGCTGGCTGATGGGTATGTTCGACCAACGCATTGATGTGGAAGTGTTGTGTTAACAGACAAAGAAACATATGCAGACAAATTGACGGTTTTACACGAGCTTAAATGGAGATGTATTTACCTTCTACTTGGCAACTTTATTTGTTTGGCAAGAAAGTGTTTTTATTATTTACTCCCATCACGTAAATGGCGTATGTTCGTATGCGTATTCCATACATACGATACGATACGATGTGGGGCTTAACAAATGGACAATGGGTATGCCGTGATGACCACGGACCACGCGTGATGTTTCACGCTTTTATTAATAGTACATGTTTTGCATCATGTGTGCAGATTGCAATTTATGCATTTTTAAACTTTTTTGGCTTTTCGTAACACACAGTCATTTTTATATTGTTGTAGTCTGCATTTGTGTGAGAAACTGAATGTGATGATACACAGGTTAAAGGAATTTGTTTATTTAATGCGTATATTAACTGTGCTATATTATCGATTGTGTGTATCCGCGCGTATATGCAAACGTCGACCGCACACGTGGCTGAAACTTGTGTTGCAGGACATTGATCCCAAGCTTCGTCAAGCTTTTGTGCAATGCGCATTTCTTGTTTCGTCTCTTGTGTATGGCGTGGACATTATCACTTTTAGATGTTGCCCGCAGCTCGCAAAAAAATGTCACTTGTCACCTAAATGCAACAAAAATTGTCAAAAATAAAAAGGCAAACATTAAAACCGATGCGCTTTTAGATAAAGTGTGAGTCTTAATTTTAAAGCAAAGTACAATGTTCTCAATTATTAAACGTTAATTTATTTGAAAAAAAAAAAAAACAAGTAAAGAAACAACAACTTCGTATCAATTCTGGATTTTGCATCCCACTCAAACACTTTATCAAAATGCTAAAGAGCTTTGAGAATACGCTGATGATGCATGCAAGCGTTTCCCTTGTGAATAGAAAATACCATGTGGCAGGGCAAAGTTTTCACATTACCTAGTTTTTAATTTCAAAAAGTATGTGTAAAGTTTATTAATGAGAATTCTAGTGCAGTTATATCCAAATCCAATCAAAATTATTGCGGTTATAAATATGAAATCAAAAAGCTTTACATATCCATAAATTTTCACCGTATTTGTTCAAAATTATGATTATTCCCTTTGTGTTTGCTCTCATTTACTTTATTAATTTAATTCATTAAACGTGTAAGCGCAAAAGAGCGACGAGTTGACGAGTTTTTCGTAATGAATTCAAATACATATTTAATGCGTATCGATGAGCTTTTATATGTTTAACTGAAAATGATATGTATTAATTTTATATATGCAGATATTTAAAATATTAAAAACCAAATTCGAGTATTTAAAAGGATGATCCAATAAGAGTTTCCTCATGTTTTAAAAATAATAATACATAGAATAATCTGTAGGAAAATACCTTTAAACGTTAAATGGCATGAAACTATTTGGGTCATGTCATTTAAATTAAATTTTCAATTTAAAGAAAAGCTTTACCTTAATTAAAAATTTAATTTTCAATAAATTTCGGTTCTGTGAGTTAAATTTGTTGGGGCCATTCTTTCAAACCTTTTGGCAAATAATCCGCGAATAGCACGGGTTATGTTTGCTTCTAAATCTTCAACCATTTCGGGTTTATCGACGTAAATAAAAGAGTTCACATATCTCTCTGACCAATTCACAGAATTTTTTCTTGAGATGATGTTTTATTCCAACCTTTCCCTCAATATAGCGATTGTTTTGTTAAGCTATGAAATGACAAGAAACAGAAACAGTAACTGAATAAACTGGAGAATATAAAGTTTTGTTGCAAACAAAATCTATGTCGACTGATAATAGTTTGACGACAGAACAGAAACAACTTTAACTGTATGAAATGTAGCGCCATCTTGTTGAAATGAGAAGTCAGTCACATCGATATCTTGTCCATTGCCTTGTAGAGAGCTCCATTGACAGTAACACGCTTTCCTTTCGCATTTTAAAATAAATTTTGCTTCGCAACGAAGAGGTTTAATCCAAAATGAGCTTCGTCGCTAAACACAATTTTTCTCTCTATATCAAAATTTAACTGATTTTGTAAATCTAGGCTTACGCAATTTGTAAACGTTTTTCAAGCGTAAGAACAATGACAACGTCATTATAGACAAGACACATAAGAACTGTTAAAATAAAAATTCGGAAAATTGCCTCCAATCGGATCACCCTTTACAACTCGTATACGCGGTAGTAGCAAATTAAACACAACAAACAAAACTTATCCGCAGTCACATTAATGGATGTTAATTATTTATTTTAATTTTGTGTGATTTCCAATTGATGAACATATTTTTTTTGTGGTTCTGCTTTTCTATTTATAATTATATACAATTTTATTTTTTTCTGTGTAAAATTTAATTAAAATATAATACTCGTCCTCAGTTTCAAATCCACAAAAAAATAAAAAATTTCTGGAAAAAAAATGTTATTTTTAGAATCCAAATATTTTCATAATTTATTTATTTTTATTCTTGTTTGTATTATGCGTAGACAAAAAAACATACTCTTCTTTCATGTAGATTCCCGGTATTCATGATACTCATTACTCAATTTGTTTTACATTCAAATAAAGGCATTTATAAATTTTTTTTCTCTATTCTGGCTTTATTGTGTTTTATACATCACGTCTCTCATCGACATATCCTGATTTTTAGGGGTTACAGAATTGACGTAGACTTCCTTACATTGGATTTTTCTGAGAAAGAAATTTTTAAACAATCAAAATCGGCAAGCATAATAAGGCAGAGCATTCGACACTGATTCGATTCATTGATTGAGTGAATCGTTAATTTTATATTTATCCAATGATAATTCATGTTATTTACGTTTTTTCAACTGGTTATTTCAAAACTCACGACATTTGTTTGTCTTCAAACAAACTTCTAACTCCTCTCTTCATTGCATATAAAATAATGTGTTTAAAATGATCACAACTGACTGGAAGGAAATCAAATGCAATGCTTAATTTTATTGACTAAAAAAAAACAAATAGTAAACAATTATTATTTTTAAAATTTTACTCGAGCTTTATGGAAAATCATACAAGTTTTACACAATCATGTTACAAAAAAAAATTGATGACTTAGAACTTGCCATGAAAGATTTATGCACAAACATAGAAGAACAAATTGTTCTCATTCTTGGTTTTACTGTTAAATTTCGGCTGATAAATTTCTTATAAACCGCATTTAGAAATAATGAGAATCAGAGAATTGTAGACTTTAACGAAATGAATCACTATGAAAAACATTTCAATATAATTTTTTTTTAAACAAACATTTTTATTTGCCAACTTGGTCCCTGTACTTCGAGTATTAAGTTGCGTGACATACCATGTATTGCATTTATTCGTTTTCTATTCAAAACATGACAACAAAGCTTATTTACTGATGACATAAATACTAAATTTACTTATCCATTTAGTTTGTTTTTGTTGATATTTTAATTTGCTAATAGTTAATCAAAATAAGTGCCATAAATTTAAAAATAAAACAAGATTTGTTTTTGTATTTTTGATGATCTTACGATATATTTATTGTAAGTAGTAGAAACATTTTGCATAATAACAATAATTAATTTAAATGAATAAAAAAAATTTAGAATTTTTTTGTGTTACATTTTTGATTCGCAGAATCTAGTAATAACTAATGATAGGATTCATGAATTGCAATATAATTTGTTTTGTTTAGATAGGTGTGTGTTCATTCCACCGCACGAGTTAATTATTATTGGCTATTCCGTTAATATGTACATTTCCGTCAAAACGTTGTCACCCGAAGACAGTGATGTATCCTGTAGTAAATTGTCAATTTGTGCAATATTGCCGTCGCTATTTGCATCAAGCTGCAGTGACTGCAACTGTTCAAGTGTTTGCAGTGAATTCGCTCCCATTGTTGGGATGCCCAAAGGGTTTGCGTCGCACATTGTCAAAATGGGAACCAATTCATGGCCCACACATTCTTTGTGCATTTTTTTGGGATCATCACTCAAGTCGCCGGTCGCCGCCAATAATTGTGTCGATTCATACGAACACGCAGTGATTTGATTCAGTTTCGTTGGGACAATGTTGTCGCATAAATAATCACTCACTAATGTTTCTTCGGTGGGGTTACGTTGATATAGGTTGGTATTTTTACCGTAGCGTCAAGATGGATGGCATTCCGACTCATCCACCGTGTAGCCAATTGTTAATTTCTCATTGGACTTTTGATTGTTGGAATATTTTAAATGGCCATTTCGATAAATGACGGACTCTTCGAGGGCCACCACATGTCTAAGGCGATGCGTTATTTCTTCTTGCAATACATTGAAACACATTGCAGTCAGTGCCATTCCAGACATTATGTAAATAGAGCAAAACCACGTGGTGGTAACCGACTCTTTTCTTAAACCGGGTACAAGGTCGCCAAAGCCAATTGTAGACAGGCTCATGAAGCAAAAATACAGCCCATCAACAAGTGGCCATCTCTCCAAATGATAAAGCGTCAGTGCTCCGGCCACTATATAAATCAACATCATGCAAAAGCATAATAGAATGGGAGCAAGGAGTGCCAGACCGTGCATGGAGTGTCTTGATTCGGAGCCGGATAACGAATCAGTTTCGGGTTGATTTATTTTGTCTAAAGAAGATGGAGCAAGGAGATTGTTTGATCGCACATAGTATGGTTCTTGCAAGGAAAGTTGTTGAGTACGCAACTCCTCTAATTGACGCTTCTTTTTCATACGACGTTCTTTTTCGGCCATCCGTTTTTCGTCATAGCAACAGTAGCCACAATTAGAGCAAAGACAACAACAAAGTGCACGAGAAAACACTCCACGTGCCACTCTTGCCAGCACTCCACCGGTGCTGGATAAATATATCAACGTTAATGGAATGCCAACAATCGCATAAGCCAATGTCACCAAACGACCGAGTGTTGTTCGTGGCGCTATGCTTCCGTAACCTGTGAAGAAAAACCAAATGCATGTGTATTAAAGTAATTTAAAACCACTTAGAAACGATATGCCTTTAAATCTCGTAACATTGTTGCTTACCAATTGTTGTTAACACAGTCAAGGAGTAGAGAAACGCACGGGCAAACGTCCAGTCATACTCCTGATGGGAAAGAAAATGAATTTGGTATTGATCCCTCACCATTACGGCACCCGTTGTAGGCGTATTAGCATCCAATTGTGCGGAAATATCTTCAGTAAGCCGCTTAATCAGTTGATCCTGAAACCGAGCAATCTCCAGTGCTGCCAAACGTGTCCAATTTTCTCGATACAAAATATTCAGTGACACCGTAATGTCCCAAATGTTCTCAACGGTACGTTGGCGTGCGTCCACTGAGTCCGACATTGCAGCCGGTGAGAATGTTACATTTTCGGCTTTCGTCGACATCGACGGCAGGGGACTGTCGGACGGTGATTGCTGTACGGTCACACGTGCATTTGAGCTGGTCGGTGTAGTGTGTCGATTCGTTGAGGCCAATGTGTGTTGATGAATTGCCGATGCACCGCCTTCAATTGATAGAAATATGAATGACCCCAGGAGTGTGTACGCCACCAAAAGCGTACATATGCCGAGATTTGTGAGTAGGCCTGCCCAAAATGGTGCGGTCTCGGGTCCCACACAGGTACAGCATTGTCGCCTATTTTTTGCGGGACCCTTGGGTGGTATGGAGGCCGTTGTGGTAATTGCAGCCGCATTGTTTGGTTTAGTTGTAGTCGCGTTGGTAGCATTATTTTTTACATCCGAAACGGTTAGACCTGTCGTCCCATTGTTATTTTGCTGTTTAACCAACATTGCGTATGGGTCAAATTGATATCGGTTTCCATCCTTCTCATCCATTGTTTTTTGTAATTATAAAAAGTTTGCACAAATGTTTGGTATTGCCGCTATTATATTGTGTACGTGCAGTTTATGGTATTGTCTTTGGTCGATAGCTTATCGATATCAAATTCTAGATAATCAAATGAAAAATTTTTCCATCCGCATTTCTTTGAACGTTTATTGTTGGATTGTCTATTCATTGGTTGTTATTACAGATGATTTTCTACCATTTCGTTATTCTGTTGTGTGGTAGCTGTCTCATGATATTGGCATGCCATATTTGACGATGAATTGGATGACCTAGAATAGAAACAGAAAACAAGGATGTAAAAATATTCGCTTCTATTCGAAGAGTATTCAGTTATGAATTCTCATTCATATTGTGTTATTGTATTAGCTTTTGAAGTCTGCAACGAGTGAGTGCATTTTGGATATTACATTCAATTCGTTTAAATATTTTTTCGTATATAGAACAAGTTTTTATTTTTATATTTTTATAAAAAAAACTTGTGCAAGCATGAATTACAGTGGGCATTGGTGCTTGGATATTTTTGTTAGGAGGATATGGGAGGAAGGGGAGGGGGAAAAAATTGAAGTTAGTTGCAACTTTATGTGAAACATTTCGCTCCAATATGCTCTCCAATACTAAAATAATAAGGAATCCTGTTAAATATTGGCATTCTCAGTGATAAATTGAATAAATTTGCAATAAAACCCCAAATTCTCCATGCCCAAAAAAAACTTCATTCACTGACACGTTATAATTGCTTTGTATGTTATGAAAGTCAAATGAATGAAAAACTATGCGAGTATGGTCCTGAATAATTTCTATAACAGCAACTTTTATTGCATTTCATTTTGCAGGAAATTATGCACATATAGATTATATCCCTAACAGCTAGGATGACCACATTTTGCTTTTAACGACACAACGCAAATGACTACGCCAGAAATATAAAACGCAAAAAAAAACACGTTAGCATTTGATACGTCGGCCTTAGACGATCATTAATCAATTCCAGCTAGCTTTTGTTCCCTCTTATATGAAGCATTTTTTCATGTTTCAGTCTGATTTTTATAAATGTTTGAATGTACCCCGCATATACATGTGAATGCTTGTATGTGTATCCATCTGTTTTTATTTGCAACGCGGCATTTCAATGGTATGAAAGTGCCTTCGTATGTATAATACGAGTACAGTGTGAGAGATGAGTTCGAGGCTCGAGCGTCCATAGGGCATAGAATATAGACAGTGCATAAAATGCCGCCTCCACAACCCTTGCAGAATGCGAACTCATGGACAATATAAATGGACGGGGGGAAACTTTGTGCGCTTTGTTAATTGAATTCAAATTGATGGCCATTCATTTCAGGGAAGCGGCCTCAAATTAAAAATAATTATTTCTCCATATATACATCACTTATTTAAAAAAAGGAATGCCACAACACTCGAGTATGGCAAACTGAACTAACCGATTTGTAGTGTTTAACAAAAAAATAAAAAAAGGCATTTCAAGTAAACAATACAGCGTGCATGTGTGGTTGAGAAATGAGAGCACACAATGTTTGTTCGAAAAAATGTATGGTTTTAATGCGGTACTACCCTTACAGATTAAGGGTTATTCAAGTGAAGCAGATTATACTAAGGGCATATTATTAACTTTAATCCTATTCGTTAGTTCCAATCCCACTCCTTTTCAAACTTCATAATAATTAATCATAACGAACTCATTTGTAATTTTTCTTTCATTGTTCACGTAGTAAATAGTTGAAGAAACTTTGTTCCGCACTCCACTTCTAACTAAACAAAATTAAATTTTATTAAATTGAACTTTATATTTAAGGGATGAGGAAAATTCAAAAGCTGACAGCTGTTCCCTTTCGTCAGGGTACGGCACAGATTTTAAACGGATTTCTGTTCTTGTCTTGCCAAATCATTGATTTTTATTGCCTTATTACAACGGGTATACTTATGTTTATTTATTGCGTATTTATTTCAGTAATTTCATCCAAGTAAACTTTGACCAATCATGTACGTTATCCAATAATTGCTTTTTGCATGACCCACCATATTGCAGTATACAGAATATTGCGATACCAATTTTATTAAATAAAGCATGATGAAATTGGGATGCATTGCGTTAAATTAAATTCGAGTACTTTTCAAATCAAGTCATGCTATTTTCACCAATCAAAACTCTGCCTTTATAATCTTTAAGTAGTATACAAGCTCGAAGCTACAACTGTAAAGGAGTATAATCCTGCCTCCAAAACGTAGACACAGAAAAGGACAGAACTTTCCTTTATTGCCGCGTTTGAAAGGAAAATCCTGTGGAGGATCTGCGGCACCAAATGATCAGAATGACAGTTTTTACAACAACGAGTTTTTTTTAGCAATAGAACAGCATTGATGTGGTAAACATCATACCGGTCAATAAATTCCGATGGGCTTAGCATTTAGTCAGAATGAGTGAAGATGACCGGCGTTAAAGCTGTCTTTGTGAGTATAGACTTGTAGAAACAAGAAAACGGAGAAGGCTTCGTCTCAGCTGGAAGGAATTTGAAGCCCAAGACAAAAATAATTTTGTTATTCAGTCGCATGAAAAGTATTGCGTAGCTCTCCATGCCTCGTCGTATTTTTTTCTTCATTTAGACGATAATTTTGTAAAAATCTGTTTTTCTATTGTAAGGGATCATGTTCCTTTCTGTTTTCGCTGACGTTTGTAAGACGTGGACACTGATTAAGGACGACAGCTCCTTCATTGCGGATTTTATACGCACTCGTATATGTAAAGGGAGGGATTTCAGCTAATTTAATTTTTTTTTGCACTGTTTTTAATGAAGAAGGGTCGTAAAGAAGTTTAGTCATTCAACATTATTAAGTACATGTGTTATTAAAATGAGTGACAACGATCCAAAGCTAACTTTTGCACATTGCATTGGAGCGATCAACGCAAAGCTGAAAATCTGCAGGAATTCGTAAAATGCTATGGTATTGCGACGGTTGATTGCTGGAATATTTCAACGGAACACAGCAATCTCTATCAAGTTGTAGCATCCATTTAAGAATAAGAATAAAATTACCACGAACCATGTTTCTCCCATCACACCCCGCGCGTGGAAAGCAGAAGAGACGTTTACTTTGCAGCATGTATGGCGGCGTACGCTGTGCTACAGTGTACACGTACGTTTGTTATTATTGCTATTGTAAACAGCAAAAAGGACTACCAAAAAACATAAAATTATAATGGAATCTCATTCCATTGCAAATAAATGTTTGTATTAAAAGTGAAAGTGATGTTACGTTTTACCAATGTTGGCGTCATAAATTTACTGACACAATGGGGCATACCAACACACAAACTAAATATATTTTGTGGAAACTGAATTTCATTACACATTTTGGTAGAATGTAAATTTGATTATATAAATTTGCGTACATACCTGAACCCCCAAAAATTTACCTTTAAATCCATTTGCAATTTACATTTTTATTTTATTAAAGGAGATGCTGTGAGTGCCAAACAAATTCTTTACGCCCTCAAAACTTAGTGTGTGTGTGTGTGTGTGTGTGTGTGTTTGTGTGTGACAGTGTGAGTTAAGAAAACGCAAACAAACGAGTATTTATGCGAAACAATACACCGCAGAATGAGAACATAAATGCGTGAACTCATAAAAAACATGCACGAAGGAAGAAGAGTCGTCGCAAGTATAAAGAGCAAAAGACACAGATTTTTGGAATGTAATATCATAAAATTACACAACCCATTGTCCTTCTAAGTCAGCTGAAAAAGAGCTTGGCTGTGTTTCGTCTTTCAAAGTAAATATGTACTTTAAATTTGTGCGCTTTCTACACCCTCAGAGGGCCCATCCTCGGGGCGAATTATACGGCCTATAATTCATTGTATTTCACCATTATGTGAGGGTTATGAATATTTTCACAATAAACTTTTATATAAATGCGGTTTTATTAATTTGCGTTTGTTTTTAATTTGATATCGTTTGTTTTAATGTATCTGCTTCCTGCACAAAAGATGAAGAAAATCGATTGTGGGTTCCCATTAAAATTTTTCCACAAAACAAATAGCTCTTGGGAAAATCTACATAACTATCATATATATTATGGTTTGAACTTATATTAAGCTTACACTGCATACACACTGAAGCTTTATTGTTTAGTGATCCTTTTGGCAATATATTGGAAATGTATTGTGGCTTAAAAGCTTACAATTTTGTGGTAACATTAAAAATAAAAAAACATTTGCTACCGATGTGAATATTGGTAACCCTAAAATATTTGTGTGCATTTTTTTTTAAACGGCCAAAATGGCAAAATGTATTTCTAAATAACGCTATCTGTAAGCAACCCAAGTTCATAAATTTCAACGAAGGCATGGAAATTGGGTGTTTATTCGTCGATGCGTCAAAAGAATTGCTTCAATAAACTAAAACAGCATCCCTTCAATGTATCCCCTATTTAAGTACGATATATAAATGGGAGATGCCTTTGGGTACTACACATATTATATAGATGAAAGAAGTGGATTATGTTAGATGTTGCTTAAGATAACCTAAGGGCTGCTTTTCACACACCTCCGCTGTCACTGCGTTCAGCGTTGTATATACTTATATAGCATCCATCCCTCAAACGAAAGGTGTTATATTTGTTGATGTATTAGTCATTTTGCCGATGTGTAGTTGAAATTGACTGTATTGAATTGGAAATCTTGAACTCAATAATGTGACACGAAACGCGAAGGCTTTTTGTTCCTCCACACATATTCTGCGTGTATTATATTATATTATACTTTGTTTGTAAAACTTGGGATGTGGTTTTAATGTATGTACGTTATATGCGTTGTACATATTGTGTAAACACATTTTGGTAGGATTGATTTTTCCTCGTCCATGCGGAATTTGCGGATTCACGAGCGACACAAACCACACTTTTGGTTGAGAAAGCTTTCCGAAACATTATAGTTACTCAAATTTGCTGTAGGCATATGCATAAGACAAAATTAGATATATATTTCTTTCGAAAAACTTTTCCATTCATGATTGCTTTCCGGGCTTTCAAACATCCTGCTCTTTTGCTTTGTAGCAATTTTGTCGGAGTGTCTTTTTAGGGGGGGGGGGGGGCGGGGGTTGGGGGAATATTGGCAAATGAAATTTTACTTCGTCCACATTCTTTGCACACAAGATTGTTATGTTTATTCGAATGTTACATTAAAAAGGGTGTGAAATTAATTTAAAGCACAATGTTCGTCTTGAAAGCGTAGTTTGTTACTTAAACAAACTATTCCAAATTGTCTCTGAAGAAAATCTCGACACACACAAACTTTTATTTTATCTAAGTTGCATAATACTCAGTTACTTATATTTGTTGCAATACTTTTCTTGATTGTGCTGAGTTCAGTAACTTGAGCTCCCACACAAGAGCTTGTTTAACAATTATTCGAAGCTCACTACTCACTCTATATAAACGTTACTCGCAGACTGGCAGCGGAAATGTATGCGAGCGCTTCAATGACGTCAAGAATTCAGAGCACCGGAAATATTCGGTTTCTTTGAGTACATTTCACAAGATATCCGAAAGATTGACGTTGTTCAAATAAATGTAATGATAACTCCTCAAGCAAATTGGACACAACAGTCGGTATCGCATAAAGTGAAGATGCGGCAAGACGAAATGATGCGATGTTTCCGCATGTACTCGTGCACAATCGACACACACCTACTTTTCTAAAGCAAAAACCGCAGAACAACAATCAAACCGCGAAAAAGATTAATGGTGTGCTCGGGATATGTTACCTTATATTATTCTCTATGTACTTATTTTGTTCCCTATAGAGCTTATCGATGAAAATAAACAATTCCCTAGAAGCTATCAAACTGCAATTCAATCAGATTTATTTTTTGCGAGATAAGGGATTAAGTTTTACAAGGGAAATTGTGTAGATGTGTGAATAAAAAAATAAAATAAAGGAAGAGGTGGAAAATGTAAATCAAATCTGCCAAAATGGAGGACGGAGGTGTATAACAAAAGTTGTAAACTAGGAATATTCTTTAGTCCCCTTACAGGCATATATTCGTAGAACAAGTTGTTTTTGTAATGGCATTTCTCCTACACAATTCGTCTATTGTTTACACTTTACACAAATCTGTGAGATTTAATGTGGGTATGACATTTTAAAAATTCACCGCCCTTATTTCTGCTATAGTTAAATTTTTAAATAAACACTATTACAGCATTGTTGTGAAAAGTAATTCCCACAAATTTACAAAAATAATTGTTCTCGTATAACCAGAATAATTTGAACCAGATATTTTGAAAAGAAAAGTTTTCAGTCAATTGCATTTTATTTATTTAGGGCGTGGTTGAAATGGTTAAATTTTACAATTTTAAAATGAATTCTCTACGATGTAAAACAATATTAACCTTAATTTTATTTCTGCAATTTGGATTGGTTAAAAAATTAAACAAGTCAGCTGTTAGTGAAGTAAGTAAATGGGAGAGAAATAAATTGCATTTAAATCTTAGAATTCGCTACATTCAAAATTAAATTCCTAAAAGTGGTGCAGTGAAATTTTTTATTTCGCCGTAATTTTAACCTGATTGCAAAAATCAGAATTTTAAATTTTAAATAAATTGCCCAATTTTCTGGAGTTATTTTAGTTTCTATCAGTATAAACATTGCACTTCAGAAATCCGGGAATCAAAAATTAAATTTTGTTTATCATTGTGATTTCTTTTGAATTGTTCACTTTAAAAATGAAATAAGAAAGAAATAGGATGAGGAGTGTGCAAACAATGACAACGACAAGTGTGAAAACATGACATGATGTTCATGATATCATATATACGAGTGTGATGTTTTGCACTGTGCACGCAATTCTCTTTGTTCTAGTTATGAGATACTAACTGACCTTTCGTCGACATGCATAAGAAATAGTTTTTCTGGTTCATCCCGTTATTAAAAAATTCAAACAATGGTATGCACAAACGTATAATCTGCAGTAAACAATAATAACATATTTTTTAATTTTGATAAGAGGTTGTTTAAGTAATGGCACAGTCAACACAATTTATTGTTAAGAAATACCGCAGAAAGAGTTTTGAATCCTTTTTTAATTAACACAATGACCTACATAATGCGCATATTATTAATTTTAATTGCATCCCATCGTAAGAAATAAATACTTTAAGTCGGAAATTCTGCAATTTTTTATGGGCATTCCAAAAAGTTTGCTAATTTATTTATTATCAAAAATTTGAACTTAAAGTTATAAAATTCAATTAGGTGAAATTAAAGAAGAAGAAGTGTGTGAATTTCGAAATTAAATTCTTGATACATGATACAATCTCGCATACAGCAGCTATGTATAATGTTGTGCAAATTATCATAATGTATGCACCTTCAAGTGTACTTACTCTTGTAATCTACCGTAACTTTAATGCAGACCAACAAACCCATGTGCGCGGTTATGAGTTATGAGTTGTGGCTTATGAGTTATGATTAAATGAAATAATGGTGTAATATAAACTAATGTTCTACTTACATGAAAAATGGATATTTTCTTGATTTTACTTTGGAATTGTTGTAACTTTGAACACACCACTCCATTCTGTTCAATGTCAAAACTTCTTGGTGTATTCAGTATTACTGTAGTGGTTAATCAATTTTTCTACTTGCTATTTTTTACTTTAAATAATACGGTAAAATAATTCTAAAAAGTTTCTTGTTACCTTAAAGTATTTCTCAACAACAATTGAATAGGGTATTTCGTATTAATTACAAAATGTCGGATGAAATATGCATTTTACGAAGAAGTTTAAAGTGCAGCAATTATGTGTGCTTGATGCTTCCCAACGGAAATTTCACTTAAAGGCAATAAATTAAACTTTGGGAAATGTTGCTTATTCAAACTGCCGTTCTTTCAGTGTAGAATTTTGACTAAAAATAAATGTACTTCTCGCAATTATAAATTTCTGGTAACTGTATTATTATTTAGTTGTCAACAATTTAATATAAATAAGTAAATATATTGTGTTGGGAAACAATCACGCTAAAACTGGCAGTGGAATCGCTACGAAAATGTACACACGTATTTTTTAACATTCCGGAAGTAACGAAGGCAAAACACGAAAATTCCAAAAATGTTTAGGGGAATCGATTGGTCAGTATTTGATTAGTAAAAAACAAATAATTTCGAAGTTTTTCGCGGTAACATTTATTAAAGTTTGACCTATAATCAGGTCTAAACTCTAGAGCGGGAATCACCATTATCAATTGTTAACTTTGATTACATTCATACATTGTTTCATGGGATTCTTGTGAAATTAGGATTTTATTCAACATTTTAATTCCGCTTTTTAAAACAATAAATTGTGTGCAACGCACGGGTTTCTCCTCCAGTATGCCTAAATTTAAATGCCAATCTAAATCGTATTTGCAGGTTTTGTTTGAAGTTTGATTTTTCTTTTGAGCACAAAAAAGGAAAAAATCATAAAAGTTTTAGTTTACAAGGGTATTTATTAAAAAAGGACAATAAAATGAATTTCCCTCAGTCACAAAGAATGCTCGATTTTATTAAAAAAAAATGAAATAGTCGAAATTGTTGATCCACTAGGGGATGAAACCCGTTACCCGGATTCATGTACGGTAGTACCTATAGTCACGGGGGAATACCAAAAATTAGGGCTAACTACATTTTTTATATGCTTTGTTTTAACTCACAAAAAAACTGTACCAAATAAAAAGTTTACAAAATCATAAATTAAAGCTCAATTTAAAAGTTTACAAAAAGTCCACACGTCAGCCTTTGATATTTACATGTTTCGACCCCATGCTGTGAATCAAATCAAATATCTTCATCAGCAGATTTTTGTTTGTCCATCTGGTCCAATATCATAACTACAACTTATATAATAATATGTACAATATCATGTGTAATACGTCGGCTATTTATTCAGTGCATTTCTGTGCTAAAATATGATGTGAAATGTGTGATAGGGTACAAAGTACCAAATAAAAGGCAGCTGAGTCCTTATACAATGAGGCTGAGGCAATCTTAAAATGGTACACACTTGATTTTAGTTCTACTTATTATTACAGTGATAAATGTCGGATCGGGTGAAAAGGGTAAAATACGTTTTTATTATTTTGTGGAAAAGCTTTGTGTGTGCGGGGTGAAGCTTATGAATAGACCACATTCCACAACGATAAGTGCACGTAAATAAAGCAAATTCAATAAACGTTGCGGCCAGAAATTGTGAGAATTCTGCACGTTCTGGATTTTGGCTTATACATACAAATAAGTAATTAGATTACGAGCATTTGCTGGGTTCATTTTTTCTACGTAGCTTTCTTCTTAAAATAATCATTTAAATGTGTACATGTACAAAAATGTATACGCAAGGTGCACGTATAACTATAAATGTATACGGGTGTGTATGTAATTTTAATTTCTTTCAGGACGGGAGTTCAAATATTTGCGCATGCATATTTATTATTTACGTATGAGGTTGACACTATGCAGTCTGCATTGAAGTCGTATTCATGAGGAGGTTGAATTGTAGTTATTTCTGGTTTATAAGGGTGGTGCGGTAGATAAATGCGAGGTGGCTTAATTTAGTCACTGCACTTTTTTAACGGAATTTCATAATCATATTGTTATGCAAATGTCACAAAATTATTTCATTTTATTTTTTGTGTTTGTTAAACTTTTAATTTAATCTTGTTTATATGTAAAATTTTGAACTACTGTATTTGTTTTTCATATTCACAAAGGCTTGGCACACCTGAATTGCAGCACACTGCACATAGTTGTTAATCCAGAAGCTCATGGAACAGCTGTTGTCCTTTTTTTAAAAACATAATTTAATACAACATTTGTATAACTTCACAATCCGGCTTTACGATTCCATTTTTTTTTTTTTTTTCACTCAATCCGATGGGAATTTCACGGCAATGGCGGATATGGTGTATTAAATAAAACGTGAACAAAGTACAGCCGATTCTCGAACAAACGTTCACACTGACTTCAATATGGGGAAGGTTTTATTAAGACTGAACATATCATCATCCAGCGTTCTCCTCAAACCGGATAATATCGCAACATATCCTATACAGCTATAGACATTGTAGGCGACGAGAGAGCGAAACTCGAGAGTCGAGAGTGTAAGCCAAAAATAACAGCGCATATTGCACAGGGTGATGCAAGGAAGGGTGTGCAAAATTAATAACTCTTTTGTTTATATACACTTGCACATATGTACAATGTGCATACTATAATATAGGCCATGTTGGGGGTGAATGGCGAACAACAGCGAGATTGATGAAGGGTAATCATGATGTGCTAAAACGTGTAAAAATTTCAATTTTTATTTCACGTAGCAAGGATCTTTGCACTCGTCTAATTTTAATTAAATAGAATTACCTTTACCATTTGAATGTTTAATGACCCTAAGCTTTGGGAACACCTCATCTTTTTATAGGTGTACGTTCAAATTAAGGGAATTTATGAACTTTCATAAAATAACACTGATTTGTTAGTTACCTTGATGAAAAACAAACGCAGAATTACAAAGTCCCCAATTAATGCCCTTCCATTGTTTGTTATTAATGGTAAAGCTCGATGACGCACCCTGTTACCACTTACATAAATGTTGAATATCAATATAGGACATAAAACAATATGACTGTTCATGCAATTGTGACACCAACTATTATTGTTTGAGTGCCCAAGTGACTGAGGAGCATCCACACAGTTCGATGAAATTGCTTTCAATTAACCATCCCCCACATACAATATATGCTTTTCATAATATTTTGGTATAAATGAAAACACAGCCGTTGAAATTGATTTTTGTGCGAACACTTTTACCCCAGCTTTTGCTATATTACATATTAGGGGTAACATCAAAATGAAATTAGCATATATATTTGATGGGATCGTGTTTTTGAAAGAGAAAACATGCGCATTCATGGTTTGGCATCGCGGCGTACATTTTGCGAGAGAATAACAGGGCATACCAAAGAGAAAACGTTTCGGTGAAAAAATTGTACGTGCAAGAGTGTACACAAATATATTACAGTCGTCTACAGTCGCGAACAAAAATTGATACTGGATTTTATGACCGTCTAAAGTCTAAACTCTAAATAACACGGGAACGGGTTAAAGATTTCGTCAAACTTGTACCCCACATCGCAGCAAGACACGTATATTGAGCGCAAGTTCAATAGTTTGGAGGGAGAAAAGAGTTATGCTGTAAACAGTAGATGCGATTACCAAGCACTAAAGTTTTTTTTTTGCAACTATAATATTCTTTACAGCATGAGTCACTTTTGCCGTTGCAAGTATCCACATATAACACTATTTTAAAATATGAATATTCTGAAAACTAAATTATAGTTTTCATTTTTGATGAAAAGTGTTACCCCGTATGAAAAATGTTTGCGAAACACTTTATTCACCATTTATTATGATGTTGCAATATGAACACCCTGAAGACACAAATGTGAACAAACGCAGCAACTTTTCATCTAACTATTGTGTAAATTTATGAATAAAAAGAAAGAAAGTATCGCAATCACGATTTGGCCTCAAGTGAAATGTATTTACTCAAATATTAAGGGAATTTGGGTAAACATGAATACCAACAGCGAGTGCTCGTACTCGTGCTCGTATATGCATGATGAATATGTTTTTAAATTTCGTTGGTTTTTCCTAATTTAAATTTTTAATGAATTGAAAAAACTGTGATGCCCATTACACTCGAGTACCCACGTAAACGTGAATTCCCTTCATTTTTGTAGCCATACCTAAACATCAGTAAAATTGGCCTGTTTTAACATATTATATCCGTTTATACAGTTATGTTTATGTAAAAGCTTTTCACCGCTTTTATCATTGCGTTTTTACATTTTGGCAAAACTACATCGCGCGGAGAGCGAGGTGTGAATTTAAATGCGACTTTTGCTTATTTCTACAGTTTAATAAAAACATTTTGAGTTATGGAAAATGTGACCTTGAATTTTCAACTTTTGACCTTGAAATGTTCGGCAAACTCTTTTATTTAATCAAAAGCGACTATAATGTGAAAGATTTAAAAAAAAAATTAATTTTTCGGAGATATAAAAGATTGACCTTGAATTCTACGACACATTGACCTTGACATATTTAGCTTTTCAACTTTTTACCTTACCAAAAGCTATAATAATGTGAATTTTTTTCACAGTTGCTGAGGTAGAAAAAATGGGGTTTGTCTGCGTCTTTTTCCTTTTTTGCCTAAAGGTTTAGAATAATTCAGTCAAGAATTGAATCTTCTTGACTGTATTATTCTAAACCTTCATATATTTGCACAAAATTTTTTCTAGACCACTTTTTTGGACTTAGAAGGTTTCAAAACGAGTCAACTGCATCTGTCTTTTAGAAAAAAATTGTAATGCAAAAATCTGTATAAGTCCTGTGGGATCGCATATAAATTAAAAACACTTTTGAATTTAACTTGTTATGTGTGTATTTTACAGCTGACATTCAATAAACCCCGCGTACCACAAAACCCCACATCACATTTAATTGGTTACAATGTGTAAAAACTACAAAGGACATTGTACTGCTGCTGTTTTAACATTCGTTAGATTTTGTAACATTCATTTTGAAACATATAGATAAACGTGCAACTGGATAGAGCACAGAAGAATCGGGTTAAACTGTAAAATTGCACGTGTATTCATTCCAGTCAAGTGCCATCTTAATCTTGTGACAAAAGGTAAAACCAGAACCCCACACTCATATCTTGTTTTCCATTATATTATGCACTTCCCCATATAATATCATAACATACAAGATACGTGTCCTATGAATAGAATGAGATCATAATAATGAGATATATGTATCCCCCCGTACATATAACTTTCGCAGGACAACACATGCCATATTTTAAGAAAAAGGTTTTTCTTCTTTTTGCATTTTTTTTTTGCTTGTTAGGCCTTTGAGCAATTTTCTAACTGGATTAAATTTGAGTGTGTGTCTGAGAACAAATCCGTCCCAAGGGCTCTTTTAAATCGGCCGATACATTGTGGTAAACTAAAAGCTAGAGGCAACGCTCAGATATACTTTCTACCATGACAGACCTATTCGGCGGATATGAAAGAACGTGACACAGATTTTTCATAACGTACGTTGTGTGACTCTTTCTGCTTTCATTCTGCGGTCAAGTGTCAAGTGGGTCTCTAGTTGCGCTTGAGTGTGCGGCATTTTTATGAGCATTACATTTTTAAGGAAATGAAGAGCTTTTGCACTCCGCCAATATGAATGAAATGTTTATGCCTTATAAGCGCAAGCATTAAACGGTTTATTTTACAAAATGGTCGTATTAAGTTACGTGCAACTAAATGATAATGGATTAAGTGTTAAATTCATATTTAGAAATGAGAGCGCAATGTTGTCTAAATATCTGCCACCGCACAAATTTATTACTGCAATAGTATCCAAAAGGTATTGTATGTCATTGGCCATAATTCACGTTCCAACATTCCTAACTCGGCCTGTTCTAAATGGGCTTATGGGGGTGTACATTCGACGCAGTGTATGATTAGAGCTCCGCGTAGTACAATCGGTTTTGAATTCAATAAACATTTTGCAATGAATGCATATTATACAACAGTTAGTTAGTGTATCCAGAATGTTCCACAAATGAAGTGAAGGGCATAAAGATGAACCACAAACCATTATAAGGGTATTTGAGGTGTTTGTTTCACCAGCTTTGTTTAATATTGCAGTTAGTTAAGTAGCCACAGCAATGCTGGTTTTTGGGAAATACTAAATACACATCCCATAGGAAAGTTTTGCCAGCAAATATGTTTAATCTAAATTCATTAAAATCGATGCCACACAGTCAAACTTTCATAAACGAAAATGGGTTTTAATGATGATTATTTAATGATTAATCTACATAGACGTTCACTGATGGCCACAAAATACTTACCATGCCAGGATATTGGTATATCGTGCCTCACAATATTTCATGGCTTCACACAAACTATTTGAATGTACGGTAAATTTCATCAATAAAATAGTTACATTGCAAAAGGGTCAGTGTGCGTCTCTTTTGGGTTTTGGGTCATTTTAATGGCATAGATTTCCGATGTTTGTCTCACATCAGCAAATGTAAATTGTCAATAAATTTTGAACAAAGAGATTTGCAATAAATATTTATCATGTGAAGCTCTAACTATGTGTGTCCTTTTTGAATGTCCTTTTTGTGTAATATGATGAATTCAACTCGCATACACACAAAATTTCTTTTAAAATGTAAAAAGTCTTAAATTAGATTATTTGTGTAAAGTATCGGTGTACGCCTGGGTGACTTCCAAAAAATACCCTGCAATGTCTTTTATTATTTTGGAGACTTTTTACAATTTAAAGAGGATTTAAGGACTCAAATTTGTTCCAACATTCCATTTGTATTTATTAGAAAAAGTTTAAGACTTTTAATAGAAAATGAAAGTAAAACTGAAAAAAATACACTTAAAAGGGCGTAAAAATTGTTTTTTTTTTGTCTATTACTCCCAAAAAGCTTTAGAGTTTTGTGCTTATTTTCCAAAGAAATGCGCTTAATGTATCAAAACGTTAGATGCTCCCTTGTGATGTGACGTTCTACCACACTTGCTATACATTTCAACACGCAAACATACTACATAGTTTGTTAGGATTTTATTAGGATCATGTTTAACCGTCTGCCAAATTCAATGAACCTACAAACAGTATATGGAACGCAGTTATCTTTGGAAACAATTTTCCTACCAAAGATCAACACATCTGCAACGCACAAGGTAAATAAATGTACATGCTGTGTATACAAATGTGCACAGATAAGAAAAGAAAATGATGCAGCAAATCTGATGGAATAAAAGGAAAGGGTCTTACAAAGTGCCTGCGTGTATATAGACACAAGGTTAAAGCAACAAATCACATCATGGGATTCCTACTGCAGGGAGTAACTATATTTTGTGTGCCCCAAATAATATCGGTATTCTCTGTTTGAGATTTAAAGGCATCATATAGCTGAAACTGAATCCTTTGAGCAATTTAAATAGTATCGGATATCACAAAATCACCAAATCACCCCTATCCCAGGTGGACCTGCCCCACCGCAGTGTTTGCGTGAAATTGGGTTGCATTCTGTTTGGGCGATTCGCAATTAATTTTTTGTGGCACAAACAACAAACTGGCAACGCGCAAACTGCATAATAATTCCACAAAGCTCACCACCATGATTTTGTGATAGGGGTAAATAAATAATGGGGGAAATAAAATTGTATGCACGAACTTTATTCATTTTTAATTCATTACGACTCAGTATGGTGGTAATAGATTCTTACATTCGCAAACTTTAAACAAACAAATTGTTGATGCAGAAACACGTTTTAACACATTCTGCGTCCAAAAAAGTGGTCTAGAAAAAATGTGCAAATGTACTTCCGAGCGCCATCGCCATATTTCAGAAGGTAATATAACATTGAAAAAAGAGAGAAATAAACGGTTTTTAATTTTTCCAAGGTCAAGCTAGTGCCATAAAACAGTTTCGCTAGTGGTTTTGCCCAAGACGATTTTGTTTATTTTAACAACGTTTATCCGCAAAGCCATTCTAAACAAAACTGCATTTACCTTGTAAATCAAATTATGAAAATTCGTGGTCATATTTTCACAATAAAAATAATTCAAAAGCTCTTTGTCTCAATAAAAGGATTAATTTTATAATAAATTCAAGGTTGACATTAAAAAATTTCAATGTTTCTATATCTCGGAAATACAATACTTTATCAAATTGTAGTTAAGTTGCATATAAATTCACACCACGCTCTCCCTGCGATGTAGTTTTTATTTTTGCTATTATCACACATTATGATAAAGTTTAATAGGTGCAAAATGATCAAACCATGCGTATGCGGTGAACATGGTAAAACATATTTATTCTGCACACTCATGATAGATTGATAAACATCGAGTTATGCTGTTAAAGTACGCATGTTGTTGAATTCATACGTTGCAAAGTAAATAACTGCAAGCATCAACTGACTCTAGCTATGTGCATACTTAATATGTGCGATCTATTTTCAAATATGTAAGTGCACAAAAAGTGCATTCATGCACATATATGCAATCAATTAAAGTACGTGTTGCCATAAAGTTGAAGTAGGATGTCAGTACATTGCATGATGCGCATGCAAGTGTGCATGCGAGCATATCTGCCACACACTGCAGTGTTATGTGTGTGTATTAATGTAATTTAAATGTGCAATGTGCATTTACCTCATTCTGATTCATGCCATGCAGCTTTGCGCTCTTTCAATCCAATTTTCCTATAAACATTGTCTACACAAGCGGCCCGATTTTTCACGAAAAATCTAATTAACTAGCGTATGTTTGTTGGACGTGTGCAGTGTGTGCAGTTGCAGCGAAAAGTGCATTCCCAGTTGTCGAAAATTACCTAATTGAAAATTTGAAGGTCCGTCCGTGAAAAAAAATTGTATTAAAATGCTGCGCTCCTTGCAATCGGCCGGAAGAAATCATTTCATCATGGGTAATGTGAGTTGTGTATTACTTAATTAATAAGTTACGTTGCGAAGTTTTGTTATTGCGCAGTAAATACAAAATGATAATAGTTGGCGAGAGTGTTGAAGATTAAGGATTATGTAATTAACCTCTTATTTTTTATTGACATTAAAGATTTTTCGCTTTTATTTAACACAATATTTAATATTTCGTTTGCATTTTCCTTCAGAAACCATCAAATGCATCTAAGATTGCAACAGCGGCGAAAAATTATGCAACAGAAGCTGTGTTCGAGACAAAAGTTAGTACACACTGTCGTTAATTATTATTAGTTAGCAGAGTGCGTTTGCTGAAACGAGCAAGTGCAGATGTTAAAGCGTTCAAGTGATAATGCGGATGGGGAGTGGGGACGAGACCAATGACTTCCGGCGAAATAAGCTCTAAACAATTACTGATAATTGACTTTATTAGTTTAATCCGTAATCAACTTATGTATGCAAAGTACTTGTTTATAAAGTGAAATTGTGATTAGGTTAAAATAGAGGGAGAGCAAATGAACTGTTAATCTGCGTATTTGCTTTAGGCGCTTCTATAACCAAGTTTTCAAAATTTCACCAGCATTTTTGGTATCTTGCTAATTTTAACAGTTTTAGAATACACGAGTGTGCATGTTTGTGTACACTGCTAGCGAACATGTTCATTTAATAACAATGTTTATAACACGACAGGTGTAAATATGCCCTGACCTAGTAAACATTTACATATAATATACAAATTTTATAATTGAATTAATTTTGAAATGTTGTATTTGCAGCCATGCAAGCTGCATAACCTATCCACCGGACCGCCGACACAAGCCAAATGCACCCGTGAGGAGGGCCTGCAATTGTACCGTCAAATGCAAACGATTCGACGCATTGAAACCGCCGCTGGCAACTTGTACAAGGATAAAGTTGTGCGTGGCTTTTGTCATTTGTATTCGGGGCAGGAAGCATGCGCCACGGGTATGCATGCAGCGATGCGTCCCCAGGACAACATCATTTCAGCGTATCGTGTGCATGGTTGGACACATTTAATGGGTGTCAGTATACCCGGTGTGCTGTCGGAGCTAACCGGCCGCCAAACAGGCTGTGCCCGTGGCAAAGGTGGCTCCATGCATATGTACGCACCCCATTTTTATGGCGGCAATGGCATTGTGGGTGCACAAGTACCGTTGGGCGCCGGCGTTGCATTGGCATGCAAGTACAAGGGTGATGGGGGTGTGTGTTTTGCGCTGTACGGTGACGGTGCATCGAATCAGGGTCAAGTGTTTGAGGCCTACAACATGGCTTATTTGTGGCAATTACCGTGTATATTCGTTTGCGAAAATAATGGATATGGCATGGGCACAAGTTCAAGTCGATCGTCAATGAACACAGAATACTATAAGCGTGGTGATGTTATACCGGGCATTTGGGTCGATGGCATGGATGTGCTTGCTGTGAGGGAGGCGTCAGCGTTTGCCATTAAGCACGCCACCACTGTGGGACCAATTGTTATGGAAGTGTTCACTTACAGGTTTTATATTGTGTTTTATTCACGACTTTCGTTTCTAACATCCTTAATTGTATTTAGATATTCGGGACATTCAATGTCTGATCCAGGAACCAGTTACCGCACACGTGATGAAGTTGCAGAGGTTCGTCAGAAACGTGACCCTATTACCTTATTTAAGGAGCGATTGCTGGAAACGAATTTGGCAAAAGCAGAAGAGCTTAAGAAAATCGAGTCGGAGATCAAAACAGCAGTCGATGCCGCCACGAAACATGCTCGTGAGGACAAGGAGATTGGTCTACCAGAACTAACCTCCGATATTTATTGTTCAAATTTGGCGGGACAAGTACGGGGATCTCATCCGAATTCCACGTGGAACCACATGTCATTGAATAGGGCTGTTAACAAATGAACTGACCTTCAATACACAAATAGTTGATTTGAAAAAATGAAAAATTGTTTTCTTATTTCACGTATTTTATAACTACATAACATATCGTATTAGTATTTACTACAACAAATGTCCTTAACTACATTAACATATATTTATTAAGTATTTTATGGTATGGAGTATTGATTATAATTAAACTTACAAATAACGTACATTTTGATAACCAACTTAGTGATTTTCACGCCAATTTCAACAATACATTGTTTCACAATTTATCAGGATTATCTCTGCAGTCCGGAGAATGTCGCGTTTTGTGTGGCATGATCAACGAGCGGCTACGTGTCAGACTAGTCTGGCTTGGGCTTGGATTTAAAAGCTTTGCGCAATGATTATCTTGATTAGATTGACATTCATTGCTCACTGTTCTGGGCGACTGAAAATTTAATAACAAACAAAAAAATAAAAAGTTGTTCAGTTCATAAATGTGGCGCATGGACAACATAAATCCAACTTAAAAAACTGTTATACCATACTCTGGTTGACACTGTGTGCATCACATCTATACGGCGACCCATCCGATGTTTTTCGTACCGGATTCATCATACCAGCAGCTGGTGGTAGGTTTTTTTTCTGAAGTGGAAACTCATCAAATGCTATGCTGGGCGCTCGTTGTCGCTGTCGATTACTTCCATTCCGCTGTGGATTTAATTGCTTATTGTACATGCTTGAGGGACGGTCACCGCCGGAAGCATATTGCGACAAACGGGATGTGATTGTGTTGTTACGGCGTGCCCGTTTCCCCATCAACAGCTGTTTAACTGTTTGACGGTATTTGTCCGAAAGTGCGCAATACAAAAGGAAATTACACGCGGCATTCAGTGTAACGAGAAAATTCATCAAGTTGCCCAAAGCTTAATTGTATAAAAATAAAAATAAATTAAAGCGTCGTTTAGGGGATGGAGACAAACGAAAAAAAAAAACACGAAATATTAGAAAAAAAAAAAAAAAACAATGCTCAAGTTATTTAATTGAAATTTTAAACCAGCAAATTCTTAACGCATCTGTTTACCTTTTTGCAGATTTTCCTCCTCTCGTGTTAGATTGTCCGGCGTAAACAGAGAATAGATTAGCAAAATTGCTGATGGCGTCTGACAAACCAGGAACAATAGTACGACCGCAATTAGTGTGATTGTGATTTTATTCTCCTGTGCCATGGATTGTGCCGAAATTGTTGCATCGACCGGACGGTTGGTCATTGCGTTGCGCATACGATGGGACCGGTGTACGGCAGCAATTAAGAAGCAATTAAAAGTCGCCAACATCATTAGTGGCAGAAACATAAATACCACCACAGTGAAGTAATAAAAGATTGTCTTGTAAGTGACGTTGAGACCAAGAGAAGATTGTTGCGGATAAATGTAGTATTGCTGTTGGGGGAGTTGTGGGGGGAAATGAAAGAAATCGATACAATAATTCATTTATGTACAAGCAGACGAAAGCCTTATTGCGTATAGTAGTAGCTAATTGGAATTGTTTGAATTAATTATAAATGGATTATTAAACACTTGCGTAAGGAGCTTTTAAGTACAGCAAACATTTATATCCTCAGAGTATATGGAGGATAAATAGACTATGAGAGATTGAGCGATTGTATCGATCGCTATACGGTTGCCGGTTATATGTTATTTATACAGCGCGCGTTAGTATCTCCTCGTATACACAAAAAGATTGTGCGATGTTTAATAGGATGATAGCGGGGGTGCATTATTATGTACATAATATACAGCGAATAATCCAACAAGTCAAAAAGAAGCATCATAAATCATAATTGCTGCGAATTGAATTGATTTGTTCATAATTTGCTTTTATTAACTATTGAGCTGGGGATTTTTGAAAGAAAAATGTATTCGTTAAATGAGGCCTATAAATATAGGATTATGTGAGGGTTAGTTGATGTGTGGTTGTTTATGTTACTAATAAGGTGTATTGTGTAAATGTTGCGGTGTATTTTGGATAAGAAAGTAGGTGAGGACGATGGTTTAAGTACATGATCCAAAAAGTAGATGTCTGCTGGATAATTAAATGTTGCCGCCATTTTTTTCCCAATGACGTCGAAGTGTCAAAATACACAATATTTATACAATGTTCTCCCATATGAAGTCACACAGTACGAATATAATTTTGATTTTAAAATTCAATTCATTTAAAATTATTTTTAAAAATTTCTCAAATTCAAATTTTCAATTGAGTTAGAGACTCGATTTAATAACCTTTATTTCAAAATTGAGTTTCCCTCAAGCCAAAGAGTAATTTTCACAAAACTTCTGTATCCTTGCTCATACCATCGTCCTTTTTCATTTGACAAAAACACCCCATTCCAGTAGAGGGGTTAGTATGTCTGTTCATTATTGCCGAAAAACTATTTTTTGATTCGAACATTTTTCCAGCGTCGGAAATCTCCAAAACATAAAACCATGCTGTTTTCCTATCCACATCCATGTTAAATTGTTTCAGTGTTAATGCAATTATATTTCACACAGTCACAATCCAACAGATCACAAACAAAATGCTTACAACATAACATGGCTCCTCCGGTCCATTCAATTCATCTGGCACATTTGTTGAATTTTCCACCAATTCCTGAATCGTATCAAAAAAATGCTCCTGAATTTCTTCATCTCTAACGTTTTTCATGTTTTCCACATTATGCATCTGATTCGCTTTATCATTGATTGCATTGACAGCATAGCCGGGTGTAGTCGATGGTGCGGCAAAAAAGGTGGCCGAATCGTTCAAATGCAATGTTGATACATTTTGACACAGTTTACCAGTGCGTCCGTCAATAGTCTCATTTGTTGTTGTTAGCTGGTACTCAAATGCCGTCGAGCAGGTCAACAAAAAGCACAATATGACAACACCTATTCATATGTGCATGTTTATGTATAATGCATATTGATATGTGTATTTGAGGGAGTAGGGGGTGGGACGCAGGAGTATGGGTAGAGGCGTATTCGCAAACATATTCAATCGTCAAAATTGTTTTCCCTCCATTTCGTAATAAACTCATACAGAAATAATGTGACAAAAAAAAAATAGAAGCAAAATATTCTATACAAACCCGAAATGACCTTTTTCGCCCTCGCCTCAGTGCACAGCACTTGGCCTCGAATGGGATGACAAACAGCAATATATCGCTCAATTGTGAAACTAACTGTCAAGTATATCGATGTGTATGCTGTTGAGATGAGAATAATATACAAAATCCATGTTTATAAATGAATAATTCGACTGATTGCATGAATACAAGCGCGCCCATTATTAGGCAAATGCTCTCCGGTGCTCAATATTAACAATCAAAATACGAGTATTTATGTACAAATATATATATTATAAGAGAAGTGGCACCCTCACACAACAAGGAGACCCCATTCTGTGTTTGTGAAACTTACATGCAGCGTCGCAGAACCAATGCGAAATGCCGAATGTCCGCCAGTAGAGCTCATGACGGGCGTGATGGATGTTGGGGTAATGATTGAGAGACAACACGAATACGAACAGCAGGAAGATGATGTCAACAACAGCCAATGCTGTCAAGTACACATTTGTTGAGCATCGCATTCGGCGTCTAATCATTTTTCATTGCGGGCGGCCAACGCATATGGAAAAATTACAAATGAAAAAATATATAATAAAAACACACACACACACACACACACACATACAAAGTTGGTCACTAATGGCTTAACAGTTCAATGTGCAGGCATGTGCTTAAGCAAGTTGATGGATACGGCTAATTTAATGTATTCCAAATTGATATAACAATAATTAATGCTCTCATACACATGTACATTTAATAATGATGCCCATAACCGAAATCCCTGATTGCATTATGGCGAGGCACGAACGCTCCCACAAATTAACAATAAAAATACATACTTTAATTCGATCCAGATACAGTTACAGATTACATACGCACACATACATAAATGTGTACAAAACGATTTTCTAACAAACTTTACCAAACACGTAATGCTGGCAGTTAAGCTTTAAGCTCTTTTGTAATTTCACAACTGCGCCCGCATTCCCTTGCCACCACGCATCCGCTACACATTCAATTAGATTATTTAATTTGTTGGTTACATTTATGTACACGGCTATAAGTGTATCGCTTAAGTATTTTCAAATTGTTTTTATCATCCAAATACACATTATACAAAAACAAACAGCAAAATAAAAAAAAAGTTGCTAAATGTTTGGTCCTAACTTTTTGCATATCATTCCAAACGTTAATTACCTTGTAAGAACGAGAACTGTTACAAAATTGCCGAGTACACCAATTGTGACAACACATGGCACCAAAACACGCTGAAAACAATATCGAAATCTGGTTAATGTCACGTCATCCATTGTTCGTTGACCGATTCGTGCGGTAGCAGATTATTCTCCTATCTTCTGGTTGTATTATGATATCCACCTGTGTGCGCAGTTTTTTTGTTGTTGTGAAAAGGACGAACGTTGCTTCTGGCAGAGATGAGAGTGTTTGTCAAACAATCTGCAAAAAAAAAACAAAGAAAAAAAAACGAAAAACGTTCATGTATATCTTGGATGTGATGTTTTAAACAATTTTGTGTTGTCGGTTTAAAAAGCTTTCGGCATTAGTATTAAAAAGGATAAATCAGCTCAGCACTGTTATCGGATTTGCAACTTTTGCAATGTTTGTTTCTTAAGAAACAAAAGCACATTTTCTTGTTTCTAATAAAAAAATAAAAACTTTAAAAGGAAGCGTACAGCATACGATGCACATTATGTATTTTGAGAAGTCGGATTGTCGCGTATGTGAAGATGACAATATTAGACAACACATGTGCGTTACATTATATTTGGAAAACTTTACATTTAACCCATTTAATTGGACTCGAGTGCTTTGTTCAAAGCTCCCTCCTGAGGGCTTTCCTTCCTCATACAGTTTTAAGTCATTGGTCCACATCGGGTTGTCTTGGAAACTGTTACGTTGCAGAAAAGCTTAAATATAAAGCGCACGTACAAAGATAATCTTTTTGTATCTTAAATTTATGTCTACATTTCCATTTTATCTTACTTAAAGTGAGTTTGTCTTTTTCGTGGTACTTATACTGGTCTAACGATTATTCCGCAATGAGCCGCATCACAATCATATTTTCTGCATGGGTTTTAACTGTTATATCATTACTTCCACTTTTGTGAATCTCATTTTGAATATTTTTAAAGATGCTCAAGTTTATTGTTACTTTTTAGTAGCTCATAACCTTTTTAGGCATGCCACTCGAAAGTTGTAAATGTTAATCACTTCTTAAGGTTTAAAAGGTAACGGGGATTTTCTTGATTTAATAAACAAGTAATATAAAGTACAAAGTAAATTGTAAGATAAATAATATAGCAAAAAAAAAAAAAACAAATTTAAAATTAAAAAGTTTTGGGCTTGACAAGGAATCACGAAGAAAAGTTAATAAAACGGTCAATTAATTTTGTTTGTCAAATTTCCATCCAAATCATTATCATTTATGCCAGAAACAATTAAAGCCATTCGTTTGTGCGAGCAAATGTTTGCGTCTTGGTGTTACCCCATTAACGGAGGACGAAATAATGGGGAACCGTCCCGGAATTGCTTTCTAAGTTCAACAAGCACGAGCAATGTTGATCCCTCAAACAGCCAAGGGGGAGTTTTGAACTACTTGTACTACATTGCACACTCCGTACTTAGTTCTTAGGTGTGTACGAGGGGGTGGAATAAATGAAAATTTAAATTATCAACTACCATGGCAGTGCCACAGCTGACGCATAACATGCAGTATATAGCTGTAGCTATGTAGCGAGTTATCTGAAAGCATAAATGCACTTGTCCGTGTATAATGCTTTCATCGTTCAATTATACTTGTAGCCAAGAAAATATACATTAACGATGTATAATATGTATTTTAGTAATGCGCCAAACAAAACGCGTCCGTGTCGTAAAAGTCTTAATTTAGCTTCACGGTTCTTTTTCAAACAAGCAAGTATATTGTAAATATTCTGTAAAAAATAAAAATTAGTTTACATAATGGGTAGCACATCAGTGACCAGCAGTGTACAATGTACATCGTTTTCTTTTGCTACATCGTTATATTTATATAAGAATATTACAGCCCAGCGTAGGTTATACTCCTCGTGCAAATGTACACACTACACACGGACGGAGTCTTAACGATTTGTGAAGGAAGCATCACCAATTTTAATGTTGGTTGCCTGAAGCCTGTACGTAATAAACGTTTGTCGCCACCTTGTTCGTTTCACATTTTAATTTCGTGACAGCGTGTGAAAAGAGATTTTGTATTAGGACATGTGTACGAACAAACAATTGTGCGTATGTTTTCAAAATACATGTCATCTTTAATAAGAGTGTGAGAGATGTTTCCAGGGAGAGCTTACACATACATTTTTGATGACAACCTCGTCGTGCTTTTAATGACACTTACGTAGATTTATTCGCGTTTAATTATTGATATATTCACACACAATACGGTAAATAAAAAGTATGTACATCAAAACATTGACAAATTTTCTATTATTGTTTGGAGACTCCCAATGTCAACAAAAACCGCTACAGCGCAGTGCATACTACTTTTGCACAACAAAACATATGTTTTCACATACTCATTGGTGTGGCTCATTAGTGTATTTTTGAACATTTAGAATGATTTTCAATAATGTTTGGGTATCCTACGTATTGAAAATGAAAATGATGTGTGTTTGAAAATATTTTTAGACACGGTTGCAAAAGAATGTATCAATCATTGTTGTTTTAAATTTAAATCAACAAAATAAAAGTATACTCGCTGCTATTTCAAGAGTAGATAATATTTGAAGGACGCACTGCGTAGTCATCTTATAAAGTCAATTTTAATTTTTAATTATTCTTAAAATTATATCGTTATAATTTGAAAAAATCAACTAACTCTGTAAACCTTTACAGAATAACCCCATATTAAAGTTTTTTTTTTAAAGTGTCATAAAGCCTCTGTTTTCATTGGCTGCTCGTAATTTTCAATCAATTTAGTGTTTTTTTTGTTAAATGTATATAATTACTATACCATGGTAATAGGTAAAAATTTATAAAATATTTTATAAAATCATTGATGGTGAAAAAACAAGAATATCGTTTATTTAAAAGCATTGCAGTAAACGTATTAATTTTTTAAAAATATTTTTTTGTTTGTCGAAGCGGTCAACTAAATATAAGCTGCTAAATTCGAAAACTTTTAAATAAATTTTAATCTTAAATGCATTTTTTAATGGAAAATGGAAGAAATCGTTATGTCATAAATCATTAACTCTTCAACCACGAAACAGCACGGCTGGAAGTCGTGACGGGATTAAAAGCTTAAAATAAAAATTAATTCAGCTGGAATTGGTAAAAGGAATAGCCAAATTTAAAAATAAAAACTTTTAAAGTTTTTTGTCCTAATTTTGGTAGGAATAGCGCATGCTTTTAAATTTCCACAATCTTAATTTAAAACAATTTTGTTAATTATTATGCAATTAAAAATAAATTAACTAATCCTTATGTGTTTCAAAAATGTAATCTATATAAGCTGAAGTCCTTGAAATATTTCTAATGAAAGTATGTTTTTAAATGTGCTGACAAAAGGAACAGAAATCGGTGTGAGACTTAACGAGGATGTCATTGCCGTGTTTAATCTGCAAAAGGTTTAAGCTTTTAATGACACATTAATCTTTATTATTGAAAACCGTATTAATTTTTTATTTAAATTTGTGTACTTCTTAAAATTTGTATTGCTTTAGGGATGTATTTATAATCAGCTAACTTCAGTTTAAACTTCAAAGCTATATTTTAAAACAAATTTAGTTTTACAAAATAGCACTTTAATAAATTTAATTCAAATTACAAAATCTCCAGAAAAATTAATGAAAAAAAAATGTAATAAAGTTGATACTAAATACAAACTAATTTAATTAATTACCCTTAACACATGTTTTTTACTATTGTATTACAAATGCGGACATAATTGGACATGAAAATGTAAACCTGCTGCAGTTGAAAGCTGTTGTGTAAACTTTGAAAGTTACATTCAGGAGATCGCGAAAAACACACCAAGGAATTTTTTTTATCACACTCGTGTATTCCATTTTATCTTGTGGTTTTGTTGTGTGTAAGCTTTTGGCTCATACAAATAATATTTATACGTTATACATAAGTCTGCCAAAGTTTATGCTCTTATCGGACACATTGTGCAAAAAGATTAAACGACATAAGGATTAAATACCCTATGGGTTACGATGCACGACTATACAAATATACATATAACGTGTACCCCACTTCCCACTTATCCATTTATTTATACAAAATCATGTAAGGTATGAAATCTTTGATAATCAACAAGGGTTTGCGGTGCCACATGAAAAATATCAACAACCGACACCATATACATCCTTTGGGAATGTGAGTAGGAACTTTTGGAAAATATATCATTGTACACACGAGTGTAGATTGAAGATAGTGGACATGCCATCATTTATTCATTGGCATACATAATGCAACTACGTTTGGTGTTAACACTGTAGGGGTAGTATCCTGCAGTCCTCTGCAAACACAAATTTTAGCTAATATATTAAGTATGGCGATGACAGCGAAATGATAATAGGAGGTCAAGTAGATCGTGTGTGAAATTAATTTGTTACACGTAAATTGTATTTATGTGGTCTCAATTTGGAGGCTTTTGGGTGAAATGAATTGAATTTCGCAAATATTTTACACACTTTAATACAAAAAGGATGACAGAACCTGAAAATTACATTTTTATTAATTTGTTTTGCAATAATTTTAAAGGGGGAGGTCCAAAAAGACCTTTCCGATGTTTTTTTTAAATTAAACGCCTAATAATTAATGTATTGAGAAATATTTTGAATCAAATCGATAATTTGGTTCATGCCACTTAATGTTTAAAGATAATTTTCTTTAAATGTTGCCCACGATTAACTTTGTTCTGTATAACAATTTACTAACTGAGCACTGGTTTTGGAATTAGGTTTCCACAATTATTAGTAATCGCTGTTCAAATAACAATGAATACTGGACATAAACGTCATATAGGCAAGACGATTGACACTTGACACACAACAACTATTATAAAAATCCTGTTGAAAAAATTACACTTTAAATTTCAATTTATTTTGAAAAATACCCGCTTCTAAAAATCTAATTCATTCAAGTGTAAGTGGGTCAAATTTACAAAAAGTATTGTTCGTCCAGTGTTGTGATATGCTTAAATATCATCACAATGTAAATAGTTGTGTAACCCGAATGTTAAGAAAAGAGCCGGAGAAAAAGTATTTGCATGGACACTATTCCATTACCAGTTACCACCCATTGGAATACGGTGCGGTCACGTTCGATGGCAAAATAGAAATTATGACAGAGCAATGACGCTTTGCATGACAATTTCAAGTCACGTTCAAAATTTCTGATGCATTTTTTATGATATTTGGTGTGGCTTTTTGCACAAAAGAGCATAATAGAGAAGTGTCACACCATCCTAAGTTTATATGCTATACACTTTTATGTTGCGGTAACTACACGTACGGTCCATAATATATATTGCACTGCATATCACTGCAGTCTGATGGTCGTAATGTTGCACTTAACACACAAATTTAGATGCATTCAATTTGTCAAAAATATATATGAACTAAGTATGAGGAGGCACTTAAATAAAGCTTGTTTTATGCTCTGCACATATTTTATGTGTGAGGCGCTGTAAATATACACAAACATATAAATATGTGTAATGTGTAATGATCATGATAATGGCAAAGGAAGCAGCGGCGATCCCCAAAATACATTTTCCCGAAATAAATTTGCCTGAGGAACATTGACGCGAGAAAAACATTTAACCAACTATTTGGGTATACAATTTTCTACCAGTTACAACTCATTATTATTTTCATTTGCACTTACCACCTAAAATGTATTCACTCAGTCACCGATTTTCACTAATTACTCTTTTGATTGCAAAAAATCCTGAGCTTAATGCCATAATTGTTTATTTTGCTCAGCTTTTATATACATACACGATATTGTGGGGAATAAATTTACTTTTTTTATTGAACTCGGTGCTATTTAAGTTATGATTGAGTAAACTAATTTGTGCGTGTTTATTTTTGGTTGGGATTTTAATTGGAATGAAATGCGGGCGTGCGCGTCGCGTCGGTATGCCACGAGCTAGCAATATGCACTAACGACGCTGTGGGATTAGCAGCATTTTGGCTTGGCGTCGCGCCGCATCGCGTCGTTGCGTACGCCTTAATAAATGTTGGTATGTTAAAGATTTAAAGCTTTCTTCAGTGTACTGCTGTGAATTTAGTCGGTGAAACCGATTGTTGACCACATGACGCCGTTACGCTTCTGGAAACACGGATATTTATTGCACTATTTTTGCACTGACTGTTATTTGAATGCAAAGTAATTTTAGGTGAAAATAAATGTAACTGTAACTCTTTCTTCCTTCATTTCTAGGTGAATTTAAATTTGTGCTTATTGTGCGGTACAAAATATACATCTTACATCAATATATTATGTAAAACAAAGTAGCAAAAAGCGTCGGGTTCTCTCTGCTGCCTGCAATTATCAACATGTTTTCGTTGTTTTTTTTTTAAATGTACTAATAATAATAGAACGAAGGTAATAGAATAAAAAATTTAAAAACAAAAGTTTTTTATGCTTGGCGAAACGAGCTGGACTAAATTATTTTCATCAATTTATCACTCATTTTGAAAGATTTAAAACTGCATTGAAAATGCTTTTTTTTAAATGTTAATAAAAACATAAAATAATAAATCGAAATTTAACAAAAACATTCGAGTTGCGACTTAAAACAATACAAATATAAAAGCGTGAATGAATTTTTTTAGCATTGTGGTACACGCCTACGGGTCTGTAGTCGGTACAGTGTGCAAGCCTACAACCCAACACGATGGCATCATTAATTGTTTCGATTCGATGGTATAGTCGGGCTCACGATTGTGGCTTCCGTCATCCGATGCCATAAATAAACAAACCAGCATTATTGCCGGCGTTACAATGCGCCATTAAGCTGGGCTCAATGGTGTTGTTTTTACAGTGTTGGAGCCTACAGTGTAGACTGTAGCACATGGACTTTTAAATAAATCACAAATTCTGTGTCGTCCTCTCCGGCCATGCATACACAAATATATACTAGTTAGGAGACGCTGCCCAACCATATCCCACTATTTCTATCATCAATTATAAATGGAGCCATAATTAAGAAACATTGAGGGATCTCCCTCCGGAGTCCAGTTGCATATATTGTTGAACTATGCCGGTCAACTGCGATGGGAACACTTTTTGTTGATATTTATTAATTATACGCTATACAAAAGAAAAAGCTTTTTCTTATTGATTGAGCGCTGAGAAAAAGCTCGTCATTGTTTGTGTTTTGTATACAAAAAAGTTACAATGCGTGCGTTATAATTTATGATTTCATATTTGGGTTCACGAGAACAGTCAAAACAGGACGAGAATATGTGAAACAGGCTTGTGATGTGGCTTCATGGTTAAGAAAATAAAAAAATAAAAAATTGTGCACAAAAGTTGCAAAATACGGATAGAAGCATATTGCTGGGAGTTGAGTTTAAACCAAATACATTTGCCTTACTAAATTCAAAGAATAAACGATGAAAAGATTTGCAATATATGCGAGAATGAAAGTTCAACTATTTATATTGAGTTTGAATTTGAAGAGTTTAGATTCAGAATGAGTACGAACGCGTGGATACAGAAATATTCAGCCATCGCTCATCACCCTTATTGCAAACAATAAATAAAATCTAAACATATACGTGTGCATATATAAGAAAAGGAAGAGTAACACAGCCAAAGCATCAGCAGGATCAATATCAAAATGGTGAAAGTACACGTTCCGTTGGTTTCACAGCAAAAACATATTCTCTCGGATACGGCGAAAAGTTTGTGTGTCGACAATAACAAGAATATTAGATAACCAACTGTATTAAATTAAAAAAGTTTCGTTACATTTTGGCCGAATACTGCAAATTGTCTCATCTTGCCAAGAATAAATATACTTAGATATGTATGGAGAAAATGGAACTGTCGCTGTGAAGATGAGAAAATACGTTTACCTAATATGAAATAATTCAAACAGATTAGCTATAACAGTAATAATGCTGCTTTAGCAATACTATATTTCGTCGTTATGAGTTTTATAACGGTTTATGTTAAGACTTATAAATAACTGTAGGAGCACATTTTATATACAACGAGCAAATTTTTTTTCCTTTTTTGCATTGCTATTTATTTTTTTATTAATCGTACTTGTTCGTTGTGTCCTGTGTATAAGCATCCTTTAAGCATCACATATAAATACGATTTCTAAGTCACGTATGCGAGCGTATCATGTAAAAGAATCACAGAAGTCTGGATGCGACACAACTCACTCTTCGTGTATAACGAAGTGATTGCTTTGCGTAAATTTTCAAACCATCATTGTTTTTTTTTCGTTTTTTTCCCCCCAAATCCTCTAACATTGAATTCTAACAAGGATTACAGATCCCCGGGTTAACCAATTTGTCCCTCAAAAGGATGAAAAGCGAATGGCGTTCCCCCTTTTTCGTGTATAATGATTTATTTATTTCACTTGACCAAAGAAAAATACGAAATATTTCGCGAAAAAGGTACAAATATTCCTCTAATATGCTGGATTATGTGAATCTTTCCCCTTTAAAAACGGAGATTTCACTCCCTTCATCGATTTATTCATGCAAATTACCTGCTTGAGTATAATTCAACGGAAACCCAAGCTGAACTGAGCAACATACCTTAATAATATGCCATATACAAAGTATAGTAAGATTGTTTCGGATTACACATTGCCAATAATTTACAAGGAATCTGATGATGAAAATATATACCTGCCTATATTGGCTATAAAGTAATTCAAAAACGTGCGCCAAGACATGCACAAATATACTGAAATAAATGCAAGCAAACTTTGTGGTTGGCATTCTCATTAATATAGTGGACCTTGCACTTTATATCATCACTCTGTGGATTTTGGAATGTTATTCTTGAGCGTTTTCAATTTTTTTTTATTTCAGAAATTTTCTGAAGCTGTTGAGCTGAAGACATTTTCATTCGATTTATGGCGCTGACAATGTTCGCATTTACTTTTTCACCTATTCCCAATAAACGCAGTATTCGAGTTTTATGTTGCAAAAACTGTGACATAAAAAATATGATTACGACTTGGTAGAAATAATAATAATATTCAGAATAACATTTACCGAAAATTGTTCAATATCAAGTTCCCATACAACGTTAACTTTTGCACCCATTCTCGCAAAATGTAGAAAATAATATTTGCTGTGCTGACGAAACTCTTGAGTTCCTTAATATTATATCGCAATCATAACCAAACTCCAAAGTGATTTCAATCGTTTTCAAAGATCTTTAATGTGAGAAAAATGTGGATTTATTTTTTTGTGATTGGTTTTGATTTTTGTTTTGCTTTTGCCACTCATGCCACATGTGATCGATTTGCGTGTAATGAGTTTTCCTAGATTTTCCTTCATCGTCAATACATTGTGGAACTACACATTGAATGTGCAATTTCATCGCCACAATATTTCATGTCACAAATATATCCATTGTTATTTGGTCAAAATTGTAATTGATGTTGTCGAAGGGTTAAATGTGTGCACGTAAAAATTAGAAATAATGAAATAAAATTCCCTTTTTCACATTATTTTCACTGCTAAAATTGTTTACCAAATAGTACTAAAGCAGGTTGTTTAAAAAGTTTAAAACAAACAAATTCAAATGGTAAACGAGTGTTTCCGAAATTTCCACCTTTTTGACTCTGAAGCTGGAAGTCAGTATAATATGTACAATACTTTACAAACCTATTAGCACCGATTTCCGATAAACGTTACCACGACCTTTTACCGTTATATACACTCTTCAAATTTCAATATCCATTGTAAACGGATTACCAAAACTTTTTACATTGTTTACTTAAACATATTATACTTTGAAGATGAGGAGTTATTTTTGAGGCAAAAGTTTTTAGTCCATCTTTTTAATTGATATGAAAGTATTTATAATAAAATTGTTTGTAATTTGTTGAGAATTTCGGTATTAATAATTAATTTAATTGCTATTTTATTAAATAAAATGATCTCTCTTAATTAATTACTCTTAATAATTACAAAAACAAATAGTTTTGCGAGTACTTCTAGTTTATTACACATAAAGCATGTTAGGGTTTTTTGCGTATCTGTCTCAGCACAAATTATAAGGCACGACTTTTTGTAGGGTATTAACAGCCTGGACGTATGAACCCCCTGCCCAGTGACCTGTGAGTACTGCTAGAAACCGTGACAAGTCCTTCCTAGTAAACCGAAGTAGTTTACTGTTCTTGTCCCGTTGTGTTCTGAACTTGCCGTACGACAAATCGTAATTTCTTCCATCTAAAATTTGCCAATGAAAGAAAATATAGTTGCTTTGACGTAATTAGTGGCTGGATTAAGTTTTGGCTTTAACGAATCCATCCGCATGTACGTTGCAAGTGATATTCATGTGTCGAGGAACACACAACAGTTAACATAGTGACTAATGCCTAACGATGTCAGCTCATCCACACACTCTCAAATCAGTTTTGAAGTCGAATTGTGTGACTGAAGTGATTGGATTGCTATCCGTCATTATTGCAATTTTACTACTCCCATTACCACAGCTCTACACGCATCTTTTCTAGCAAGATATCTGTGAGGCAGTCGTAGTAAAAGCTCCTCGACGGTTCAGTCGACATAGACACCACTGGTCGTCTTTGATCCTTCATTGTAGATGGTAATGTGACGATGACCATTTCCACGTCTTTACTTTGGAATCAAAGGATATCAAAATTTCAAATCAGAGATTCCGAGAAACCACACGAGTACAGGTCCGTACGGTGTGTTGTTATGTACCATGGTATACAGAGTACAGGGTATGACTGACAGTTCTTAAGTTTTACATTGTGACGTCATTGAGCATTGAAACTATTGTGCAATGGACTAGTGTACTAAGAAATTTGTGGTATGAATATTTTTATTTGTAATAACAAATGCAAATTACAACGAAGTTATAATCTTCTTCTTACTTATTATGTACCACAATTTTTTTTAGAAAACTTTATTAGACTCAATATAACTTTTTTGCAAAATTTAAATTTCATTTTTTTATATTCATAAATTACCAGAAAAAACACAAAGAAACGTTTATAATTTGTACTTTATTTTAACCAGCAGAATAAATTGTAGATATTCAAATCAACCCTGCACACAATATAGGCATTGATAGAAACAAGAACAAATTATAGAAAAAAAATGAAATGAATTAAATTCGTTCTAATAAAAAAAACATTGAACAATGGATCGAATATTTTAATTATGTTTGCTGATGTCGCTCGTCGACATCCTGACTTATTTTTATCCATAGTCCACATAGAAAGCGTTTGAGCTGCAAAAATATAATCTGACGCGTCGTTAATCGTTAATATACATATTTGCTGAATTCATTGACAGATGGACGTTTGTATAATTTATACATGAATGAATATATCGCGGGTGATCATCTGCGTTATATTTTGAAATTGAATCAAATTCATTGTGTACTTTAAATTGTTTATATTTACAGTCAACAGCTTCGGCTATAAATGCGTAGCCATATACAAATTAAGATTTAAATTATTATACATGACGGCTCGTTTCATCAATTAACTATGTTTCTTTTGTTTTAGTTACGACAAGCGATTCACGTTCATTACAATTCCTAAAACACATTTTAACTGCTATTGTAATGACAATTTAGTACATAATAGTTATTTTAAACGAGTACCCAAAACGACGAAGATGCTTTTCAAAATTGATTGCATACTTTATGGATTTGCATTTATTATGTGTGTGTATTTTCGTTATACGGCAAGTGATGTAATGCTTCACATTCTATCTATAGTCTACAATCCCTGCAACCATCACTGAAACGGTAATAACTTCTGAGCCACTTTCTACTTATACCGAGTTTATTACTGCACTGAGAAAGTAAAATCTCCTTAAATAGAGTTTATGTCGAGTTGCAATCGGAGTGAAATGCAGAAGGAAAGATTTCAATATTTAATTGGATTTATTCGTCAGCTATATACTCGTATAGTTGATGTGCAAATTGTAAAATGAACATGCCATTTACATTTAACAACATTTGAAGATATTTCAATGTGGTCGAATTATACAAGAGCCTATTATTTAAGCCGAATCATATTTAAAACTTTATCACCAAACTCCCACTCCACATTTGAATAATGTTCAAATTTAAGCTGAAATTGCAGCAATTTGTCGATGCCTTGGGCACAATTTTCAACAAAGCATATACACCACATTGAGTCAAAAAGACTCGCACAATGTGTATACTGGTGTAGTGAATTTAATGCCATGGCTCATGGAAAGTGGACATATACTCGACGCGTATACCGAAAAACAACAGTTCTCGATACTTTATACCGTTGATACCGCATAGCCCGCAACGCTGTTAACCCCAAGACCAACCCCACGTTTATAAATTTCCTTGTTACACGCTTCTGTGATGAAAACCGATTTCGCATAGGATGGAGAGAATTTTCTACAAACATTGAGACCAATTACTCATTCTATTTTATTTGCCTGTTTGCATGTCCATATACGTACACCAAAATACATGTGCATGTCGCAACTGTACGCGTGTGTACTTAATATATACATATAGTATATTATATTAAATGTATGCGAGTTGAGTGTGTTTGGCTGCTCTTGCTGCTGATGAAAGAAAATCAATAATCAAGGATATATTGGAGAAAGTAAATTCAATTGCGAGTCAACATTTTCGGGGCACATGCATGGAGGGCTTGTGCCTTGTGGCCCTACATTCAAATTAAAAACCAAAAAAAAAAAAACACATCAACACAACAGCTACAACATGGAAAAGAGATGGAGGAGGAAAAAAAAAATCAATGAAATCCTTACACATGCTCGATTCTCATAAATGCTGTCGTCACGCAGCTGCTTTCCATGATGTTAGGCGTTCAATTGATGAAATCTTTGAAGAAAGGCACCTGCTAAGACATTAATGTGTTTCACTTTCCGATGCATGTCTTGTCTGCCGATTTTTGTTCTCATGTCGTTTACTTAAGTATTTAGTGAAAGTGGATGAAGTGGAAAGCTTTGAAGCTCTTGCGTCTATATATACGTGTGCCTTTTTAAGCATCCAGCATCGCACGCCTTCTTGTTGCAAATTGTCCGGTTGTGAGCGAACAAGGATACGTACTATTTCCGGGTGGTAAATATACCTAGTCACGGACAGTGGAAAAGTCACGCATTGCAAATTTGAAAATCTCTTATTGGAATATGTAAATCTTAATGGATATTTGTGCCATTTAACGAGGACTTTAATTGTTTGTTAGGGTCCTGTTGGTTCAAGTGTAACAGCGTAACTATCTAAGTATTTATTTTAAAAATCATGTTTTTGATGTTGTTTTGATCTCCATTAAGTTTATCGTTGCGTTTATAAATGAATTTTAATGTAATGTAATTAAAAGCCTATCGAAAGCTGTTTTGCGGGCAGACTTTTAGAAAATGTCATCATGATTCACAACTGCCCGGTCTGCTGGAGTAGACTTTTGTATCAGACCAGGGATTTTAGAACCCCGTGCCGTGAATTAAAAGCCAATCAAATGCACCTTTGTTTAGTTTCCATCTTAATTATAAATTATAAAGAATTTAGACTTCATTTAGACTAATTAATTTAAAACCCTTGTGGTTCCATTACTGGTTCAACTTATTCAAAACACATTAATTCCTTTTTGTTTAAGAAAACATTATGTAACAAAAAGTCTGTAGATACGCCGGTCAGTGGCCAGAAATAAATTGCAGAAATTCCACTTCAACAATCAGTCTCAAAGAAAACCAAAACATGTGACCACTACAAAATGAGGCAAAATAAGTCCTCCCAACTTGAGACAATTCAATGTGATAACATTTATTATTATATTAAATGGGTCATATTTTCTGCTCTTTGCGGACAAAGAGAAAATTTAATGAAACGAATTTCAGAATCAGACAATTTTCCACAATCTTTTACAAAGGGAGTTTATTTGAAAGCGTAAGCTTCGTCCTACGGTCCTCTAGTCTATACACATTTCCGCCTTCATCTCACGTAAAGAAGTGAGTGTTCATACGGGGGACATACCTCCACATCCGCACACAAACATATTCTATAAAATATATATTATTGTACATTTAAAAATTCTTTGTGTGGTTAGTTGTATTCCGTTTAATTTATTATTATCTCGTGCCTTCTCTACTGTATACACCGCACAACAAGAAAAAGCAAACGCAAGTTCTTATCGCACAGTATTAGAAAACATGAATGCAATCTGGCAAGACCATCCTTCCTCTCGACCACACAATAAATGTATACATATTTGAACGTATATGGTTACGTATAAAAGCTTAAATTTCTCGTAATATCAAGACTATCTCGACAAAAAATGAGCACCAACAAGTTAATGAATTACATTTATATGCTTGTTTCCCTTCCCCTCATTTCGGCTTCATTCGACGGTTCCGGAATCTGGACTCAGATGTGAGATGCAGATAAAAAGGGAAACATTCTTATTTGCTTTAATACCTTTTGTACATATTTCGAGTACATGGTGTGCCTGTGAAATTAAATTACATATCATGCGAGTACAATAAAGCTGCAATCGCATGTGGGTATTTTGGCATATGCTGTAAGTCGAGTAAGGACGCAACGTTTGTAATAAAACTACATGGCAGGGACAGTGGGGTGTGAATTTATATACGACTGCTGCTTGACTACAATTCAATAAATTTTTGCTGAGATATGAAAAAAAATGAGACCTTGAAATTTTTGAATGTCGACCTTGAAATGTTCAGCAAGTTTTCTGTTCTCTTATCTTATCAAATGTTATAATAATGTTAAAACATTTTTTTAAGGTTTCGTAGATATAAAAATTTGACATTGAATTTCCCAAATCTGACCTTGACATTTTTGGAAAAGTTTATTCGATTATAAAACACTAATCCAATAATTGTTTTCAAATTGTGTACCTAAGATAAAAAAAATTAGGGATTATCTGCGTCCACCCCCTTTTTTGACAGAAGGATCTCGGTCAAGTAGTTTCTGAGATATGACGAAGGAGTGCGTTGTACGGACATACAATACTATGTTTGCACATTTTTTCTAGACCACTTTCTTGAACTCAGGAGTTGTCAAAACGAGTTTCTGCATCACCAACTTTTTTCCCGAAAAAAATGCGGAATGCAAAAATCTATATCCTTAGAGTCGTAAGTATATAAATAAAAAACATTAAAATTAAACAATAAGCTAAGAATTTGATTGTTGTCCTTAACGCGTACAGATAAATAAATACATTTACATGCGGGTGTGTGCACACTCGTAACGCAATAATTATAATTTATTTAAGGCGCATATATTATGTAACTACATATAAGGACGAAATGTTCAAATAATTACCTTCCATGAATTTAATGCTGAGATAGGAAAATATGACATGCCTATTGCCTCTAATCAGATTATAAAGTACGACCAAATGAGCCACCATTGTGCATAGAGATAAAATCATGGAATGGCATTCTCTTCGTGTGTAAATAGGGAAACTAGACAGTCGACATGATTGATTGTATTTATACAAACCAACTACGAACGTGCAATGTTCACACGTTAAAGTTTTATTGGTATACGTACGGAAGGCAAGAAAAGCTTAATTTAAGATATAGCCATGCCCCCCTCTAACTGTATCTACTTAATGTGCCACTAAGATGGAGTACCATAATTTTCTTGAAGATGCTGCATGGTATGAAGAAGTTCTTCGAAACGATTGCGCCATATAAATTAACGATCAATTGAATATTGTGTGATCCTTAAAGGCATTAAGCATTTAAATTGAATAATTTTATTTTGCGGGTGCATAAAAGCTTCAAAAAAAGCTTTACAATAAAATATATTTGGGATGTGCTATTTTTCACTAACTAAGTTAGCATATTTTTGTAACATGGTTGTCTTTAATGTAGACGCAACACGGACACCCATGGTTTGTACTTTATGCGATACACTGAGTCAGGCTTCAACCATATAACCCATGGGAGTTTAAATGGGGCGATGCTAGCCGTATGAGCGCACAGAGAAATTAGAAGCAACCTTCTCAACGGGGAACCAAGCAACTTACAGTCTAGAGTGAAGGATTTTAATAGTAAATTACGACATGGTTGGGACTTATGAGTATAGCAACTCTAGCCTTTGGTTATCAATTACTATCTAAATCACTTGAGCTGAATACACAACATTTTGAACCATTTAAATTTTAAAGGAAAATTTAAACTTGTTCAATATTTCGAAGGTGTTTCCCGTTGAAACTGAAATGTCAACATTTTTTTGGTCTTCCACAAATTTAAATAAATGTTTGTTGCTTTTTTTGATAAATGGAAATGCCAAAAATGTCTTCAGAGACTTAAGCATGACTTCTTTGTGTACTTCAGCAAAAGCTTCATCAATATTTTAAAACTAAATACTTTATGCTAAGTGAATTCTGCTTTCGCAAAACAATGCACACGTTTTATTCTGCATAAAACAACACTTTAGTTAAATTCTTTTTCTCGTATTGCATCAAGGATTCATTTATAAATAAATACTTTAAATGACAATGATAAAGTTCTCACACATTTCACTTCCCACATATTCAACTGAACCATATTGCAATGTTAGTTTAGTGCATAATATTTAAATTAAATTTTATATTTTAATAACATCTAAACATCAGTGACAGCTCTCGCCTCCAGCTAGATCTACACCCCCCACCTTTTTAAACATGTCAAAATGTTATCAATATTGTCGGTGGGTGGCGTGCCGGGGGGTTGAAAAAAAAATTTATTATGACATATGATATTATGATCTGGCGAGCCCAGCTGTTGTGACATGTCCCGCACATTCGACAATATGTGTCAACGTTGGAACTAGAACTTGTTAGGGATAAATTTGAATACATTTCCAATATTTGATCTGTAATAGAACAAGGGCCATCATACTATTGCTATTGCATGCACACGCAGGATGAGTAATTGCTTACACTTTGACAACTTTACGCAGCAATAATTTAATGAATGGAGAGCTTCCAAAGTAAACAATGGGCTTTCAAATAATAAGGTCACACGGTGTATTCATCAAAGTCGTATCAACTTTTTGTTTTTTAATTGGTCTTTTAAAGTAGAAGACTTTTTTAATTTGTTACGTGTTTTTAATATTTATTTTTTTAGGGAAACATTTCATAAGAATGAAAACAATTCTGTTAATTAAATATGACCGACCCACTGGAGTAAAAGAATAATCCTGTCACGATATTATTTCGGGATAATGATAATGATGTAGAAACTCGTTTTAATAATCACATTGCCCAAAGTCAAAATGAATGGAAATGCGCTAGGTGAAATTTCTATGTTCGTATTTTATCCACAGTCAGCAGATATCAAACACAACAAAAGTTTGATATTTTGTATAAAATTAACTTCTTGTTGCCTCTCATATTTTTAATTATTTCATGGTCAAGCAAAGGTCAGAAAACGTATTTTTGCTTCAAAATTTATTTCGCATCGACGTTTACGTAAATCGTTTACAAAAGTATTTTATAAAAAGGCAGTATTTACCGTATATTCATAAAATTCATTCTTAAAAGAATGCAAACGTAAAGTACGACGTACATCTTCTATCTCAAAAACGTCACTCATTAATATTATAAAAAAAATTTGTCAATGTACAATAATTATAGTTTTTATAATACATAATCATAATCATAATTGATAAACATTTCAAGATCAATTTATAAAAATCAAAGCTCTTAATATTTTGCAAAGATATTCTAAACTTTGCTTAAGCTCTTTAATATAGTGAAACCTGAGATGGAGAGAGTAATTTTGCGAAAAAGGGCTCGCATTGTAGTATGTTTCCCCTTTAATTTCTTCTTTTGCAGAGATAGTAGAGCTGTCTCATATATTATGTGAAAAGAAGTATGGTTTATTCTCTCACATATAATCTCTCAAACACGGAAGTATGACTTCCAAGTATCTCTTGAAGATTAACTTAATTGAACGCGTACCAAAAAGTTAAAAAAAAGAGTCTTACATTGCCTCTCCGTGCCAATTTTATGTTCCTTTATTGCAAATAATTTTAATACTCTTAATTAACTTCGTAGTCTCTAAATAGTTACCTAATGCGATATCTGTAGTCGAATATACATAAAATACTCGTACTCGTGATATTTATCGCAAATCTCTGCGTAGTTATCTCAGATTACTTTCTTATGAATGAAACATGAGCTATAATATATTTTCTAAGAATTGGGGGTTATTATATTCTATTTACGAACATTTCATACATACAGCAGCTTACCACACAATATTTCTTAAATCATTGACTCCACGATAAAACCACTTGTAATGTCGCTACACACCATCTTTTGATATTGAATTTAATGCATAATAATTGCAACGGCACCGGTTGTGGTATTTTAGGTTATTAATTACTAATATTGTTCGTTAAGGATCGTTGTTATCATATAATTAACCACTTTAACCATCACATAAAAAACGACCATACTGTAAACAAAAGTGCATGCTTTGCTGATCGTAAAAACTGTTGTGCATTTTAATTCTGTTGGGCGTTTATTAAAATACATTGGCGGCGAGAAAAGCTTCATGATACTTAATCCGCAATGATAATCCTTAACTAGGACGAAGGCAGCTTTTACACAATTTATTTTATATATACAGGAACTCTAACCGTAAATACACAAATGTATTTAAATTAAGGCAGTTGGAGATGTATAGTTATAGCAACAAAAAATTGTCTTACTTAATGTTCAACATTTTGCCTACACACACTGCCACTGAACTAGCTGGTCGATATTCGTCCTTTATACAATTTTTAAACAATTTCAGTGCAGTCACTGGGATGTTGAATTGTTCTATTTATATAACACTGTTGTTTGTTATTATTATTTGTTTAAGTTATTGCGAAGCATTTGCGGTTTCATAAGTAAATAAGCTTTAGCAAAAATTAATTAGGTCCTCTGTGGTGATACTTAACATTATATCATCAGCGCATTATAATTCATAATATACTCGTACCTATGTACAACAAAATAAATTCAAGTGGTATTATGATTGCGGGTTTCGGTTTTCCGCATGCAAATACCTTAAAATAATGAGTAATTTGCAAACCCTTATTACCGTCCAATTTAATTTCGCATTAATTTACCTAAAAATATTATTATTTTATAATAATGAAAGCATAATCAATATTTTGTAACATTAAACAAAACAACGTGTTTCTGCATCACTAACTTTTGATCCCAAAAAAATCGGAAATATAAGAACCTAACATTAAATATATTACAAAACTACATCGCAGGGAGAGCGTGTTGTGAATTTATTACGATCTGGTACAAAATACGAGTAAGCAGACCGAAATGATTCCATTTTAGATTTTGACCTTCTAATGTTCTGAGATATAAATAGTATGACCTTGAAATGTTCAATAAACTTTTTTGTATTATAAAAGACTATGTTTTGTGAAAGGATTTTTTTCATGTTGCGTAAGAGATTGAAGACGATGTTGTATCGTTCTTACATCCCATCAAATCGTCCCGAAGTATTTTATTTTTATTTCTAAAAACACGTTATATGGCATTAATTTGACCTCGAGAGATGTGACCTTAAAACTAAAAAATTTCAAATAAGTCATTAATTAATACATTTTATACATGAGTCCGAAAATTCATGAATATCCGTCCAGTAGTTTCCGAGAAATCTTAAGAACAATCAAAAAACCGTAAGTACCACTTTTCTAGACCCCTTTTTCGAACTCAGGGGGTGTCAAAATGAGTTTCTACATAACCAAAATTTTTTCCGAAAAAGATTGGAATGCAAAAATCTATATATGTAAGCCAGTGGGGCATATAATGGTCATATTCAAACTAAAAAAGAAACAAAAACCAAATCATTTTTCAATACAAAAGCCAAAAGGTACATTTAAGTGATGAATACGACCCAAACTATTATTCGCTCGACTATTAATTATGTAATTAATTTCCGCATGTATACAAAGTGTCTGCTAGAATGTTTGTGGAGGGGTTTTTGCATTATTTATGTGTTGCTATACACGTACACAAAATACACAATCTTACATAGTATTTTTGGGCTGCATGATGTCGGTTGTAGGGTTTGCCAAACAATATACGCGTCGTCATTATTGTCGCCACCCGTCAGTCGTCCCTGTGTGCTGCCACCATTCAATGTAGTAACAACCTCAAGACATCGTAAATTGCGTTGTATAATGCCACACTGTTAAGTTTGCCAGCTCAGCAAACACCCATTGCAAATACCTGCGAGAATGTATTAAATTTCCCTCAATGCTATAATATGTAGCGGGTGTGTATTCACACATCGCAGCATTATACTCTCTCTACAATATGGCAACATACACAATATACATATTATATAACTAACTATTTCGTATTTTACACCATTATTTCATTGTCTCAAACATCTTTATCCTAGCATTGTTTATCACATAAAATAATAAACAACAACCTCCCCCAAACACGTCGGTTTTAAATATGTCGTGCTCACCGAAAGGCTGCGTCTTGTAGATGGGGTGGGAAAGGTGTGGGTGGGAAAATGAGTTGTTCACTCGCTACACACATTGTGGGTGGCAAAACGGGCGTCCATATTCTGAGTGCTGGTTAATCTTAACTCGCCGTGTACTAATAAGAGGCAACAGTAACTGCGCTGACAATAGATGTATGAAACTGAAGTAAGTAAGCAAAGACGTGTATCTACACACCTTTCATAAGTATACGCAAACATTGTCAACCCATTTTCATCATAGCATAAGTTTTGCACACTTTGGAATAATTGTGTGTGGGTAGGGGTGGGGGTTGGGGGTCGTTGGTGTCTTCCTGATGGATGCCTTGTTTACGTATATAAATACTGGAGACTTGTATTATGTCATATGATAACCTTTGCGTTAACTATTGCTTCTTTCAATTGTCACATTTTCAGTGTTTACGTAAACAAATGTTTATGTTTATGTGTAGCACATTTATTAGGTAATAGTAATTACGCCGTGAGGCTTTCCGTTGAATGGGGGAGGTCGTCGTCGGTTGGAAATTTGTTGTGTGTACACTTGAGAGGGCATATTCAACATTTTGCTTTTTATTGCTGAAAGTAACTAATTAAAGTTGAGGGAATGTCGGTATACAGGCCTTTTGTTGATTGGTAATTAATATTTTTTTCCTCTATTTACACAATAGATAGTTTTCCGCACAGAATTAATGCGGAATGCTCGACCTAATTCATTGTTTAAATTGGATGCTTTTTTACAATTCAATTCGAAACATTTAATCAAACTATTCGTTGTTGTACTCAATGAGGGTTAAGGTAACGATTTAAGGGGCTTCTTCCAATTTTAAAGCGCTAAATTTCATGTAGAGAATGAAAGCCATTTCGATTTGTTTACAATGTGCATTAAGGGGCAATGGGAGCTTTTTATGAAAGTATGTTGTGTGAAAAAATAAAACACTTTTCTAAAACGTAAAAGTAGAAAATTGTTAGAAATACAATTTTTTGCAGAATATTTATCATTAAGGCCATAAACATAACACATTACAGCTAACAAATTGTCGCATTAATTACAAAACGAAAATATTTTCCATTTAAAAAAGATACATTAAATACGGAAAGCTGGAGTAAGGAAATCTATCTGTTTAACTTCATCTAGTCACTAGTGGATTCCCAGATCGAGGAGGAAGGCTAATATAACCGTTCACAATAAGTATATTAAGTCAGCATTAAGTTACTTACACCTATCCATGATTGGCTTAAAACAATCAAATATTGTTGAAAATCTAAATTTAAAAAAAAATATGTAAGTTAAAATTTTGGTGGTTTAAATCATTCCTGAATTAAAAAAAGGAATACAGTTTTCCCAACCATTCTTATTAAAAAAAATTGTTTGTCCAAAAACAGTGTTGTAAATCAACATCAAAATTTGTAAAAAAATGTATTTAATTTTTCAGAAAATCTTTCAAGAAAGATTTGTAAAAAAAAATGTTTTTTTTAATTTTTAAATAATTTAATTAACAAGCCAATTTAATATCCATTGATTTAGGACTAACATAAAAAGAAACAGAAAAAATCAGTCGTTACCGGTAAATAGTGCAATCCTCAACGATAAATTCATTATATACGGCAAGAAGACTCTTAATAAAGTTTGGAATATTAACTAACCATTATGTGGTGTGCCGTCTGTGTACAGTTGGTTAGTTTATATATTTCCAACTAATACAATTAAACAATTGCTAACATGTATTTAGAGATATAAAAGCCCATTTTCCACAAACTCCCCTTTAACTCAATTGCATACACAGTTTAATTTGTGCGGATTAAAGTGTGGTTTTAGTTTTAAAGTAGCACTAAAAGCTTCCGAGCTCCACACAATACATACTCGTATTATTAACCATTACATAAAACAAATTTAATTATTTTAGGTAAAAAACATGACCATTTCTCCCTGCAGTCAATTAAATCCTTGAAAGTTAAATGCGTCACTCACCACATTCCATAATATACCACTGAAAAATTGTGTGACAACCAAAACCATTCCCATACGGTAAATGTTTTACCAATTAGAATGGTACCTACAGCGGAGCAGTACTGCTTTGCCTTTGCCTTTACCCAACACCAAACTTTAGCTTTATGCTTTTATGTATACACGAGCATAGTTGTATATAGGTACAATATTATGTAGCTCGTAACAATGGATGTTCTCTCAAACTTTTGAGCACAATAATTATCTTGTAAAATGAAAATGGAAATGTACAATGGGCAAAAACTAAATATAGTAAATTGTACATAGTTAAAGAAATGATATATAGTTGCGAAAGAGACGTACGTCGTACACACTGTGTAGTTGTACACTGTACGTACAATGGACACATTATCCATTCTGCAAAATGTGTGAAAAACGAGCGAGTTCCGAAATTTAGCAACCCCTAACAAACCCGCCCCACATTTCGACTTAACCCCCACTTTTTCTCATCAAAAAACTGGTGCGATTTAATTAAGAAGTCGTCTCGCACTGTTTTTCGTCCATTTTAATGTTTATGTTTGAAATGGTATAATTTCTCTTAATATCATCTTGCAACTGAGCGGGAAAGCGATTGTTTTATGTATAAATATAGACTATATTTACTGAACATTATATACTTTTATTCAATACTTATAGATGCAAATATGTAAATTGTAAATAACTGGAATAAACTCATCCATTTGAAGTCATTTTAAAATATATTTTCTCATATAATTTAATTGTACAATATATATGTATATTGGGGAAAACCACAAGCAGAATTTAGTAGAGGAATATATTCGATCTAATTTAATGTAACTGTTTCAATAGTATAGCAGTTAACAGTTAAAGGCATCAGTATTCAGCATATTGAAGGATGTACGAGGGTGATTCAATAAGTTTAGGTAATTGTAAATTATTTTTTTGACTTTTTCCGACCCACCGAAATGGCGCAACAAATTCTTTCATTCGCACAAACTTTTTGAAAAAAATTATGCGTTTTGACTTCAAAAAATTGTTCTTGAAAACTGAGTGTATGGACGATTGTTTGTCCGGCCGATTTCTCGGAAACTATTGGATGGATTAGAAATTTTAATACTTTATACATTGTTCCTATACTTAATTTCAAGGTTAAGTTAAGGTCAAAGATGAATTTTCATTTAGTTTTTTCTAATTTCAATTAAAGTTCAAAAACAGAATTTTTCTCTCAAAAATTTACATGGGTGCCCGAAAACGGCGATAATGATTTTAATAATTTTCAAAAACTTTTATCATGTAATGCTAATTTAAACAAAACTCCATTTAATGAATGTGTATCCACAAAAAAAAATACTAAAAACGTTTCTTAACGTTTCAAGGTCAAAATCTGAAAATGCAAGGTCATACTTTTTAAATTTCAGAAGGATTAAATATTTCTGAAATGTTTTTTTTACATCATTCCTAGTTTCTGATAAGATAAAAAATAATTTCCGAATATTTCAAAGTCAATATATTATGTTCTCAATGCCAAAAATACGTATTACTTATTAAAAATTAGGCTATATCTTAGAGAGAACGAGATAAGAAGTTATTATGACTTGGTACAAACAGGGAAAGGTTGAAAAAGTAACTAACATGTTTAAGCCAGAAGTCAACAGCAAGTTGAGGTCTGTATCATAACAAATATAGGATCAACATTCGTAAATTATTCAATTTCTCGTAAAAAAATTCTGTAACATATCCTAAACATATGTATAATATATCGTATTAGAATTGAAAACTAAAACCAAATATGCACAGTGTACGTTTCTTCCCGTTCATACAAACAAATTTATTGCATGAAAATGCTTTAATTTTGATGTGAGCCTTAAAGTTTGTACTAAGCAATTTAGTTTGGAATTCCATTCTATGTAAGGATCTGCTATATTGTCGACTGGTAATTTAAATTCCACCCCAATCATCAAACATTCAACACTGCGTGAGTTATCTATTTATGGTCCCATTTTCTCGAAATGAGTCGTCAGCCAGTTTTTCAAATAAATTTCAATTGAAAGCCATCCCCCAAAATGAAATAGAATACAAATTAGTTCTCATATTTTAATTTTTGAATGAAATATTTGTTAAACTTGTTCTTCAATGTTTGTGAAAAATTATACATGGCTTATGCTTTTGTTATAGTTGTTTGCGAATAAATTACGTAGTTTGTTTTAAATTTTCACTTCAAGTAAAATTCGGTGTATTTAATTAATTTATTGTTGACGATTCTATTGAAAATGTGATTTTTTTCAGTCCTTCCTGAAATTCTTGTTAAATTATTAAATTTGAATTTATTTCGTTGCTTTAAATTGGTAATTCATACGCCTTTTGGGAAAGGATTAAACCTTATTTATTTATAACTGTGCTCGCAGACATTAAAGACATTACTTTAATTCAAAAGCCACTTAGGATTACTATTTGATGTAATGTCTGAATGAATTTAAAATTACATCATTTTGTATAAAATCTGTTGAAAAATTAAACAACGTGATCTACTTTAATTCCTGTATCCTTTTCTTAATACACATCTTGCAAAATAATATCAAAATTTTCTTAGTATTACTCGCACATCCCACTTGTGTTCGCTATATAAAAGCGTTTTGTTGGTCATAATTTTCCCAGTCAATGGCTGTAAAGAAAAAAGAGACAGAGCGGTTGTTAATTGCAAATTTAAAAACCCATTTAATTCACTTTCAAAAATTAAGTAGGTTGTAATTTCTTCAGGGGGTGATAAGGAGCTTTCAAGTGCGCTCAGCAGTTCTTCAGAGTGCTTATGGCAGTATTAGGGAGTATTCATGAAAAGTAAGGCGCTTTTAAGCATTATGAAGCGCGCGTTTCTTTTTATTATTAAATCGGAAGTGACATTACCTGCACAAAAATTTCACAATATTAAATAATAACAAAAGATCAGTCAAAAATGATTTATAAACATTTTAAAATAAGATTCCCCACTTTCTGTGCAGTGAATATGAAAACAATTATTGCGTTAAGAGGGTGTAAAGTGTATTCAGCCACCCCCCCCAAATGAAAGGCGGTTCAACGAGGCAAAAAATATGGAAGATTCAGTAAGAATAATAGGTTTTTAAAGATACTTTAAGTAGGTATATATTTAGAAGATTAATACAAATCTAATTTAGTGGTGGGGCACGTGGTACGCACAGAGACTGCATGGAGCAGCAGAGCAAAATAACAATAATACCATACAATATATCTTGATATGGGATGATCCCTAAAACCAAAGAAATACACAGTTTTTTATGTGGGGGGAAATGATGACAGTGCTGAGTGCGGGTAGAAAATATCGAGCCATTAACTTCATAAAACATTTCTTTTTTGGAGTTAGGACGCAATAATTCATTGCGATTTTTTGTTGTCTCTAAATACATTCACGTATGCGAGTATAAGCTTTTGTCTTCCTTATTTTCTATTTTTTTATTTTATTTATTTTTTGCGGTGTGTTGCGTGCGTATTGTGAATTCATCATCATTAAAGTATAATACTAATACATAATGTGTAGTTGATGGTTTTACGCTAAAAGTGAGTGTTTTGGTGCTCCGTTCACATTAACTGACTCCATGAAAGTATTCCATTACACAATTGCGTAAATCATTTACAAAAAAAAAACACGTGTTTCAACGGTTTTAAATATATGATCACCCTGACCTTGCAATTTGTGAATAACGGTTAAAAAAAAGATGCATGTTACATGAGCGCTATGCTATTTTAAATGTTTCATCAGCGGAATACACAAATTGCAATGATTGTAACGAACATCTTTTTTGAAGTGAAAAATTAAAGCTTCCATTGTTCAAAGTGCAAACCTTCAGCGATGATACCATAATAAAAAAGAACGTGTTATGCCAATGATGGTGCTTCGTTCTCTATATGTGGGGTGGTAAAAGATCAAACGACGCTATCATTTATACTGCATGCGGATACGGGATATTGTATCACATTTTGCATCGTTTGATGAAAGACTTAAAAGCTTTCGCTTCTAAGGGCAATAACGCGGGCATGTATGCTCTTATACCTATAAGTATAGTGCGGTTCTGTATATTATATTCAGTACGCGCGTTATGATGCAGGATATACACTCATAAATCGATATCCCTCTGACATTAAGCTACAACGGACAGAGAATAACATGGGAATGATATCGTTCCCTGGGTGCAATATCCATGATACCAACCGATTTAATCAAATGGCTGCAACAATTTATTTTGTTTCAGTTAATTTGCTGTGTAATATTTTAGGACTTTTATGTTGATCAATGTACTTACAATTTTGCACAAAAGCAGTATACTTAATCCAACAATAACATTTTAACGGTAAATGCAAAGCTTCAGGCTTAGTACTTAATTTGGTCAAAGTAAAGTGTGTTTGTGTTATTTTAACAACCTAAATTCATTTAGCATTTGCTTCATTCGTCTTGTATTTGTTTTATTACCAGAATGGAGTCTTAAAAATAATCTTTTAATTGGTGTTGAGAGTATTTTATCTCGCATGGCCACATATAATAGCGACCCAGTAACATACATATCCAACTGAATTTCTATTGCACTTGAAAAAATCATAAATCATTTGCGAAAATATTGCTCAAGAGGTTTAATGTTGAAATGTGGTGAAATCTCAGCCAAAAACAATTTTATGGAAAGATTGCCAAATCACATTTTATCAAATAATTTTAACTTCTGAAAAAGTAGATTGTTTATTTTTCAAACCAAATCCTTCGACTTTACAGAATAATTTTCTTCTGTTTCATAAATATAACGGAAGACTAACCGTACAAACTAGATTTTGAGTTTTTTTTCATTAGCATAGAACTTACATCTTTATTCGATATTTAATTTCGATATCTAAGTCTAGAAGAATATCTCTGAACATTGAGAAACTGGCCTAATATGTCATCAACGTAATTCCAAAGAGTTAAAAAACAAAGGCGTCAAACAACCCGCATGTCTCGTTTCAAAGACATGCTGGGCATGAGATGTAAGTATGAGGAGAGAAAGGCTTAAGGGTTTGTCTCATAAAAAGTTTTTGGACTATCAGAATTTCGTGACCATGAAGTGATGTTCAACGACGACTGATTCTCAATTGGTTGGATACGTCAAGGTATTATACTTCAATACATGGGGATGTTTTCATTCCTAAAGATTCCTGGAGACAGAGTGCCTATAAGGCTCTATTAGATACAGGGTCAACATGTTTTACAAACTATAGACACGAATCAAGAATAAGTCTCTAATCAGTAACCGCTTTTTGAGAAGGGCATACCGTATGACTTTACCGTACAAAAATATGAGAGGTTGGTCATTTTGTAACAACGATTGAAAAATGCTGTCATCCTGAAACAAAACTGTCGTTGGTTCTGAAATGTTTTTATATCATCGGTAAACATTAGGCAGACCTCACTGTCGATTGCAATGGTTGATCCTGAAAAGCAATGGGTCAAGACGATTACTCTGTGGGACACCTGAAGCAACCAATTAAAGAAGGGAACTATTCCAGAACCATACACAACAATCAGGCCATAGTAAAATAAAACTCAAAGTAAGGAACTGTGTTAAAAACTCATAAAAACAAAAATGATCCACATTTTTTGGAAAAAAGGTGATGGAAGTGAAATATCTGGAACTATTAGTGGCATATTATTTCATTCATTTCGGAATCTTTCATACAGTTTTTGTCGCATGGATAAACTAGGTTTCCACTTAAAGAATTACATACATCCTTTGAAAAACAGCATTCCTGTAAATTTCATGATAATTTACTGGTTATTGCAACTCACTTTCAGGATTATCAAATCTCATTTAAAGCTCTGAAAAAATTAAAATTTAAAAAATATTTAAAAGAAAATAAATTTGCATTTATTCAAGCTCAAAAATCCCGTTTAATTAAATAATTGTAATAATCCCTAAAAAGTTGAAAAAAAATTATTGAGCGATTTTAATCATCATCTATTTCAAATTTTTCTAAATTTCTTTCCAGCTCTATTATGGAAAAAGCAAACGACAAACATCCAAAACGCAATAAAACGGCGTGACTCAACAACGCCGTGCCCTCCCATCCAGCTTCTAGTGGAGCTTGAGTTTTACATTCACAATGCGGTCTTGGTGGACATGCCATTTTGGGCTGACCATCATGCTCATCATTCATTCCCAGTGAGCGATGAGAAAGACGCCGTCTATTAACAATACTCACCATTATGTCCTGCACGACTTTGTGCTCGTCGGCCAGCGTTTTATTTTTTTTACACTTTGTAATAGGACTAAAGTCGCAGGAGTACAACTGACCATTTACTTCGGTGCCAAATTCGCTATAATTTAGCAGCTCAAAATGACCGGTTACCTAGAACGAAAGAAAGTGATTGAAGTAATAACATCAAAAAGAAAATATTGTAAAACTAACATCATCAAAAAAGATCGTTGCATGCTTTTCTGACACTTTTGCACATTTTCTATAATTTGATAAAACTAAATCATTCCCGGCCCCAGAACCAATGGAAATGGATCTGTAGCGCATGAAGACAGCTGGTCCGTCTGAAAGAAGGGGATTTCCACCAGTTAACCAGGTTCCCTTATTTAAAATCGAGGTCACTGGTATGAGAATGGCACGCGCTTTTACATTTGCCTCCATTATGGATGGTTGCAAATATGCAACAATTGCTTTTGTCTTATCTTCATCGGTTAAGAGTTTGTCGTAAGACTGTAATTCATCCTGACAATATGAATTACCCAATGGAGCATCTTGCATGTTATCGTGCAGCGTTTGATTTCCATCCGTATCATTTTCGCTGGCAAATTGTCGCGCAATACGTTCAATATCGGATTTCGTTAGTAATTGGCTAGGCAACGTCACACTTTCCAGTCGTGACTTTGCATCATTGATTGCTTTTCTTATTAGTAGTTTGGCCTTTTCTTCTTGCAATTGGTGTACTATGTGTGGATAATCGACAAGAATTTGCTGAACCCTTTGAACAGCTAATTGTCGAAGTAGTGGCTCATCATTAAGCAATCTATTGACCAGGTCAAATGTAGCATTGGTTTTAACTTCATTTACATTTTCAGATATGTCTGGTTCCATCACCGAAGGATTGGAAATTTCTTTATTTCTTTGTTCTTTCAGGACAGAAACTCCTAGACTGGCATCACCATTATCTGAAAGCTTTGATTTTGCATTATCAAAAGCTTTGAGTTCATCATTAATTAAAGTGTGCACATCTATTTGTTCAGTGACATTTCTGATAATGAAACTATCGCCGCTCAGGTCTTCCTCACATGTTATGTCTGAGTGCGTAGAGTACGATTTACATCCAGCATTGTGACTTCGCATAAGATCTCTCATGGAGGGCAATAGTTTTGGAGGATTTTCATAATGATATTCCACCATAGGTGGAATTACGATCTTCTCGCCAGTTTTCAATTGAAATTTCGACCTAAAGTTAAAACGATGATTAACAATAAATATTTAAACCCAATGAGTCCAAAAAATATGTACCGAAAAGGAGGATTTTTCATGTGCGTTCGTCTAAGAAATTCCATCATTACACCATTCTCGTCAACTGGTGAACCATCGTTGCCAAATTTTGTCCACAACTTAAGTCGTCTTGAAACTGAATCTGAATTGACCAACTTAAAATCAATAAAATGTTCCGGATGATTGGGACACATCCACAAACCCGATGGTAAAGCAGCCAAAGGCGGATCCAAACAATCCATATGAAATAAAAGTGGGCAATAGTCGCATGCAATCAAAGGAGCCACACGACATGATCGATTGCAAGTGTAACACATTTTAGCAGGCAACGGCACCATCCCATTAGCATCTAACTCATGCATTTTCTTGTCATTCTGAGTCGGAAGTAAATTTCCATTTTCAACAGACGCGGAGATTTCCAAGCGATCAGCTCCCGGAAAAATTCTGGGAATCAGCATATCCGATGGCAACTCAAACTGTCGTGGATTTAAAATACTTGCAGCCTGCACTAGCTTATCGAATGGTGTTAAATTTTTTTTGGGAATTTCAACATCTTTATCAAAACACGTACTTGGAGCTTTCTCGCTCGATACTGATAATGCACGTGAGCTACTCCGTTTTCGCAATAGACGTATTTTAGCATCCAACAAAAAAGCATCTGGTGCATCAAATGCTGCCGGTGTACCTGGTCGAGATTGATCGGCTGAGTTTGGCTCTGTTTTAACAAGGCGATCCCCTAGTTTAGAATCTTTTGGCATAGTCATTCGGCAGGCGTGACACAACCATTGGCCCTTTGGGATCTCATCACTGCTTAGTGGAGGATCATGACAACCCAAGTGAAAGCTGGACGGACAACGATCGCAACATATAAGGTTACCACCTTCCTGGCAGGCATCACAGCAGTCGCGATTATGACCGCCTCCAGGACGTCTGTAATATGGATGGCGTTTTTGAGATACACCTATCTTTTGAGCTGGTTCTTCACCAGGCGGTCGTATGAGTTCTTGTATTTGCTTGAAAGAGCATTTCCGATAAGATTGTGGTTAAAGAGGACGCATTTAAACACTTACCGACATGAGATTTCCTGATGCGCCTTCCGTTTCAACATCGCTTCTTGACATCATGTGGCAGTTATTTTTAACTAATTGCTGAATTAAATGTGTTATATACAACCTATTTTGGCTCAATTTAATTCACGTTTAATAATTATTTTGCCTATTAGGAGTGCAACTAGAAGGCTTCAATTTATTTGCACGATTCGAATTAAAATTGTTTAATTATAAGTTGATAAAAAAATAATTTTGACAGTGCTGTACTAGAACTCAGCGCGCGCATAACAATAATTCGTATACATATACGTTATTATACCAAAGTAGGTATAATATCTTGTGTTCTAGTACAATGTAATTTACATTTTGGGCGCCATCTATCCACAATTTTTTTAAACATTCAGTTGTAATAATATTTTTATAATTTGTAATGGAAAAAATTTATTTGAATTTCAAATATTTCCATACATAAATATTGTAATTAAATATATTGAAATATACCTTGATTAAAAAAATGAATTTTCTGACCTTGAAGAATATTGGTTGATGGCTTTTTGATTGTATGCGATTATTTCTCATTTTTGTATAATTACGAGAAGTCATTTCCCAACTTAATTATTATAATTTAACTTATTTTTTCTGTATTATCAAATGCCGTGTATAAAATTAATTTGATGTAGTATACTTTATGTTTGTAAATGATTTGTTGCTATTTGAATGTAAATTAATTGAAATAAAAGTAAAATTCCATAAAAACTTTAATTTATTAATTAATTCTGTTTTTAAGCTGTCAAAAGTAATCGACAATTACAGATATGTCAAGTGTCGATAAACTTTTTCAAAAATAGTACATCAAAAATTTTAATCCATTACTATGTCCAACTGACATTTACTAATATGACAGCACATAGCTGTCAAATGCATTTTAATAATAAAATGTCCACCCAAGAAAATTGTTAAACAAGTGATTGGCCACTTTTGCCAGCATATTAGCCTTTTTGCCGTACATTAAATTCAATTAAAATGTCACAATAAAAATAAAAATTTAATTCAATTTTTAATGTCCGTCGAGAACAACAAAAGTGTGTTAACTTTCCATTGTCCCCAAACGTGATATTTGCGATTGCCCAATGTGGAATAGAACAGGAAAAAAAAATTAATTGAGCGCTCTTCTGGAGAACAAAGTTACGGATTACAATTTGCAAGTGGAGCTCGTCTTTATATTCAATACATTGCTTGTTCGTGAAAAAATTGTCACTTGAGCTTGGGGAAACAGAGAAGTTTTATTCATTATCTCGTTACAGCAAAACAAAAAAATCAAGCAAAAATTTCTGTGATATGTCGACGATAGTGTGATTCGAGAATATAACAAGCGAAAGCAAGATATCGCTCATATTTGGTGGAAGTCGCGGTACACCAACAGTTTCGTATTAAAAGGGCACAGTGGAGAGGGTGACGTGCTGGAGCAAATTATAAATTAAAAGTGATAGTGTTTTGAATTCGCCTTATGCGACTCATTGCAGAACTTGTGATTTGCACATAGATGGACTTTAGAGTGAGATTTAATAAGATTTACTACAATGGCCCGAGATTATGATCACTTGTTCAAATTGCTCATTATTGGTGATAGTGGTAAGTCGGTTGATGATGGGTGCTGTGTTTATTTGTGTCGTAAGAGATTATGCGGCGACTGTATAATTATCTTTCTATAAAAGAGCTTACTCACATTAAATTAACTGTGTAGAATTTGAGTCATCATCGCCAAAAAAAGAGCATAATTCTTTATAACGAAAGTTAAAGACTAATTTTATTATTAATTTTTGATTGTCGCCTGCGGGCTTACTGTTGAATATGTTGGCATGTTTTGAGTTTTCATAATGCATGTACCGACGAGGGGTTAATGTTTTCAAATGCTGCGGGTGCGATGGCATTAATTTAATTAGCATGCTGCATTATGGTGATGTGTGTGCGTGCGGTTGTTGCATTTTATCGACATTCATTCATTCATTCATTCATTCAAATTTCAATAATTTTCAATGCATTTAAATGCAATGAGGTCTGCATGTATGGGACGCAAACAGGGTAAATGCAGTCATTGGGAGAACTATCTGAACTTTTAAATAAATCTCTTAACAGCAATACAATTATTTAACAGTATAAAAGAGACTTGACCTTTTTTATAGAAGTGGTAAAAACTTATTTAGTTATTTTATTTACTTCATCAATCAATGAACCTTATCTATTATTATGCAATACATTTATATTGAGTCTAATATATTTTAGTTCATTTTTTTTGGCTTATTTTTAAAACCCAAAAAACAAAATAAAGATAACTACCTCTCCCCATGTAAATTAAACAGAATTTTCTTCAGTCTTCTTCTATATAGACTGTAATCTATATACCATGTTGATTGGAGAAACTTACAGCAAGATCAAAGCTTAATATCGTCACTTTATTAGTTTTATTGGGCCATGTTTCTGTTGATAGCTGGATATTGCTTCAGTTCTCCCTCCAGGCCTTTTCCCAAAGCCGACTGCAAATCCTAGTCAATTTTATCGACTGTCATTTTCTTAATTCCCGAAGAGTGGCTCATTTATTCAAATCACTTTCCCAAAGATGACAGCTCCGCGTCCAGTTATTTGATTATTGAAGAAAACTTCAATCTGACTTAAAGGCTCTGTAGTCAACTATTACTTTCTCAAAGCAGCATGCAAGTATTTATGTCCAGCTATTTCGAAACGTCTTTAAAGAGCATGTCGCCACTTAATGAATAAGATCAATGTAAAATGAAATTCACAATTGTTATCGATAAATGACATCATCATAAATGACTTACAATATAATTATGCATATTTCTATGTTACACACTCGCTCACAGCTACATAATGAAATCTTAGGTCAGCCAGAATCACTATTGAATTTTTGTGGAATGCACTAATTTTATAAATTGTTTGTTCAAACTTTACACAACTTGTGTGCGTCAAAAACGTGCTCTTATGTTGACTTTTCCTAGAATTTAAATTAATTGCTACTTGCTACTGTTATCTAGTTTTGGGTCATGATTGTATTTTACTTATTTATTTATGTTGCATAATGCGGCATGTGATAACATGTAGTAACTTTCATCAAAAATGTGTTTCGTTAAAAATATCGTCTGGAAAATTAACATTTATTGATTAAATAAATTCTCATTTTATTTAACATGAAACACAGGAGTTGGCAAATCATCCCTTCTCATACGATTTTCGGACAACACATTCTCTGGTAGTTACATAACCACCATTGGCGTGGACTTTAAGATACGAACCGTTATCATAAACGGCCAAAAAGTGAAGCTACAAATTTGGGATACAGCCGGACAAGAGCGCTTCCGCACAATCACCAGCACCTACTATCGTGGCACACATGGAGTTATCATCGTGTACGATGTGACAAACGGTGAATCGTTTGCCAACGTCAAGCGATGGCTGCAAGAGATTGAGCACAACTGCGAAGTAGTCAATAAAGTTCTTGGTAATGAATTTAAATTTATTTGTCTTACTGCAGCTTTAACAGTTTTTATTCCATTACACTTACAGTGGGCAACAAGAACGACGATCCCAAGCGAAAAATCGTAATCACTGAAGATGCACAACATTTCGCCCGCCAAATGGAAATCCAACTGTTTGAGACGTCTGCAAAAGACAACCTCAACGTGGAGGAAATGTTTCTGGCGATCACCGAGAAAGTGCTTAAGGAGAAGCTGAAGCAAACGGCTGCTACGCAGGCGCAACAAGCCGATGATCGCATTCACATTGGACGGCACAAGAACGGCAAAAAGAAGTCAAAATGTTGTTGAATGCCGGATTAAGGCCATCCACATGCGAGCTTCCTTCCACTCACTGCTGCATTATAAACTCTTTATATACATATATATTTCCAAGAAACAAAACTGCATACATTTAAACCATTTAATATTATTGTAGAAATTTGTATCGTTTGCGTTAGGAAAATTAAAACGGGGACAAAACGAAACACGACCCAGTCCCCAAGAAACAACTTTTTTTAAATTTACCCACTTTTTGTATTATTGTGTCAAGAAATCAAATACATTTAAATAATTATGATCAAAGAAAATTTTATATAAATTATTAATAAAAACAAAACCAAAATAAATAAATAAAATAAAGCAAAGCAAAATGGAATGATTGTAAATAAATAATTTGTTACCATTCTCACGGCGAATTTGGCGAATATCCTCGGTCGTACCGCACGTAAGCCCTGGGGAACAATCAATTTAACAAATATCATAATTAACGCATATTTTATCATGTAAATAAATGTAAGCATTTATAACATAAACCATTTGTTTACTTTATTTAATAACGATGAGAAAATAATTTAATTTTATGTCAAATAAGTATTTTTAGTTGCAAAATGAAGATACTTAAATGGCAGCTTCCAAGATTTTCAAAAAGGAGGCATTCTCGGACAAAATTGTGCATCCCTAATTTTAATAACTCGAGTATCAATCATACGTACAGATAAATTCGAGATATACGCACGGTTTATTTTAGAACATAAATCCTTAGCCAATATTCAATCCTAATAATTATATTAAAGAATAGGCAAAATAATCACAGAGGATTTGAAAATTTGGATAATAATTCATTATTCTTTAAATAGTCCGAGATTTTACAACACATTTAGAATTTATTCCGACATCCGACTGTGTAGAACAAAAGAGAATATAGTTTGGTTTTCAAACGAAAAATAAATTTTTAAAAATTTGTTTCAGAAACCGACTTAATTTTTTTGATTTGACAATTAGGTGGCGCTACTTTCCAACCGGTTGGTTTATTTGTTTGCTAGTGGCTGAAACTTCAAAGTCCGGTTATAATAAAACTTTTAAAATCGTTAAACTTAAATATTGCGTATTCCTACAAAGAATTATGTTCTAATGAGCCTCAAAATATTTAATTGGAGACTTTTAGTTATGTAAAAGTAAAACAGTGGTTAATTAATAACACCAATAAGTAAGCAAAAATATAAACCTCGTAAATGATTGAGGAACACTTATTAAAGATCGTGTAAATAAACAACGCAAAGTCCTTTATGAATTTAAATTATAGGCAGCTTCCTAAGTCTTTACAATTCATAGTTTTAACAAGTGAACATTGTAAGGTTTCCTTTCGTTATAGATTCTAAAATATGCAGCACTAGTTGACCAAATTCCATCAAAATCACTCGGAAGTCGGATCTTTAGGATTGTAAATATTTTCATAGACTGCAAGCACAAGTCACAACTCGAATTGTAACGGAATGGAAAAAAATAAATTATATGTACGTTGTAAAGAGAACATAATCATAAAACAAATATTTTCCTAAACCATAAAGAAAGAAACTGGTAGAATTCAACCTCAGAAAGCAGGAAAATGCAGAAAACTTAGCTCACAGTTAAATTGGAAAAGTTGTACATATTTGTGATTTATTGCAAACAATTTTAAATGTTAGGCGACGCAAGCGTTAAGGAACTTGGGTAGTGGAAAAAAGTATCACGAATGCACTGTACACAGAACTCATATGTGTAAGGTTATATGTGAAGGGATACTCGTATCTATACTCGAATAAATAAAAATGAGTTATTTGAAAGTCCGATGCAATCTCCGAAACCGTTGGTCCGATTGAATTCAAACTTTCAGAATATGTTTGTTTCGGAATCAATTGTGAACGCTGATTTTTCGACAAATTTGGACAAATGGATTTAATTATTATTTTAAGATTATCTTTTAATATTGTAGTGTTCCAGCGTTTGGTTTTATTGACTTCATCAACAAGTATCAAAAGCACATAAATGCATTATTTTAAAAGACGGCCTCTCATCTATTAATTTAAATAACTTTGATGTAAAATATGTCCTCCATTTTAAGGTAAATCACGGTAATTGAGGAATGTTGAGAAAATTATGTTTCACAAAAAAATACTAAATTAATTAAAAAGAGACTCAAATCTAAAATTTAATAAAATTTTAAATATTCCTAATTAAGTGAAAAAAGTTAAGGGTCGCATTTCCTGGCACTGTGTTACAAAATTGTTATCAAAAAAAAAAAAAAAACAGAACAAAGAACAATGAACAAAATAGTGGAAAATAGAAGATAACAACAAATGGCGGAGTTGGGCAGTTGAACGGGGATAGCCCGCAGTTTATAATGGCACAATTTATAGACTAAATTTTGAAATTTTTGTTTGCCACATCCTTACAAAAAATGGTGCAAAAAAAAGAATTCAGCACTATTTTTTGTTTAAATGTGTGCAATGTTTTTGAATGTAAAAAAGTTTACAGTCCTCATGCGTTCATTTTTAGTTTATGTTTTTTATTTTTTATTTTTGTACACCAACCCCGCCCAACGCTGTATGTGGGAATATTCGTTTTCTTTATTGTTATGGCTGTCACGGAGTAAAACATATTTTGTTGCTGATGCAATTTGTTTCTATACTTTGCAGATTTTCACATAAAACAAGCAACCAACGAATACAGTAAATGGCACAAAGGAATAGGGACAACGGTCATATCCGCTCTTGTTGCATAGCTTTACTTGTTCATAGTATGTGTAAAAATTGTGTTCGTGGCGTGATGGCTGCAGCTCAAAATTTATTTTTATTTGGAGGAAAGTATTTGTTACATGCCTGCAAAATATTTTACGCGATCATTTATGGCAGGAGATAAATGGTTGTTATGTGTGTGCCGGAACGGACACAATGTTACACATTGCGAAAATTGACACGCCAAGATAAAGCTACAAAGCCCTTCTTATGGTGACTGAATTGTCTGAACATACCCAAATTAGATTCTTTTTAATTAAGTAATTTTTACTGCTTTGTGCATCACGTATATGTATGTAATAGGTAGCCGCATTTACCGTCCGCTTTTATGCCACAAAAAACAAACAATAAGTTAATCATTATTAAGTAATTTTGTATTGAGCTAATAAAAATCATATGCGTACCTGTACACGAATCGCTGGTAAAGAAATGTTAAAAGCAAAGTGGAAATCAAGCAATTAGGAGCAATAAGAAATTTAATGAAGACATAAAACGCCGTAACAAGAAATGAACCAGACTATATATAAAAAAAAAATTAAAATGGTGTGCGTGTATCAAATGAAAGAAATCGTGAAAAATGAATGAGACACCAAAAACATAATAAAACGGTGGCTGTAAATGTCCAATAATAATTACTATACCCGTGGACACAACATGGTGATCAAAAATGTGTGTCCAATTTTAATTGAATTCTTCTTTACTCAACTGGTTCTCTATCCCAACAAGAACCGTGTTTATAATTTCTGTTCCGTTACAGTGTTTTTAACAGAAGTTTTTTTTGCCGAAATTTATTAAGTTTTATGATGAACTGAAATGATTATTGATTAATCATAATTCATAACCGTACCTTGTTCAATCTCCAATAAACACATTTTATTTACTGCTATGAGACCATAAAAAATAAACGTATGCGTTTTAAAATATAGCTAAGTTGCTACAAAAGCAATTCCTCATAAATTAATTGTTGATAATAAAAATGATTTCCACATTTTATGATCAAAGTTCCTAAAACTTAATGCCTAAACTTCAATAAAAATTACATGCATTCATAAAATTTTTATTCAAACTGATTATATCCATAAACTCCGCTATGATTGCAATTGCATACATTTTGGCGTTTTAAATTATGTGTTGGTCATAAATTTTTTTCTGCTAGAATTCAATTTCATTAATTTTTATATTTACAACTTCAATACAAAATCAGTATCACTGATATATTTTATAAATTAATTTTTTGTTTCCCCCAAATTCTGGGAAAAGAAAAACAAAAATTTTCTAAAATCAATTTTCAATAAAACTCTTTATAATTATTAAAACTAAAATGTAATTGAAATAGAAACACAATCAAATAACGAATTGAATTGAAAGTAAATAATAATTGCCGTCACATATTCTATTGCATTCGTGCAGGCGTTTTTATATAAGTGAATTTAAATATTCTTTAAACATAAAATTCATATGCAACAATAGTATGAGTACGTAATCTTTTATTTCTTTAAAAATAAATCACTATCATTTTTTAATTGTTTTAAATTATATTACACATGTTTAATCATAATTAATAATAATAAATGTTTCCCGTCCTGAATTATAGCAAAACTTTACATTTATCTAAGTGAAAAAACGAATGTTCAAAGCCGTTTCAAAGCGAAAATAATGCTTTTTAAAATACAATTTAGTGTAAAAATCTTAACGCAACAAAGACCCTGTGAAAAAACTAAAATTATGTGTAAAGAAAAATGAAACAATTGATTATTCATAAATTATTGTGTTCCAATAAATAGCCTGTATTTATCGGTTAACCACAAAGGCGTACAGCCGCGCATGAGAAAGGAAATGTCAATGTCTCACAGAAAGCTGAAGAGAAAATTGCATTGCATCATAAAGATTATGGATGATTTATTACAAGCCATTTCAAGTTTTCGCTTACTCCAATGTTTGGTGTTTATTGTGAATTCATTGTATTATTATTTCTTCTCTCTTCACGCTTGTAATTATCTTGAATATTACAGTATGGAGCCACTGTCTGCGTGGGACAAATATGCGCATCGTTCGATAAATCGCGAATCTTCTTATTTTAATTAAAATTAAATAATGAACGTACCTCTGAAATGCTTTGCTCATTGTCTTTACGACCATACCAAAAAGCTATTGCTCGTGTATTTGTGGATAATTATTAAATTATTATTAACAATTTTCACAAATTGTTTTTTCTCGTCCCTGTTACTTCATTTTGCCTGCTCTCCTAAATGTTATTGGAAATGCGAGATTCGTTTCTAATATCCCGCGTATGTACACATAAACACATTTGTACATGCTTTTTCAATTCCACTATATATACGAGTACATAAAGGAGCGCAACGTGAACACAGCCATCCCAACGTCCCGATCTGTTTTCATGGCAACATCTGAAATTATCTTCTGCTCACTCTTTGTCAATTGTATTATACATATGTACATTGAACACCCCCTGCCCTGCCACCCAAAATCATATGCTTTAGCTGTTAGCATTGCGAACACATATATGAGCACAGTGTAGCTAAAACAATCAATAACTTGATGAGGAAGCCACAAAATAATAATGCGAGTGACAGAGAGCGCAGCAAGAAAATGGAGAATTGCGGTTTTTGATTTTACCCAAAACGATGATTTGGTATAATGTAGCACAACTTATATACACATAAAGAGAAGAAAGCACCCCTTAAAATATAACAAGGCAAAAGTTGTGCTGTTGCTGAATTTTTTTTTTCCCTATCATTCTTCTTCGTCTTTGTGTCGTGTTCTTCTTCACATCACCATTCCATGGTGTTTCCTCGGTTTCTTTGCTGCGTCGCATCGGTTGCGTCCACCGCGTCACCATTTCTGTACAACGTACATATACTCGCACATTTAAGTTTAGCCAACATAAGAGATCCTTTCCGCAGTGTTTTGTGTTAGTGAATATTGAGTGCAAAGCTTTTATAAAAGCATTGGATTGCTCTAATATTTATTACACATATTCTTTAAAACGTTAAAATGCGCCTAAATGGCTTGGATTGCATAGTTTTTGGCGTTTTAAAGTAATAATGTTGCAATTTTGAATTACTTGTAATTTTTAATGTTTTCAATTGTTTTTATTTGAGTTTCTTTTAAAATAAAATTTTGTTTTCTAAATAAAATTAAATAGCATTGTATTACTGGCTACAATCACTTGAGTGCCACAAACCAAAATAAGTACGCCCTAAACAAGACGAAGCTGTGTGAAATGGCAAAGTGTCTACAAAAGCTTGTGATTTGTCTCTTTTATTTTCCAATTAACGTATTCCCTTTTTTGTGCAATTCGCTCCCTATATTTTTCGTATCGCTTTCGCTTACATTAGTATTCGGTTGGTTCCCTTTTTTTTTTGCGCACCACTAGAAGATCAAGTGGGAGACCATTTTCGGATTGAATTCAGACTAGAATATTATTATACGGGAATTGGTGTGGGGATGCTGTATACGTGCTGTATACATTAAGTATACAGCAGCTGAACGGGGATGTGCGCTTCCGAGAATTTGGTTTGAGGGTGCAGTAAAAAACAATGATTTTATTAAAGCTTTGTCGTTTCTCCCCATTTTTGGTTTATATACTGCGCCGTTATTTCTCACTATACAAGGGAAAGTTTTATTAAAATGTTGTCTGTGTAGTGGGAGAGGGAATTAATTTGGTGTTGTATGGTGACTGTCAGACTGGGTGTGCGTTAACCACAAAATAATAATTTTCTTTGAACTTTAATTTCATGTCATCTTTCACAGTTAATTCATTTACCTTGTCAGAGAAAATAAAACTATATTTGATGAGCAGTTTTATTTAATAAAAAATAAAAAATGCTGACCCGCAATATCGAGATGAACAAAATACCTAAAAAAATCTTCAATAACTTTACTCTATAGCTTCAAAGGGAACAAAAAGATATAACACTTAAAAATTAATGCATTTGTATTTCCGTTTCAATTATAAACGCTGGCCGCAACATGCTCACTCGTAATTCTGATAATTTCACATCACATCGCGTACATTAGCAAATGTCAATTTAAGAAAAAATAATAAAAGCTCTCCAGACTCCACAGCAGCGCATAACTGAAAATTGACTGTTACACATATAATAAGAGGCCTATATATCGATGTTAAATAAAGTTGTAATAACTATAAAGGTATACAACCGTTTTATGTGAACATTTTACAAGATTAAGACATAAACTTCAATACAAACACACTGGCTGCACCATGGCAGATATAAATTGAAGCCGCATAGTACAAGTGGTACAGAACCGGCGGGGTAATACACTGATGCGCGCCATAAACTTAAAGGAAATGGCCGTTAATTTGAGTCAATAAAACGAAAATTACAATGAAGAAGAATGAGATAATCATAAGGTGCGAGAATGCGCGCGCTAATCACGCGCACGAAGCGTTTGCAATAAATTATATATCATGAGTACCACAATGGCCGGTCTAAGTGACCAAAATGTTGCCGCACAAATGTGTACGGACGAGTATGGACGATATTCGTGTAGCGTTTATTGACGACTTGAAAAATCAATCTTGTAACTTTGAAACCGGTATAGTTAATACGCGAGACGATCGTAAGCCTTAATGAAAATTTCTCTCTATGTAGGTAGTGGGTACTGGGAATATTCGAAGATTGCATTATATTAACAACGTAAAAAATATATTAGCTTTGTTTTTATTTTTTTAATATTCATTAAATACTTAACTGTATATTATTCCAGCCTTAAGAGCAAGTGATTTTTAAGTTCAATAAATCGTTTTGTTTCGTTTACCCTTTAGGTGCAATTTATCAAACAAATACAATTATTATTTATTTATGTGGTTGTGAACAAACCGCAGATTAAGATTTCTACTTTGTAGTCGAACAGTATTTAGCAACCTAAATTTTTTAAGGATGTTTTAAAAAAAAAATTATTCCAATGTTCCAAATAGGTGAAACACACACGTTTAGTTTTTGGTGCATTAGTAGTTCCGTTCTATTGAGATCTCAATTAGTTTATTTAAATGTTTAAATAAATATATTTTGTTTATATTGTAAGCAGAGATATTTTAATTAGTCTGCAAGAGGTGCCCTTTTTTAATGAACGAGTGTGGAGATTGCTTAGCGTGCGATATTATTTTGCAGCGTTATCTTGAGGCCAAAACAGTTAAAAATATAGCGAATAAGCAGCTTAAGTTTTTAAGCAAGGTTTATTTTGTTGATGTATTTCATGACTTATACTTTATTGTTATATTTTTATAGTTGTTGTTAATTTTCCTTTTTAGTACTCGAGATAGGCTTGGCCGATTCTTGAACCAAATTCGATCAAAATTTAAGGTTCAAAATAACCTAGCGTTTTTGTTTTTAAGGTAAGGTTTTTTCAAGGTGACATTAATTTTTTTCGAGGTCACAATATTTTTATTTCAAAAATGACATCATAATTTTCCTATGATTCAAATCAATATTAAAATTAATTGATGTACATTTCTATAAAATCTGTTCAATTAAATAGTTTGAACTCTGAGTCATAAAAATTAGAAATCAACACGTACTTACTACTTACGTATCTTACTTGTCTTTAACATTCACTTACAGTTTAAGAAAACATGATTTCTTATATTAGCAATTAGATGTTTCCATTATCTTTACAATTTGTAACTTATCTTACAAATTCTGAACTTAGAAAACTATCATAGACATTTCAAATAATAATTAAATGAAAATTAAAAATTTCTAAACAATTTTATGGAGTTAAAGCAACATACCCTAATAAGACGTTAAAAAAGTTGTGTTGAGAAATAATTTTTATTGTTTATTCGCGCATGAATGCAAAGATCTTGCACCACATGCATTTGGTTTGAAATTACGGCCACATGATTTGCGTAATATTTTCTAACATATTAAATAAATATATTAAACAAGGTTCTGTTAAATGAGAGATTTAGTTGCAGTACAATATGGATAATTCCTGCACGTGTAAGCCAGCTCTGTTTGCACATTGTACAATGTACAGCACGAATATTCATTGAAAAGGAAACACTTAATGATATAAATGCATAACAAATTGACTGTATGAAAACGTATTCATGGCTATGTAGAAAGCAATAACAAGCCAATTGCGTTGCATCAAACATACAGCACACAAAATCAGGCACACATTATATAGTTATAAGAACAAATAAAGAGTGAATTTTTAAAAGAGGTAAATTACCATCGCGCACATATTTATGGTGCACTGAGAAGAAGACGCGAGGAGTCGCGATCATGTTATAGCGTTATAATATGATGACCCGGGCAATTGTGTGTACAGGTTTTGAAGCGCTCAATGCCCTCATGAAAGTTTATGATTATAATGCATAAAATTTAACGAAAACAATAATGGCACTGCGGAAGTAGAGACAAATAAAAATTAAACGTTTCCCAGATGTTTTGTGTTGCATGGTGATTTTTATAGAAAAATATATATAAGCGATCCGAAATTGCATATCATTATAATCCACGGTTATTTTGATTCTAAGACAATCTAAATTCTCAATATTTACCACATCGTTTTCGCGTCTATGCGAGGAGGATCATACAGATGGAAACAGCAGATAAATAAACAAAATCATTGTCGACGGTTAATGATGATAGTTTTGGGGGCAGCATTTATTTTTATGAATTCATATACAGTTAAATAAGCTGTAAAATAAAACTCCAACTGCGTTTGAAATGTATTTAAACTGTAACTGTATAATTATCTATTTTATTGTTCAAACATGTCAATGACATTGTAGACTTTGGTGTAATATTTATATCGGTAAATAATGAACAATTGTAGGAATTGGGGATATAAATGTGAAATTTATGACAACTTTAAAACACATGGCAAAATTAAAGTCGTAACAAATTACAGAGGCAAAACTAGGCATTGTAGGGGGAGCCACTTTCAACGGCTGATAGAAAAGTTCTGAATTTTTTAGGCGATTTATGTGAAAAATACACATTTTGAAGATGAACAACTACTTTTTTTTTACAATGTACCACAATAATGTGAATTTGTCATTATTTAATTATTCTAAATTATTTCTGAGATTCAAAAATATGCAACTTTGAAATTTATAGCTGTGTACCACTTATTGTAAAAGTATAAAACAATTACTAAAATTTGAAACAGAATTAGTTTGTTCCTAAATTGTTACTTTAAATTTGTATACCGTAAAAATATAAATAAAAGTACCAAACCTAACATTATCAAACTTATATTACTTCCTGTAAACATTTATCAACGCTCACTGATTATCAAATCATTATCTGATTAACTAAATATAACATTGCAATAGTTAAGCTTCAATTACAATTTCCCGTTTATTCGCAAAAGTATACTGCAGCACTTCCTTCAACGTTTGCTTATGCAGTGCATTCAATTTTCGAGTTAACAAATTCACCCGTTTTCAAAAACAATGTAATCAAATCGTGACCAATGCCGTTTACATAAACCCATAATTGAAGCATAATGTAAAGCGAGGAAAAAATTCAATGATAGGCAGCAAATTGATCGCTGGGAATTGGTATTTGTGATAATTTCTATAATTTGTGATTGATTGTTAACCTCTTGGGTGACTGTTGAACAAATTTCAACTAATTTGATGAACACATATAAGCGCTTGAGTATTGTAGTTAGTTGCACTCGTACATTGCCTTTATGCAGAGATAAGTGACCTTCTCAACTTACTGGGGGCATGAATCACGATAACGTGTGCATTCGCCTCCGGATAGAAGATCTTGCACACATGCTGCAATGCAAGTATACGATTATTGTGTACATTTCAATATAGCATATACATAATTTAAACAATAATAATAATAATAAATGTCTTGTTTTTGTTAAAAAGCAGCTGAATTCCTAATCACTTTTCTTGACTCTTACAGTTGACTTTAACTTCGTGTTAGCTGTTAAAATTAACATAAAAATCTCTGCTGATTGGGAAAGAAGTTTTGACACCACTCGATAATAAAACTACTGGAGAGATCGAAAATGTGTGTAAACATAAATATTAAATGCCATTGTCTTACTATATTGTTTAACAACCATTAAGAAAAAACGTTTAACTAACCATGTACAGTGAGCGAAATTAAATTAATTCAATCCTGTTTTGAGGTTATAATACAGAAACTGTTAACTGAGTCGGACCATCAGTGTCAAACTGTTAAATTAAATTAAAAGAATTATTTGTTTTAATTGGGTTAACGGTTAGATAATTAGATAATAATGATTTTTTAAGGGATTGATATTATTGCACTTTTCTTTCACAAATTTTTTATTTTATTTATTGACCATGATAAAATTTTTTGTACATTTTGGACAGGTAAGTATCATTGTAGATAGAATGCAATAAATTCATTTAAAAAAAAATTGTTTTAAGAACTCTTGCTAATAGTCTTTTTCTCAGCTGATCTGTAATTTTTGTTTGTCTCAAAAATTTTACTTTTTACTCAACTCTTATTTGTTTTGAAAAATTGGCGATTAGAATAACCTTGATTTTCTTATGACTCAATTTTAAAATTTACACTGATGAAAGACATTACTAATGTGTTTCTCATACTTTTGTCGATAACAACTTATATTATGCCTAATAAAAGACACCAAAAAAAATAATTCATAGAAAAACAAAATTATAAAAAACCGAACCTTGCCTTTGTAGTATAGTCACTTCAAACTTAATGGAATTAATTAAGTTTCGTTCATTGTACAATACGAAGAAGGAATTACATTTGAAGAGTAAAAACAGTAACATTATTCTCATATAATATGACTTAAGTCAAAACACCTTGTTTTAAAAAAAATGTACAGCTAACTACAAAGTAACCTACCCCCTCATTTATTGTGCTGATGACGCAATTCCAACACACACAACTATTAAATGTATTCTCATGCGACTTCATGCAATTAAATACATGCCATGAATAAGGATTGATTTCAATTTAGAAGCCCGACACGTATTGGCATAAAACAATAGACCCAAGTCTCCAGCAGTCTCAACGAATGCAAACCAACTTTTATGAATGCTGACCCTGCCCGTTTTATATGACAGTTCGATAATGCCACCCCAATATGTACGATTACGCAATGCTGAAACCGTTTCCTCGACGTATAAAGTGTCAAAAGCTTCAAATTTTATTGAAACAACCCTTCCTACTGGCTAAAGTTGCAGGGCACAGCAATTTCCATTTCAAATTTATGGTCAATTGCCATTTTGCTTGTTCATTTCATTGTTGTACGAGTACTTTATTTAAAACGGAGGACAACGCTGTATCATCATTTGTTTATGCAAAATGTTGCTTCCTTGCGCAGGGTTTATCCGTTTCTTGTTTATATATTATCAATGAATGTTCCTTGGGTGTCAGCACAATTTTGTTCATTCAATCACATGAGGCGATGACTTTCATTGGCCTTTTTCTTCAGGCGTTTGTTATGCTTGTGCATTTCTTTTTGCATTACAGCAAGAAAGGGCTATTTGAAATGCAAAGAGACCCAATCCCTGAACACCTGTTAAAATATTTGACGTGTCTTGTCATTTTGATTTTAGAAAAGGAAACATCTCAAATTTTTTTTTTACAATTTCTATATTAGCTGATGCTCAATTGTACATCCCTTAATATGTTGAATGCTGCATGGAACGAAATATGGAATAGCAACATTGGCACATAAATAAAATGCAATTTCTATTTTATTGCAAAAGCGATTTGTGTGATTTGAATTTTTAGCTTATATGGACGTTTGAAACTTTTTCATGTCAGCAATCCCCCTTTTAGTTTTTTTTTTGTTGCTCAATTTTCCTGCCATTGATTTGCTGTGTAATTCGATGAGCTCTTTTAGTCGTCAGTTGTGTATGAGAATTGTGAATGGATGCGAATTTGAATTTGATTGAGAATCCTTCATTTTGCAAATAACATGGATGTTTCATAATAAATATACGAAATGTGCAGCACAAGACATAAAAATATTTATCCGATGTGCCCTAACGGAACTGCTCCATTTTGTATCTATACTCGTACTCGTACACCCCACACATGAATCAAACACATTCGCTTTATTTTGTTGCAAACCAACCAAAAGTATTGTAAAAGAATAAAACAAATGGGTTGACCGAAACCCCATCGGATGTGCATGCATCCCCCTCAAGGCTGTTATGTGTATGGAAATGGTCAAATGAAGAAAAGTCACGTTTCAAATTTTAGTTTCCGATTCATCTCTTTTCAGTTTCTTTGCACTCAAACATTTCACTGCAAAGGAAATGAAATGAAAATTTAATATTTGTGTCATGTTTTAAGAAAGCGAGTGTCTCAAAGACTTGCCTGATGGATTGCAGTTGTATAATGCGGGTAAAATTGTGTGTTTTTTTTAGGACTTTTTAAATTCATTATAAATCAATCAATTTCGACTGGCATACGCCAAAGGTCCTAAGAACCATCCCATACGGAAAAAATGAAGTGAAAATATTTCCCTTACAGATAAAAGATCGCAATTACAATGCGACAATAAGAATTTTCCAAAATATTGTCGAAAATTGCATGTTAAAATATAGCAGAATTGTACCTAAACACCATAAACGTTTACATTCCCGGAATTGACGCGTTAGTGACATCACATGTGCACTGCATATCAAATACATTCGCTGTATTAGCACTAAAGGTGTTAAACCGAAAAGGAAAGTGCGCACATGCTGTGTTGCAAGGCAATTGGCAAAAAGGTGAAAAGCGAAAAAGCCCATCATTTTTCCCCCAACTAAACGTACGCTACATATGCATACAATTACACAAGGGAACGATACACATGTGGTTCAGTTAGCTTTGAGGGTTCCACAGGCATTCATACACACACACACACACACACCCACCCACAATTGAAAATACATGCGAGAGAAAAACGGTAAAATTGGAAATCGATTGAGTGTTATATGCACGAATTTGTGGTAAAAAGGCAAAATAAAACTGCGGTGGTGTTACAAAAAGAGGGGGTGGAAATTCGTCGGCGCTAAGAAAGCCAGAGGGAAAATTAAGAAATGCGGTGTGGCACACCGATTGTGTACTATTGGACGACTGTCTTGCTACGTTGTTTAAGCAATGGTGGCGCTCACACATTTTTTCCATTCCCCTTCCTCATTTCTTCGCTTTTCGCTTAGACCAGAAATGATTCGGTTTTTCTATTTTCTGTATAAAAACATTTTGCGGCTGGTAAGTGGAGCTTTGGGATCGTTTTGCAAAATAGTCAAGGAATCGGATATGTGATGTTTATATCACTTTTATCGACCGTTTTACGTCCTTCTGTCATCACTTTACACAACCATAATGTTCTCAATGGATTTATTTGCAATTCTACGCAACTAATGCATTAAATGACATCTACAAAAGTTGACTGCTTTCATCATTTTCCAGTGGGTCATTATGTTTCACTCATTTTTTACGGACATTACCTGCAATTTTTAATATCACACAACTATTTCGATTAAATATTAAGTGGAAGGACTGTGTATATTGAGCAATTTACCAATGGCGTTTTGTATATCTTTAATACAAGAAGGCGGAAAACATAAAATGGTTTTACGTTACGACACGAGGCTAACTTTCAATTGAAGTGATAAATGATTGGTAAATGGCTAAGCCATTTTCTATACAGAAAATTGAATTGAGAAAATCGTGAGGGTGAAAAGTGTAGTCGTGAGTAAGCGGGAATTATATGAACGTCAAATGTTATTAATATATTTTACTAATTCAAAGGAAATTGAATAATTTCCGTGGTAGGTGGAAATGTGTCTGTTTTAATGAATTTGTTGGGATTAATATCGCAGTTAGGATAGTAATTTTAATTTACTGTACAGCTTTCTGTTGAAGTACTATAGCTTGAATGTTCTAAGAAATCCAACAAACAGAAGTTTTCCTATAAAAGATGAATTTTAAAAAGTTGAATTAAGTTTGTATTCAAATTTACCAATAAATTTAAAATCTGTATGTTTATTTTATTTTTGTGTCCCTACTCCTTAGCAAATTTTTTTCTAATTATATTCCTTATTTCCCGATTCCCGAAAAATATCGGCAAATATTTTAGACAATCTTTCAGAGATTTTCAAATGTTGAAGCCTCAAGACAAAAATGTGTATGGTCCTTAAAATTGCTAACAATTGAAGAAGTAGTAAAGCTTTGTAATACAATAACAAAGAAACCCGTGCGCTGCTCGTAAATCAACCTATTGTTTTCTGAAAACGCAAATTTAATGTAATGCAAGTCGAACAAATGCAAAAATTGATAACGTTGACTTTGAATTGTTGTGCCTAAATTTGATTTCATGAGCCATATTCATAATTGTTTCGATTTGCACAACACACATGCAACACAAAAAACCTGTATATATTTGATAATGGCAATAGATAACTGCAAATCATCATTTATTCCGAATACAGTAAAACATTTCAGGATCAGAGTCTTATTAGTATTCCGTACTATTAGCTTCAGGACTAATTGTACATTACGAGATCCCAAGTGTTAGGATTTAAGCATAATATGACTTAAGATAGAAAATTATATGTCTGATTTTTATACATACACTTATTTTATAAACCTTCATAGGTTTAAAAGGAGTTAAAGTAGATCCAAAACCAACCTAAATTTTTAAAACAGAGATAATTCATCAATCACGAAAAAGTATAATTTAGTCCACATCTTTTTCTCGGTAATAATTTAGGATGAAAAGTCACTGCACGGTTCTTAAGTAAAATAAAAACAATTTAAATAAAAATAGGCATTCAAAAGGCTTTCAAAAAGAGAAATATCCAATACTGGATAAAAGTCTTCCAAAAAATTAATTTTTTCTAAAATCCAAAATAACATTTTAAATCAATTCAAATGATGTCTATAAATGAGAAAAAATATGTGACACATCTGTAACGATTTGAAATGCATTAGAAAATAAAAAGTGCACCGGATATAAATTATTCTCACAATGCTTACAAAACAGTTTACAGTTTACAACCATTGCAGAGCCCTCCGCTTACATAATGCAATAATTCTTATATTGCGGGATAAAATCTAGTTATCTGAATCAAACACACACCAAATTGTCTCATTCAAACGGATTACGAAGCATAAGTTTCGAGTATTCCTTCCTTGTTGTTATCTCCGGCCGAACCCTTGTACCGTGTTCAATGTTCATCCGTATATCTAAATATAAACCCGTAAAACATCCGCAAAATGCACAAGTGAAATGGTTTCATGGGGGGGCTGAAGGGAATATGAGAGCGTATATGTGCTCGTACTTGTATACGGCATAATCGATGCAAAATGTCAAATGAACAACCAGTTGAGATCAGAGGGGTGGTTTGCCAATAATGCGGTATGTGCGCCTTTGTTCACACACTAAAACGCTCTTCATATATAAGTAATACAGAGTAAAGCCTACATTCGCCGTCTAAATGTACACCTACCAACCTTGTTGCAGGAAAAGCCACCTTATAAAACGAAGGCTCTAATTCGGCTTGTTTTGCTGTTTTATTTATGGCAGAATTACAAGGCGGTCGCTCCCTACTTTGAATAGTGTGGCGCGGCGGCATGGCAGTGCGACAGGGTGGATGGCGTGTGCACAACCGTATAAGAACAAAAAGCAAATTGACAAATTGTATTATACAAATATGGATAAACAGATTGTCTACGCATTACACGCAGGATTAACACGGCTCGACAATGAATTGTGTGGGGTTTATGTGTGTTGCTACTTGCCGGTACGTTGCCACACAAAAAATGAATCATATCTGTAGCTGATCTTTGGTCTGACTGCTATGCCGTTTCATATTCTCCTGGTTTTAAATTGCGTAAGGGTGTTTGGTATTTGCATCAAAAACTGATATAATATATTATCTTTTAAGTACGATGCAATGCGGGGTTGGGTGACCAAATCATTTTCTCAGTGTTATTACAATTCGATTTACTTACTTAATTTGTCAGATTACAATTAAATGGGAATTTATTGCTGGTAATTGTTGTTTTAACTCCGTATACTGAATGCAGAATGAGACTTACAATTTTACTCTTTCAACTGTACAGAGAAAATATAATTTCCATAATCGTGTCTCAAATTTAAAGTAGAACTTGTTTTCTTATTATTTCATTTAATTTGGTTACGATGTAATGAAAAAATCTGATATAAAATATGTTTTTTTAAACTTCCTCAAGGTCTCTCAAGGCCAACTTATTGCCTAAAACAATTTAATTTCATAATAAATATCCCAAGGTTTAAATTAGATATTATGTAGTTTCTTTTTCTTATACAGTGAACGAAATTCATTTAATTTCACTTTGTTTTTTGACAATAACACAGAAACCATAAACTTTTTATGAGTCGGACCTGACTGACAAAAATAACAAGACCATATATTTAAATTAAAAATATACATATTTGTTCTGTAGAAAATTACAAAGTAAAGATTTTTTTAATGGTTTGATAGCGCATTTATCATCCTTAAAGCCTTTTTTGACCATTAAAATTTATACAGTTTGTAAAGTACAATTCTAAATAGCTACTAATTTCATTTGAAGTAATTTTATTTAAATAACTCTTTTTAGAAAATGTCTCCCTTTTTGTTTTTCTTCTAAAAATTCATTTTTCTATAATTCTCATCAATGAAATGAAAATAATGGAAGTGTGTGATATCCCTTTCCCCCCCCCCCCCCACAATTTGGCGATTAAAATGACTTTGATTTTGTAGGATTCATTAACAGTTAACTGTATCCTTGAATTATTAGCGAAAACAAAATGGGATTAATCGAATTTCGTACACTGTATCTCGTTAAGAGTATTTTTTTCGAAAAAGTGGTAACTCCATAATTGTATGACTTACCGTCTTAATGTCTGGGATGAAGAGCTTTACTGAAAATTTCTAATTTCTCCTGTATCTTCACGGTAAATAAAGGAACTCACAATATATCATTCTTTTAAAAAAAACGTAACTGCTTTACTCCTATTGTTGCATCCAAATATAAATTTATGGGCTACAACAACTCTTGCTGGCAGGAACTAGAAGAATAATGCAATTTCTTTTCAAACACATGTATGGTGCGAGACTTCTCGCCCCTCTTTTCATATATGGCAAAGATGGGAACTCAGAATCAGAGTAGAAAATATGTCGCTGGAAAATGAGAAAATATGATGCTGAGTGGAGGAGTTATTGTACCCGACATGTTTCCAGTTTAGTAATGAACTACGAACTGCAAGTTGAAAAGTTTCCACCACGAACAATTGGAGACGTTTATTCTATTTAAACTGTTGTCCAGATTTCCTTTAAGTAAATTCTAGTAAATATGTATACACAAATGAATCGTTGTTCATAAAATTATAGAATAAATTTATTTCATCACAGTTAAATGAAGAAACGATATTTTAAAAAAAAATTTTTTTTTATTTATTGATTTTTGCAGCTACACTTAAGTAGTTTTATTTTATATGCAACTGACTTTGATCTAATTCAAAACAATATCACGTATTTTTCAAAAATAATAAATTAAAATTAAAAGGAAAATTATTAATCATCTCAAACTATCGAGGGAATGCCACGACAAACTCCCTAGGCGCCAACTCTCAACATCGCAGCTCGCTTCTTAGAAATTTCAGTGCATGTTTTGCAGTTTAAGCTTTTCTAAGAATATGTGCTAACGTTTCATCCCTTATATTCCACCCTCCACCCATATCCGACTTTATAAAATATATGCACTCAATTTCAATTTTTATTCTATCTTGTATTGTTGCGTCCTCTTCAGCTCCCTCGATTACCATTTATTATTATGTATAACACGACTTTTACACTTTATTTTGGATGATTGCCTTTTCGCCACAAATGCCAAATTTTTTCCAATTATAGCATAAATACGGCAGAGAGGAGAAGCCGCAAACAGCAACATAAAGACAACATTGCATTGTTGTCTAAATGAGAAAAATCTGTTACAATTTCATTCATGAGTGGAGGGAAAACACTTGTCAACCCCTCGAGAACAGCGAGTATAATGCAATGTAGTGGCCGTTGTGTACAACATATACATAAATGCGGAGGGATGATAACAAAGCGGAGTCAATAAAATTAAAGAGAGCTCCTACATAATATAATATGTTGGTATGTGCACATCTTTTATCTGGCATAGTCATTTAATTTGTAATTATGAGAGCATCCACTTGTAACTAAATTAATTATTTACCTTTTAATGTTTGCTATTTCGGTGTGGCGTGGGCCGTGGACCGTGGACCGTGGAGTGGGTGTCTAAATAATAAAAATGCCATAGAAAAGAGGATGTTGGAAATTGTTTAATTTTTTTCCTTCCACACAATCGTTTTTTTGTGCGTTCTATTATGTGCGGCAACAAATCAATGTAAAGGCGAAACAAATTGAACTTCACACCCTTAAGAGTTAAGGGCAGTGAAAATAATTCACGGCTTCTGCCATAGTTAACCGCAACCTGTTTAGATATGAATTATTACGGGTGCGTTTATGAGGCAAAATATGAACAGATTGTGTTTTAATAGAAAAGGGAGTCGATCATTGGTCGATAAAATAAACATTTCCATTTAATGTTTTCAACCCTACTCGAATGCAATTTTGTTTTCACATTTGTATGATCACCGCAACGATTTCAATAAATTATTATTATAATTTTTACATTTTTCTTTATGACCACAAAATTTATTTATTCAATATGAGTTTATTATAAATAAGTATAAAGACGCTGCAAATTTGTTTAGAAAAACTTTTTGATGTTCCCTACTCACACAATGCACATAGCGCAATCAATATATTGGCAACTTTATCTTTATTTAAAATTAATGACTGACATCCCCGTGATGTATGACATTTATGCTCGTCAAAGAGCCATGTTTTTCGCATGCAACTCCATTCCAGATTCGAAGCCATAAATTAATATGGAATGTAGCACGGTTTTTGTTGTCGCGTTGTCGGTTGCGTTGTGATACGTTATTTGAAAGTGTCATTGTCTTATGTGTTTATTCGCTGCGCGATGGTACACACCATCCCTCCTACACGAGTGCGTTTATTTAAATATCTAAGCGTAAAAAAATTGATGGTAAATAAAAGTCTGCAGTACACATTGTGACATTTCATTCTATCGCCATCAACGCCATAATACTCAATGTTGTATAACTATTGTTATATTGAAGCATACAGCATTTCCTGTATTCATGATGCCAAAAGCTTTATTTAGATGAAGCACACTTTTGGAAAATAAGGATAGATTGACGAAGCCATATCGATGCACCAAAAGGCACACGTTTTTTTTTTATTAAGTTTTAAATTGCAACAGAGGTATTTTTAATGTGGAAAAAATAATTCCAAAATATTGTTAGAATTTATGTTTGCTAATTTTAAGTTCAAGGTCTTATAAATCTGCTGAAACTTGCACTTACAACGACTTATTGCGAAAGCAATTCATTTTTTTTAAATTCACCAAATTCGAATGGACTTAAAATAGTTATAAGATATAGTTGTGTAAGTGTGATTTAAAATTTATTAAGTCAATTGAAACTTATGCAAAATAGAAAATATTTTCTTCATGCATTGATGATTGCTTTTTAAAACGCTGGAGTCTTGTTACCTTGTGAATATTGGTGTAAATTTATATCTTAAATTTGATGTCAACGCTTTTTTTCTAATACAGAAAAGCAGTCCTTGAAAAATCACAGTATTTAATTTTATTCTTTCATTGAAAATAAAGTTACAAAAACCACTAATTTTTTTTACAGCATTCAGCTTTAAGAAATCTTGTTTTTAACTGTTTGTGTTATTCCTGTATTTTATCGTGTATATGTCGGATAATTATAGTTTTTAGCTTAATTTTAAGGTCAACCAAGTATACATTCCTTTTTTTTATAAGTTTTCAAGTGTTTGTAAGCCTTTCAATATTTCACAAAAAACATGTAAAGGTTTCTTTGATTATTTTAAATTCAATCTGAAATGTACAATTAATTATAACGTAAAAAAAGGTGAAGGAAACTCAACTCATTTTAATATGAAGCAAAAACTGTTTCATCGATATTTAATTTATGCAATTAATTTATTAAATAATCTGGTGCCAGCATATTATTTTGAACAATGAAATACTGCGTAATTATAACAGTCATTCAAGAAGTGCACGTTCACGAAGTGATTTCAAAATAAACACTTACAATTTTTGTTCAAACATTATTTCAATGGTCCGAGTTTGACTATAAGGAATTAATGCAAAGAAAAAGGACTTGTTTGCCATCTGGGGTTGCTCTTATATTGATTTACGGGTTGTGTATCATAAATCATAATGTCACCCTGAAAATGATATTTGTATTTGATCAATACTTTCCAACCATTTATCTCCGATCTCAAGTTACTCTGTAAATTTATTGGGAATTATTTTCGCTCCACAATATTTTCTTTTATTTAAGTGGAACAGACATTTATTTATGTATTAACGTATTGAGGTTCAAAATGTCATTTTATCAATTATGATTTTAGTCTTTAACGAAATTTTAATCAATAGAAAATGAAAAAGTTATTTGTTTCAATATATATTTTAATTAAATAAAAAATCATGCATATAATAAATTATTTCCCAAAATTACAATCTGTCAAATAGATCAGTCTTCGTGTGCAAAAGTGTGATGAGAAATTAATTTTCAACTGCGGTAAACCACAAAGCGGAAGACATCAACGGGAAAGGTACAAAATTAATAACAAAATTAAGTCAATTTTATTTGAAATTCAAATTTTAACATCAAATCTACATATTTATGTTGAATCACTTTTTTACTTCCCTCTCCTTTACCCTTGTGTACACTCGTGGATTGGATTTAAACAAGTTGTGGAAAAAGTGAAAACAACAGAATTCCTCCTCCCCCTATTTGTCCCCCCAATTCTGAAGTAAATAAATGCACAAATCTGCGTCTGTATCGAAATGTATAACGTTGCCAGAGCAAGAGAAAGCAACACAAAGATAGCAAAACATGTATGAACGACGTAATAAGTAGACTCATTTTTTATTAGCTCATCACTTTGTAACAGAACAAGGAAAAAAATCAGAACAAAAAAAAAACACACATAACGATCGAAGGCGAGAAACGAACATGGAAAATTAAGTGAGACGTGATGGCCAATTTTGGTGACACTCAAATTTGCTTCTGTGTCATGTAATCCACCCTCATTGTGCGTCTTCTTATAACACACGTATAATACTGCAGACACTTTTCTGTTGCTTCGATATAACAAAAGGGGGGAAAAAACTGCTCTTGCTGTAGATGTACTGCAGTGAACGACAACAAATCTGCCTTATACTGCCATATGCGGCGTACACATAATGTCATATACTCGCGTATACATTTGCACATCTTGTGCAGGATTGAAAGGAGCACCGGAAAAACATTGAAAAGGGTGGCTTTGAGTAAATAATTCTGAAAGATGGTGAAGACCTGAGCTTTTCATTTTTCAAAGGATATCAAAACAACAGCGGCAACAACAACAACAATAACGAAACCAGCACAACTGAATGACGACCAAATAACCCAAGTGTATACGAGCATAGCATACAAGCAAGATAGAAGAACATTAGTTTAACTTTAACGCGTCTTTACGCCCCCACAAAAAGTGACAATAAAACATCGTAACTGCATAGTATATGCGGGGTGTGTGGCACAACCAGCAGGGGCGGGTGGTAAACATAAGTCGGACGCGTAAGTATATGGAAAGGAGGAAAAAACGCGTTGGAAAACATTTTAAGTGTGCCATTTGTATTCATGAGACGAAGTGAGAGGCTTCTTTTATCGTCCTCCTTTTTGCTTATGTCCTGATATAGCCTCCTTTTCAGTTGGTTTCGCTTCTTTCGTTTTGTGCTGGCAAAAATAGGGGATTTTTGTGCGCTTTCAAAAGTAAATAAAATCGCGAAGATGCTGGAAGGGGGAAAGGGACTGGGTGCAACTTTTTTGTTTCTTTAAAGCTTTTGCCGTAACCTTCTCTACACACAAGACGCGCAAACGTTGCAAATTTCTACTGCGACTTTTTTGCGGGAAACCAAGGCCTAAATGTACGTACCTCGACTACTTTTTAGTGATGTTGTTTCGTTAAATTGATCATAACTTATTCACAAAATTAGGTGATTTAGCGTCTCAGAAGCGCGTTTGTAAAACAAAAAGTTGTTCAGATGTTTGCGATGGCTTCAGAATATAATTCATGTCAGCTTCAATTGGGTGTAGATTTGATTTAGATCAATGTGAAACAGTCTGTGTTTCGAACAGCTCAATTAAATAAATATAAATATATTTTTATTGTTGTTTATGTGGCCAAAGTTGGCAATCACTAGACGAAAATAAAAAGGTCCTTGAATTTAGCATTTTTAAATTTTAAAATTGTTTACATTCACGAATCTTTCAAAATTTTATATTTCTATTTAGTTATTATGATTATCGGATTATTATTATTTAAATCATAAGTAACTAAATTAACTAAATAACTACATATACTTCTAATATTAGAATTTGCCCATCTATGAGACAAAATGAGCAATTTTTATTGAAGTGAAACTTCTTTTGGCAGTTCGGTCATTTAACGCGTTAGACTTAACGCTTTTGAAGAGGGGCGAAAATAGCGGGTCACTAGCCAGTGTGTAGGAGAGAAAGAGAAAGCGATAATCTCGTGCAGAAAAGAAAAGAGGAACGACAACAGGAGTCTATTCATATGTTATATGGATTATAGATGAATAAACGAAATTTGTTTTCACTTCGATTGTGCGTTGTGACACATTGTTTTTTTTAAATTATAATTTGTTTTAATTATTGGTTTAAAAAATACATTTATTGTCAAGGGTCCATTTTCGAAAATGGTTTCCTTCTGCACATTTGTCACAGTTGCGTAGCAATAATTAATTTGCAAGAACGTGATTGCAAATCATGCGCCATCATGCAATCTGCTAAGAAATGTTTATGATTTTTTAAAAGAATATATTCCTGTCAGAAAAGCAACTCTTGATTGAATTTTTCCAAACAAATTCTCTACCAAAATATTAATGAGCATTTTATACAAAACGGTACATAAAAGCGCTTACCATTAAATTTATATACAAAAATCATCACCCCAATGCCATGATACTCGTATTTAGTTGCATGAAGAATGTGGAGTAAAAGTATTTAATAGTCTCTCTTATTGGGATGTAGAGTTAATAATGATTTATGTATATTATTATTATTGAGAAATCATCATCGCCGCAGCACCGAACAATAAACAGCGTCAAAAGGATTATAAATAATTATCTTGTTTCTTTCTGAGAACCTTCTGTTGCGATATGCCGGCAAACTTTTAACATCTTTACGCGTTCGCTTCGCAGGCCGCAGCATCATCACACTTCCCATTTTACGTTTATACCTGTGTAGTGAGAATGCCCGATGGATTGGATTATGCACACATATTTAGTATTTATACACGATATTAATTTATGCTTTTGTTGTAGAACTATGCGCGTATAATAAACGAGTATACGTTTTCATCATTCCTTTTTGGATGGTGAGTTTGGTTCCTCTGTCCTCGTACACTGGGGTCGGTCTCCCGCCGCTTGTTTATTCGTCTTTCTGAACATGATTTAAATCTGAACTAAAACATCTTGATTAAATCATCTGGTTGTTCGGTAGGTATCAAAGCAGAGAAAAATCAATATCATTCTCTGAAGTGATGTAAAATATGTATGAAACTACATTACACAAATTGGATTTCTGTTCTCTAAATATTAAATGTAATCTTTTGATATTAATCAGAATCGTTTTCCTGTGCGATCCCGCGCAAAGGTTTGAGTCCAAATAAGGATGTCAATTGTCAAAGTTCAAAATATTGAAACCAATTTTTAAAGGAACAGCGTGCCTTGAAAAATTTCCAAACGACTTAAACCCATAGTTTAATGTTAGGTACAATATTTAGTGCTTTAAAGAAAAAACAACCGGCAAGTGGATTTAAGTGAGAACTTTTAACACGTAAACGACACGATGTTATATATTATACATAGGGAATCCTTAATGTGTATTCAAATGCTGCGGTGTACGAATATGAAGAAGCAGGCAAGTGAGAAGCGCATATGCTCGTTAATTTCTCATTAGTGTAGATGTGTTATTTGTGGTCTCCGACTTCGCGTTGAACATTTAACGCCATATTCTTCCGTTTTAATACATAATTATTTACGAGCCGACGCTTTGCACACCTTCTTTTGTAAAACAGTTAACATGCTTGACGTTTCATTTAAATCTTTATAAAATTATAATGGCAGGGAAATCTAGTCAGCACTTTTGAAACATTGGTTAATTGTAATTAATTAAATGTTTTGGTTTTTAAGTAAATTTTAGTTCAATGTAATTTATTATTAATTACAGAATTACCTTTTTTTTAAATTTATGGTTACAATTTAAGAAAATTTATAATTTTTTAAGTGCAAAAACTCAGCAAAAATGAATTTCGGATATTGAAATATGTAATTTCATTTAACAATTGTTTGTAACAAATTTGACTTTTTGATAAAAAAAAAGTTCTATCAATCTTCTTTCCACAGTTTTATATTGCTAAATTTATAAAAAAACTTATCCACCGCATTAAAATCATTACAGAATTTCGTATACAATTCCCTGACTCAATCTCCAATTTTTTCTTTACAGAAACTTACTACATTTTAACATCATTGTTTGGTCTATGGAGAAATAGAAATTGTGGTAAAAAGTGACGGAGAGTAAAAGAGGCGTCAAAACAGTTCTTAAAAATGCAGATATATGTATCCCATATTTCACTAATTTTTTAAAGCTTATGTGGAACCATTGTACAACTATATAAATTAAAAATTTGCACATTTACGTTATAAAACAAAACATAAAATACAACATATTAAACATATTAATTTGTATAAAATCCCAAGGTATACAGATTTTTGATTTTTGAACTTTTTCGGAAAAATGTTGGTCACGTTTTGACAGTTGACACCGTTTGGGCCCAATAAAATTGTCTAAAATTATTAAGAAATGATAAGAAATTAATATAAATTAATATTTTAAGTTGTAACCTGCCCCTCCAAAATCTCACATCGATTTTTAATAATTTTTTGCAAACGATTAGTCAAAGGTCAATTTTTTGAAGAAAAACTTAATTAAATTCTAGTTTAGATGCCGTCGTATATAAATTCACACCTCGCTCTCCCTGCGATATAGTTTTTCACGATTGTTCACTCAAATAAAGTGAGATCAGGGATGTATTAAATAATTAATTTATAAACAGAGGTTAGAGTTAAGACAATATTTACACGATTACGAAAAATGGCTATAAAATTAAATAAAACGAAACATATATTTATCCAAAGTAATCCGGTGAATTGCTGTAGTAGTCACAAGTGACCATATATGCGCACTGTTCACTGTCACCTCATCTGCAATTTGCAAGACAACGATCTTGATGGGTTTAATCATATTGCACAAAATTACAATTCGCAGCTGTATATCTCAGCATGAATCCCAGCTTTGTTGATCAAAACACCTCAATTCTAAAGACATAAAAAGTAATGCAATAATGAAGAAATAATTTAAACGTTGATTTTATAGACGTTATCTGACCTGGGTATAAAAATTTGTTTATTTTTAGAGATTCGTGTAAGTGGTGTGTTTAATTCTATGATTTATATATTTTGCCTTTTATAATACTAAATGGAGATTTAGTTTTTAGATGTGTTACACTCAAAGTAATTATCTCAAAATTCTTAAGAAAGCATTTTTTAAAAAGATTGCCAAGAAAAAAGAAATATTGTTTAACAGGATGACTTTTAGTGCAGTCGGATAGTTATTTCGCAAAGACCAATTAAACACAATTTAATTGAAACTGAAAAGTTGAATCCCGAAAAAAGCCCACAAAAATAAAACATCGACGCAAATTAGTTCCCTCATAAAGGTGCGTGTAAAACTTGTGGTGAAGATTCGAGGTGGAGTTGCTTAAATTGGATTTTATTCAATTTTTAATTATGTTAAGGCGTGAGGCTTTATTTAGCAACATACATCAGCACAAACACTTTAAATGTTTTATAGGTCAACATTAAGAGAAAACACGTAGAAAGGCAACCAATTTGCCGTTCCAGAAACTCATTAAAACACCTCCAAAATGTTCTAACTAAAAATTGATTTAATTTAAACATAACAAGACGCATGCTGAGTCGATCGTTCATTGTTGAATCGTGATAGTGGGCTGTGGCAACGTTAATCAATACTGCAGAATAAAATCTTACTTTGCAATAAATAAATGAATAAAAAGAATGAAGGAATTTTACTGCAGTGATGCGCTGTTGAGATTTAAGATGAGTGAATAAGAATCGCACACGGGGAGTTAAAACGCAGCGTGGGTAAAAAGTAAAAAGTACTGCCAAATTTATAGGGTCATAAAGACGATCAAGTGATGGACGAATGTGAGTTGGCTTCATCGGACTTGATTTAAAAGTGTTTTTGATGATTTGTTTAATGAAACTGAGTCATTGCGAATGATTTACGAATCCTTTAAAGAGTGCAAAATAACATCATTAAGAAATAAATAGGCAATGATGAAAATAAAGATCAATTTATGATATATTTGGTTATAAGATGAATCATAATTGCGGTGCAGCAGCCTGTCTAAAATCGCATTGCTTGTTTGCGAGTATTTCAGTCACACAATATGATAAATCTATGTGCATGATGGCATCGTAATGCGAGCATACGACTACACGTTCTATACGTTGGATGTCACTTGACACATATCCAAACAATATACATAATGTGCAAGAACTGGCATGAAAATGAAGAACGATGGTGGTGCTGGAAAAGTGAGCATTAATTATGATCTTATCACTTTGGTTGGTGGTATTTGCTTAGGGAATACACAATATGTATTGAACAAAAGCAGTGAGAAACAAACACCCTCCCGAGCACATACACAAACTTATACTCCCGACGTGTATGCACAGCACAATATGTACCCCTATTTGTGTCTAGTTGGTGCGGCGCGGGCGCCCATCTATACGTCCATAATATGTTCGTGTATGGAACATGGATACGAATGCCGATTCATTGGGGGATAGCGCGCGCTCACGGAAGAAATATCTTCCATCGGACCATCAAGAACATCAGTTAGGGGTGGCTTGCAGTTTCACAAAAATGTGTAATCGAATTTCGAGCATATGTGAACATTGTACATAAAGTTTTGTGTAGACGTACGGTTCTACAATGTACGCTTATTTAGGAGCCGATAAGTGTGTATAAGAGAGCATATTTACTCGATGTATACATAAACGCATACAGTTATGTACAAATATGGGGTTGGAGGACTAAGGGCAGATGTAATTTGTTTGATAGCTGAAATCAGTTTGCGTCTATCGAAATTGTGAATGAATTAGATGGAAAGCTTGGGGGTATATCAAAATGTGTTGTATTTAATAACACGACCACAGAGTATATAGATTATTGCATTACTGATTTTTTTGTAAATAAAGATAATGGTGCAGAAATGCGTTTTTTTTTAAAAAGGTATCTTAAAAAAATTGTGTTTATTCGAGAACTGAATATTTTGAGAGTTATTATTTATTTATATCTTCGGGAGTCGCAATGTGGGCCATTTAATTTTATATTTTCAATCATGTATAAAACGAAAAAATCAATATTTTTTAAATATCTGTTTTTATTAGAAAGGCATTTACATTTAAGAATGAAACCCAATGTCATTCCCCATCCGATTGACCCAATTAATTTTATTACTTTTTCGATTGTTCCAGCTTAAACTTTTTGAATGACAACTTTGATTTCAAGAACTCGATTGTATTTGGATGGTTAACTTGACTATTCACTACAGAAAATTGTCCAACGGGCTCAAATCACAGCTTCTGCCTTCGTGTCGGGAAGTCGCCAATTGACATAAGAATTTTAATTTGATTTTTTAATTTTAAAAACAGTGAACAACAGTTCGAATTTAAAAATTGAAATACAAAACCCACCCTTTTATATCCATTTTGAATAAACAATCAAGTTATTTGGTGGTCACTAATTTTATTCGAGAAGAAACTTTACCAAATTCAAAATTTTGTTTGCAGTCGTTTATAAATTGTTGCGGCTCTCCCTGCCGCGCGTTTTTTCTCAACAATTTCATTCTAAATTTGAAATGTTTTAGCCTTATTTGTAACTTCAAATGTTTTTATATTGCAATATGAAGTATGTCGTATGATGTCATAGAAAAAATGATGAGGGGAGTTTAATTTTGACTCTTTTGTTCATATCTCATGGGGAATTTAACTTTTAATTGTTGTTATAATAATTCATAATTCCCAACAAATAAATATTTAGTTTGTGCAATAAAATCTTACTTACAAGTGTTGATTCTAATTAAAATTTTCATCAATTTTAAGCTGCATTTAATATCCATGTTACGGTATAGGGAAAGAGTTTTTACATTTTCATAGCAGGTATTCGCATTTCTCTAAAACAGAAATTAAAATTAAAGTCATTAAAGATTTTAAACAAATTGGGATGTGATATACAAGTGCTTTGTGATTTTTTATACTTCAAGGTCAATAATACAAATGATTTCCGTTTATCTTAAATATCGTTTTTTTTTTTACCAGCATGAAAACAGAATGCTCCACAAAAAACTTGTTATATCACTAATATTTTTTTATAAATTCTCTATCTGCATCTGAAATTAGAAGGCTTAAACATAAATTTTAAATAAAAACAGAGGTTTGCCATTTTATACTGTGCATTCTTTACTTTTTTTTAATTTTTTTTATATTATTAATAATGGCGATATCCGTGATAAGACACGTAAAAAATTGTGAAAATCGTTACAACGGTTTTTCAGATTCTGCTTAAAAATATGTCGGGTTTCTTTCGAAATACATATTTTGAACAGTAGACCGTGGATGTGAGCTTCAAAAACAAAAGTGTTTAATGTCTATTTTGTTTCTCCCGAGTCCTGAGTCAGCATTGCTAAAAATGCAAGGCCATTCAGTTTTCAAGGTCAAAAATACGTATTTTCATTAAAATTTATATTAAATAAATGAAATAACTATTGAAACCTTTAACATTTATTTCTCGATTTTTTTTACTCGCAGTAAAATTTATATTTCAAAGTCAAAACAAATTTTAAATTTTGAAATTGTTTTCATACATTAAAATGAAAAGCAATATACGGTATTTTACCATCAAGTTTATTTAACTATTCTAAACATTAGGAGTTCCGTAGTACGAGAATGCGTACTCATTAAATGTGCAAATTATATTACTGGCAACTTTAAAAAAAAAATTTAAATAATCTTCCGGGAACACCCACTCACAGAATTATTTATTATTCCGATATAGAATATTTGATTATATTTGATTATGATTTCTAATCATAAACCAGTGATATGTGTCATTAAGTTGCACTCTATTATTATCTGAACTGAATGTACCTGCCGCACCATTCTGATTGTTTTATAGTTAGTTATTATAAATTATTGTTACCCACATTTATTATTGAATATTATATTTCTCATGTTTGATTTATTGTATCGGAAATATGTGGTGTGTGAAAGAATTGACATGTTAATCGCCTTTTCATTTGTTATCAATTATATAGGAACGAGTTAATGCCTGCAGCCCAATAAATGTCACACTTCCTGCAACTGTGCAGTGTGCAGTAATCCCCATCGAAAATTGTGCCTTTATACAATCTCTCTACTCTTATGAGCTTGGTATGGACGAACAGCTTGCGGTCTTATCAGTTTGTGATGCGTTCCGTGGTATGCCTTTTGTTGCGATCGATTTTCGTTGTTGCGTCTGTCGATCCATCGGAGCCTCCACGTTGCGTTGTATCATGTATGGCCATTCGCGGTCGCTCACATGCAGTGTATGTAGATAGCTATGTGCGCTGGAACGTGTTAATGACATGAGATGCATTGAAAATGAATTATAATGACCGAACGCGTGTAAGTGCACTACATAAAACACCATGCGCGCGTATTCTGTAAGGTTAATTGGGGTTGGCTGGGATGATGAGTGATGACCTTTTTAATGTGCTGTATAACTAAACATAATACATTTGCGTTCATAGCTACACGATTTTTTACTTGAAGAAATTCACAGCGCAGCGCTTCTTTTTTATAGCTTTTAAAAAACGGAAAACCAAAACAGCTCAATTAAATGTTATGATACGCACTTAAATCGATGCGGGGAAAATTATTTTCTATCAATGAGGCGTAAAATGTTTTTCATAAACTTGACTCGTAAATGACAAAACTTAATCATTTGTTTAAACATCACAAATTTAACTCTTTTTATTATGTGCAGGGATTTGTAAATAATAAACATCAAAACCCATAATGCATTAATTATAATAATTAGTGGTTATTAGGCCTTATTGATTTCATTACATTATTTAGTCTAATTTGAATTCTTTTAAATTTTACAGATTTTATTTATTTTTATCTGCCATCATCCCATCATATGTAGCGAAACAAGATATAACTCGGTCCGGGTTTTGGTTTGGCATAAAAGTTCTCTAGAAACCAGGCAGTCGTGCGCCGCGATCCACCAGATTGGTATTCGAGGCCGCAAAGGCAGCTAAACCATTGTCATTCTTTGGATCTCCAATAGGCCGTTAAAAACACATTATTTTTGTGAACTTTAAAAAACACTTACTTTATTTATTTATTTATTTTTTAATATTGAATTTTTCCTTTTTATGCATTATTTACAAAAAAATGCTTTTTTTTCTTCAGTTTTAACAAAAATTTATTAATTTTCGATAACAAATCATTCTTCGTTACACCTTATGGTAACACCTCTAGTAAGTTAATACTTATGTTACAACATTCCTATATTTTTTGACATTAAAATGGCATTGAAGACTTTTACGACATTTTAATAAGGTTGATCTCGTATAGTTTATGATGATTGAATATTTCGATCCACCTATTTGACCTTTCAGTGACATCATAATACATTTTATGCTGAGTGATTTTATTTAAAATTTAACGAATTCATAGAAAAATAAAATTGTTTTAAAGTATTTAAATATACATTTTCTGTTTCATAAATAGATCACCATAATAATTCTTAACTCGATTAATCATCATCATGAATCATTTAATTATCACACACGACTTAATTAGGCAGCAAACAAAGGAATTCAAAAAAAATCGACTTAACAAATCGGGAGCGCTGTTTTCATTATATGCGCCGCACCATTATTATTGTAATATTGATTCAAATGCCTTAAAATAATAACTGAATTTAATAAACAAATAAAGATATGAAATCAAAAGAGATTAGGGGACGGGACGGCTTTATTTTATAGCCTTGCTTCCACATTATATATATGGTAAGTATGCTTATATATACAAATTGCGAACTTATATGTATTCACAATTCACATCGCGAGCAATATATGTTGTACAAAATATGTACCCGTATAATATGTTAACGATTGGTACATAATGTGGATCACAAAGATCAACCAAAGAGGAGAAAAAATAATTTGTAATGCGCATGCGCTCATCATAAATAATCCAATTAAGAACTCTTGCCAAAGCAAGGGAGCAAAACGATGAGGAGGTAATGAAATTGGGGGCGCAGATTGTGATAGCAGCAGTCGGGAGTCGAGGAATCGTTGTAGTCGTATAACGGTGTAAGACTCATGCAGTGTGCTGTGTTGGGTTTGGGAGGGAGGGAGCTGCCTGCTCCGCTAGTGCTGCCTGCATCGTCTGTACGATGTAGATTGTAGCCTTCTTACTCTACGATGATGGTGTATAGCTGTACTCACCGAAATTTAAAATGATAGAGAAAACAGAAAATATATAATAAAATGATAATAAAGTTGATATTGAATTTTTTGTTATCTATACTTTTCACTTGGGCGAATGGAAATCCAAATTGGAAAATATGCTATCATGGGGAAATTATGTAAGCGCAGGAATATCGTATGTTAGTAAAGACAATGTACATTGTGCATGTAGAACATTTCGTGTTTACAAATTTTATAGAACTTTCATGCAGACCCGGTAAAATTTTTGGATCAGACAAGCCGTTTCTAAAACTTCCTTACCGTCGTTTAATTGTTCCGAAAAAATGTTTGTTTAAATTTTTTTTTTGAAGGCATACTTCTTATACTAGGCGTTAAAACTAACGCGTTAAATGACTAAGTTTTTAGCCATTCAACTCGTTAAGTTAAACGTTTTTAAAGAGGAGACGAATATGGCGAACTTACAATGGTTAAATTTTTGCTTTGATCGTATGTCGTGACAAATTTTTTTCCTTTAGAATCGGGTTAGAACCGGAAATCCGGTATTCCAAAAATCCAGCAGAGCAAAACCAGCACTCTTTCTGGAGTTTTATTATTTATTTTTATTCTGAAACATGATTTTATTTCAATTTAGTATTAAAAGTGTGAGGTGTCAACATTGCGCAGTTCGTTTACTTTGATAGTATATGTATATTAACAACTGTATTATGCTGAAAATCTGATTTAAGAGAGCACTTGGTCTCAAAGGACCACCAAAAACAACTAACCACATCAACGGTAACATTATGTTAATTGGAAATAATTTATGTTATGAAGCAATCATTACAAAATGATAATCAAAATTGCCTCTTTCTTACATAATTATCACTTAAACACATATAGATGAAGTTGAAGAGTAAAAGAAACTGCCAGCACACCTCCTTTATTAAATAAACAATTGGCTTCACCGCAGACAAACACCCGCAACACAGCCTTACTAACCGACATGTCGGGCACCAACTTGTTATAAGTTAAGTGTTGAACATGCAACTCAATTACAACTTTTTAAATTCAATCCATATCCTATTATAAACACTCGTTCATGTCAATTTGATGATGATCTGCGACTCCATCTGCAACCCGCTAGCCTCACCGCGCTCGCCCGCGCCCCACCAGCAGCGCCGCATTTTCTGCAAACGGCGCACTGAGTGTGCACACATCTGCTACCCCAACTAGAACAAAAAAGCAAGTAAAATAAAACACTCATTCAATGGCTCTGCAGAATCTTGATTCCATCTGATTCTATGTAGCGGAATACATATTTTGTATGTGGAGAATTTCATCCAATTTTGCCTCCTTCCAACATTTTTTTAGGCATCCCACATCTTATGGGAGATATGCTGAAAAACTAAGAATTAAATAAATACAAGGCACCAATGGAAATTGAATTGGGCGGTGCCTAATTCGACCAATGAAAACTAATGGCAGCCATATCATTTATTGTCTGTTGGCCCCATATAGCCGTCTCGTTCGTTTGCATTGCGTTTGTGAGTTGTGTTGGTCGGGCAAGTCGCACCACCAGTTTTTAATTAAATTAAATTGTAACTAAAGTAGTGGATGGTCTTTGTTGAGGATGTATACTATTACGTTATTACGGTGGTAGTATAGGCCATTGAACAACTACATGCGGAGGGAAACTTCTGGTTTAGATAACATGGCACGACATTTGAAAGAATTCTAATTGGAATACCTGCAAGGGAGTTCAGTAGTATACAGTTCGTTTACATTTTCGCTTATACTGTACGATTATAAAGCCATATCATTCGAGATGTACGTAACGGAGATCGTATACGCTGGGGACAACTCGGGGAAGGGTGCCCGTTGCCCAATATTTTAACAGACAGCACAATGTGGGCTGGTATGTGTGTAGGAAATATTTTATAAATCAGTAGGGTATTTTATGTACTTAAAAAGCATAATTGAATTTAACACGCCCCGCATGAAAAAGGCAGAGTGTGCACTGTGCACACCAACAAATCGTTTTGTCTCTGTCTGATGACTGATTCCAATCTGGAAATCACCACACCAGAATACATATTGTTATTGTGCCTGTGTGACCGTGTGCCTGCGCGCTGCACATTCGTATTCGAAGTTCTACCCGGTCGCATTGGGAATACAATATCTGAAAATTGTGATGTGGTGTACAAGTCGACGGGACGGTCGGGTACTCCAGCAAGGGCATTTATACGCAATTTCATTGAAATGCATGTGTATTGTTGGCTAAATTAATTCATTTATTGGTGTGAGTGCTCAGCCGTGGTAACTGGTAAGGTTATCTTCATGAAACGGAAACTTCTCCTCCAGTTTGTGATCGGTTCGCTGTTCCAATCAGTTTATTGTGTAAAACGTCGAGTTTAGTTTATTATCATAGCAAGGAGTCTTCATACCACCATATTATTGTACTAAAGCGGTCGTGTTTATTCATTTGTGTTATGACAAAAAAGAAGCAATGCAAAAACTTGTTAAACGGTTCGGAATATATTCTAAGATTAAACTTAGTTTTAGAATTAAATTTAAATAATTTCAAAATTTAACTTCAAAAAGGATTAATTAATTTAATTTGGTTTTGTGACACAAATAACAGTAGTGACAAGTGCAACATTTACAGTTAAAGTAGTGACAAATTGAATATAAAGGATTAAAAAAAAGACAAACAAAAATTATGTTTGTGCAGCAAAATTTAATTAAAAAATGAAGAATAATTTCGGTAAAAAATTTACAAACTAAAAAACACAATAATTGAAATAATCTTGCCCAGCTGTTTGCAACATAAACTACCGTCGGCATACAAAATTTCATTCAAAACCCCCACTATTCAAAAAATAATAATCACCCCACAAAAGTTCACAACAAAAGATGTTTGTTGCAAAAACCATATCAGACGACTGATAAGTGCCTAAAATAAAATAAAAATAAAAAATTCCCTTTTCCGCGTGCGCCATAGGTCTCAAAATAAGTACGACGGGCGAGCTACTCAAACAAACACTGTCGAAGGAGGTGTTAAAAATGGTGCTGGAGCACCATCAAAATCTACTTCCAAATGGCGGAGGCAGCCTGCAGCCGGCACTGCAGTTGTATGCAGCGGCGGCTGCACAATTAGCACCTAGAGCTCGTGTCCCACCATGGGCACCATTCCTCCAGTTCGGCATGCCCAATGTGTTTGGCAGTCCGTTTATGACACGTCCACGATTTGGTCCAGTGCCCGGTAGTAATGGCCAATCGGGTGGTGGGCCACCTGGTTTGGCTGGATTAACCGGATTGGCTGGGGGTGGCGGTGGTGGTAATTGTATGTCAGGTGGGCATCCTCTGATGGGGGGAAACCGAGGGATGCAGGGACCACCCAGTGAGGATTCAAATGAGGATCATGGTAGGTTTCCGTTGTGTGTGTGTGAGGTAAAGAGGGTGCAGTTTAATGTAAGAAAAGTGATTAATTTTGAAGCAAAACAAAAAAACAACATAAACACGTCATTTAGAAAATGGAAAATATTTGTTAGAAATTGCAAAAGTATTATTAATCGTCGTGTCCACAACATAATTACTCAAGTAGTTTAAAAAAAAAACTATCGAACAAATTGAAAAAAATTTCATCGTGAAACCAAAAATAATTAAACCTAAACATATTTTTTATGCTCGATGCCCATACCTTTAAGTATGTGGTAAACAGTTGAATTAAGTCCATCATTAACCCCACATTAAATGAATACCAAGCCATTTAACAAATTACCACAATAATGTCTTACTTATCCTCGTATCTAGATTTCTATTTGTGATCTTTCAGCCAATTCTTAATAATAGATTGGCTACTTGTTATTTAACTACACGCTGATTTGCGATTTCATTAGGGCATGAATATTTTAACATTTAGAGCATTAACTGCAGTAAATGCTCTTTCTTGCATAATACAAGCATAATTACTGTTTGCAACGTCTTGAATAACAAAACAATTAATTTAAATTAATCACTTTACTAAAATTTGTATTTTGACGTAAACATTTTTATAAATTTACTAAAAATTCGGAGCCAAGTTTAAGGACCCAATTTATGTATCTGCAGTTTAATGTGATGAGCAGCTGTTAAATGAAACGCCTATTGTACGGTTTCTCGCAATTTTCTTCATCTGATGTAGGAATGGACGTTATCGTTATTTTTGAAAAACGACAACGCTACGTTATTTTTTAACGTGTGCATAACGGTCATAAAATAACGCTCACATTTTTCTTTATTTTTTAACATGCAATTATTTAAGGTGGCTTAGATCACACTTTTAAAAAATAACGCCGATTTCAAATAATAATGTCTCTTCAGGTCTGGATTTGATGGACCCATTTTTGGTTCATAGGAAACGTTCTCGTTCGGATATTAGAATAACAAATGGGCAATGCGTGCAGACACATTTATTATAGGTGGGTTATTTTTCAATAGGATAATCCTACCGATCTTCAACCGAATTATTTTATAACGGCAGAGTTATTTTTCAACGGGTGTTAGTTTTCAAAGAGCGTTATTTTTTAACAGTGCGTTTTTTTTATGCCATAACTCTACGTTACGCTATTTTACTCATAACCGTAAGTTATATATTGACTCACCTCTAATCTGATGCGTAATGTCCTTGTTTAATGTTTCTCCTTAAGAGACAAAACTCACGCAGACGCATCCAATTATTAGCAAAATATTTGTTTTTTATATTAAAATACATTACTTAATGCATTATATTTTGTCACTTTGAGGATGCACCACCACCAACAAGCTCAACCTATAAAAAAGTTTGTGTCGTGGTAATATGTCCATATCAATTATGTTATTTATAATGTTGCACGTATAACCCAGCATACTTTTATGCGACACATGTGCTTGATTATTATCACCCCATGCATACATAAAAAGGGTTAATACAGCACTTTGTTCGGTTCGTTGTTTAATTGAATATTGGTGTACTTCATGTTGGTCAATAATGCATTTTTCACTTTGGTGAATATGTTTGTTCATAATTTTAATGTACTGCCACAGACATTACACAATACATTGCAATTTATCATGTCTCAATTATAATTATTGTTGTAAAGTGCGGGAAAGGGAAATTATTTCAAAAAGGGCAACATTTTGCAGACTATTTAATTAATTTATTTTTTTTTGTTAAAATTTGTTGCTTAATAATATATTTTTTAAAACCAAAATTTAAATTATATTTTTAATACAATTGAGGGGATAAAATCTTTTGAATCTGCGTCACACATAATGCAATTTATTTCAATTAAAAACCTAAATGCAAAATGCGAAATCATTAATTTTTCAAATCGACTCGTTATTTATCAATAATTGCCACATTGCATCGAAAAAGGATACAGTTAGACTATAGTGCAGTTGAAGCGAAAATGTAAAATCAATACAAGAGCACACACTGACTCAATTTTCAATTAATAAACTCGTGTTGTGATTAATAGCGTACTAGTTATTTTATTGTAATAAATATGCACGGGCGCGAAATGTGTTTTTAGCGTGCGGCTTTAATTAATTATAATTTACTGTCGCGCACAAAACACAAAGAGCTACATGTGTAAAAATATATGCTGCTGCGTTCACGTACACTCGAACTAATATCATCAAGCTCACCGCTGCCAGCCACACATAAACGCATTCCAAACCGCATGTGCAATGTGCATAGTGCATGTATACGCGTGCGGATTACACACACACTCACATAACTACATGCAAAAATTACTCAACATAATATAATATGCAACATGGCAGTGCAAAATACTATTAAATCGACAGACATCGTGTGGCTTAATAACAGCAATTATAATTGTTTTAATTTGCATAAATTTTCAATTAGTGGTGGTTAATTTTGTTTTCACTTCGTTTAATATGTGCGCGCAAAATAATCAAATGTCGGTGTAGGTAACTTATAAGCAAATAATGTGTGCGTATGTTTATTGTATAATGAAAATTAACACACACGCATTTTAATTTTTTGCAAATTCAGCTGCTAAATGGCCGCAGCTCGATGGTTGACCGTCGAAGGTTTTTTTTTTCGCTTATGTGGAGACTTTTTAACACCCTTTTTTTCAAATACGATTATGACTTGATACTGGATTTTGCGCTTTTCATACCCCATGCAATTACATTAAAAATACATTTTTATACCTACAGACTATAGTAACTTAAATATATGTTAACACTTTTATAATTTGAGACAATCGTATTAAAAATTATGGGCAAACAAGACCCTCTACTTTAAGTTCTACTGTGATCATCACTTTTCCCCTTAAACAATTTTTTAACAAAAAATTTTCCATGGAAAAAATTTCTTTTAGGTTTTTTTTTTAAATAATTTTTTTTCGTGCAAAACAAATGGATCATATCCTGCAAAATTTTGTATGCAATTAACTTTCTTTGCAATAATAATAATTATTAAAAAAAAAACAATAAACCTTTTTTTGCTAATAACTGATTGAAAAGTAACGACGAGATTCGATTTAAATGACGTTATTTTAATACATGTATTTTTCGGTATGGTAATAAGTATTAACTAATGACTAATAGGTAATAACGTTATTTCATTACTGAAACGTTTGAAGTTATAAGTTATTTAAGGTTATCGAACCCATCGAAAAAAGTTTGGAATTCACCGAATTGTTCTCTAAAACAAAAGTTACTTTCAGTAGTTTAAAAATATATGCAACTGTACGTCTCAGAAACCTCTTGACGAATTTTAAGAGATAGCCTTTAATTTTTTTCAAGGTCACACAATTGATGGTCAAGATAAAAATTCACTTTTACTTAATATATCACAATAAATATTCAAATTGAATTCTCTTCCGTTTCGATTTTACTGCCTCAAAATTTTCAAAAATATTGTAATGAAAATATAATTGATTAACGTAAAATGCAATGTTCATAGTTTCAAACGAATGGGCATTTTCCCTAAATTTCAATGTCAAAACTTCATCTCATTTTTCACAAAGTGCACAACATTTTTGATGCATTGATTAGATAATGTAAGGAAGGAAAAAAAATTAAGAAACATTTTATTGTCAAATAACTCGTAATTAAAGGTCAAATATCTCTTCTTAAAAGTTGTAAAATAAATTTCAACGAAATCCATGAATATTCTAAGTAAATTCAAGTGTTGCATTTAATTTCCTAACGAAATGAATACTGTTTATTTTTAATTAATAAAAAATATATAATTAATATATTTTATGTAAATAATTGCATGTTGTTCATGCGGTGTATGATATGCCGATAAAGAGCCACGTATCACGTACAAAGCATAAAGTGCATTACATTAATTTTATCAATTAAAAACACAAATGATTTAAGAAAATGAAATCAAAGTTTTCCGTTTTAAAACAATTCTTAAAATTCTAAGTTTTGTTTTTATTGCAAATTGAGTATCAAAAAATGTTCAAATATGAAACAAAAAATTGACAGATTTGTGCATATATGTAATAATATTTAAAATCAATTATATTATGTTTTTAAATATTTAAATTTTATTTATATTTTCTCCTTAAATTATTAATTGGAAATTGTTTATTATACATTGTTCTCAATAACTGGGACAACAAACAATTAAAGGTACGTCAACCTTTGTAAACGATTCATAAAGCAAAAATATTTTACTTCAAATCCAGCCTCCATCTGTAATATTCAATTAAATCTTATAGTTTCCGCCGTCAATGAAAGTAATTAAATGTTTTATATGATTGTTTATGACTCATGTTATAATCATTATATGAAAACAATAAAGTATTAACTAGGAAACATAATTAATAAATTATTTTAATTTAATTAATAGTAAAAACATGTCAATTGAATGAAGTTTGATTTCCCTTGAAGTCATGTGCGTTTGAAAACTGTTTTTCCTTTTCAAAAAAAAAACAATTATTGGAACGTTAATATGTTTTTGAATTTTTGGTTTATTACAAATTAAAATGAAACTTTTATGAAACCGTGATTCTCGAAAAACTTAATTTCATTAATTAAAAAAGCTTTTTTGCGAACTTCAAAAATTTTATATTTCAATTCCAAGAATAAGTTTTGTAAAACCCTCATTAAATCATTGTCAAGTTTAGTTTTTCAGTGTATTAACTTAAACAGCATTTTATTTCACACAATTGTACATAAAACTGCTCATCCGTGGTTTGAATAACACCTATTTTACATGCATCTATATTCTATACAATAAATGCTAAATCTGCAGATAATGCCGTATAAAATGTTCAATAAAAAAGGCCCATCAAAACACCGAATAGACGAAGGAATACACGTGCAGAGAATGTTCAAATATGGGGCCTTTAAATACTTTCCGGCATTCTGAAGGGATGTAGACTTTAACTAAAAGATGAACTCTGGGCAAAGAATTATGACACCCAAAGGAGATAACATCATTCCAACCACCACATCAACCCCTCAATTCCATCTCTCCTTATGTCATCAAAAACACCTACACAAACATGCACAGGAATATGTACAGGCAAAGCAATGAACAATGGTTAATACTTGTGTCTCGTATTTACGCATTTTATGCTCATCCCGCCTGATTGTAAATTTGATTCTTAAATTTCTATATAAAGGGTGATCCAATAAGAGCTTCATGATGTTTTAAAAAGTATATATCAATGTGTTGATTAAAATCTTTGTTTAAATTGGTATAGTTTGGTTCATGCCATTTACCGTTTAAAAATAATTTCATTCAAATGTTGCCCACGAATAACTCTTTTTCGTGGGTCCAATTTTCAACCACTTTTTCAAGCATATCGGTCGGTAATGTTAAAAAAATGTTAAAGTTACGATTGCTTTCAAAAAAAAGCTTAAACCGTTTCGAGTTTATGAATGCAAACAAAAAATTTTACAATTCCTCACAGAAAGTAAAGTGTTACAATAAATACTGAACACAATAGGCATATATTCAAAACAGTTGACACATTAAAACTGTCAAAATAATTATTCCTATTGAAAGAATTACCTCCAACTATAAGAACACCCTTTACAATTCTGATTTGCACACATAAAAGTGTTGTAATCACGTCAGCATCAGTTACTCGGTGCAATGTCTGACGTCTCGACGGGGTTCTGCAGATGTGTATGTAGACATGAAGTGTGATGATTGCAACATATGTGGCGGTAATTACATAGAGGGTCGAACATCACTCATTGTTGGTCTCGCAAACCCGTTTGTTGTGTGCTTAAAGAATCGCATAAACGTATGTGAACGACTTGTGTCTGGTGAATATTCTTTTTGAGTTAAATTCAATTATGTGGAGTTGCAAATTTTAGACGAAAACAAAGCGATTGATAATAATGAGCGATTTAAGCAAAAAAAAAAATCACTTAAAATCAATAAAATGTGCGCATTGAAGAATTTGTAAAAATGTGCTGTTTGTGCAAGCAATGATGCGCATCCATAAAAACCACATTTTTTCATAATACCTCTACATAAATACGCGTAGTCCAATGTACCCACACATATAATATCAATATGCCAAAAAAATTGCAAAAGCACGCACGTAATATGTGCAACATATTCGTATACACATATAAAAAGCATAACGTGCATATAAGAGAGCTTTTAGATCCAGATAACAGCGCTATAAAAACACCCAGCACAAAAATAAAAGAACATTCAATTCGCCATGATATACACCGAATGCCCTAAGGGATGATTTTGCTTTATTTTATTTAACCATTTCCTTCACACGAATTTTCTTCACTTAAAACTGAATTAAGGCAGTTTATATATTGTGAACTGGTTTTGATTATTTCGTTTCGGCGTGTTGGTGCGATTGTATCACAAATAGGTACATTAAGGCAAGCGTATCTCGACTCCTCTCTCTGCGTTGCAACTTAGTTAATCTAATTTTCTATCAAATTAATTTCACGACTTGGCGGTGGTATAACACGAATTTCACCCTTTCATGCAATTACAGACAATGTGTTTTATTCCTCGTCGTTTTTCCCAATTCCCTTGTTAGTGCTCCACGCGGTGCTCGCAACATCACAATTAAAGTGCCATGGCGTACTGTTGTGTACTCCTTAAATTAAAAGCCTCGTAATGCGATTTACCTTTAATTATCAAAAGCAGAAGAATAACAACAAAGTCACAAATCACATTTTTGTAAAGGATTTGTGCAGAACTATGCCTAATTAAATTAGCTGTGTATTTATTTGAAACACTTAAATCGCTTAAATTAAACAATTAGTGAACTCAAAGAAATAATTATTAAGAATTGCAGGTAATGGAGTGAGACATTAAATTGCAATTTAAAATATAGCGATTGTACAAACTACTTTGTTATAATGTCAAACAAACAACTATGTAGTTATGATTATAAGCGGCATTAACATTATCTTTTTGTGCCAACCAATTGTAACTATAACTCTATAAATATGTACATGGAAGCTTTCAGTGTATAAAAGGGGAATGGTTATTAAAAATCTCATTAAAGCAAATTATGCTCTGACACGACTTCGTAGTTCGTTTTTGAATTGGTTTACTACATCGAATGCTGAATAAATTGCATATTATCGTTGAATTCGCTTGGAACGCGACGCGGCGCTTTTAACAATTGATTTGGCACTTTCACAGTTATTTCACTTATATTCCATGTTATGACTTGTTATGACTGATTTGTATAGAATGTTCATTTGGATGAAAACACAATCAATAACACAGAAATTAGAAAGGTTAGCACGCAACGTGTCGGTCTGTGAAGTGCGAACTTTTATACTACATGTGGAAAACTTTTAGTTGAATGCCGCATCAATGTCATCATTATTTTGCAATAAAAACGCACGACACATATGAACACATGTGACATGCCATAGACGTGCAATATTATGTGATAATTAATTTCGCTGTCAAAGTTGTTAAAATGTTGTTTGCCTTTCGTTTCGGTAAATTTAATAATTAGTTTTTATAAATTTTTTAAATTAATTTTTTTTTTATTATTAATTTTTTCAATATAATTTGACTGGTATGGTGCAGTTTTAATTAAGCGTCTGCAAATCCAATCAACACCCACACGTATAATATAATGATGTGTTTAATAATTACTATATTGATCAAACGAATTCAATTAATAAGTGTTTATTACTAAAAATCACAATGAAATTCTTACTCGAATCGACTAATTAAATTTTCATTTGCTTTTATCTTACTTTAAAATTAATAATTCAGTTTCAAACTTTTCGCTACAACTTTTATATATTGTGATGTGCTGGCTCAATTAATTTATAATTATAATAAATAAATGTACGAATTTTCCATTTCTTTAATTTATTTGAGCCCTTAAAAAATATATACTGATAGAAATTGCTTTCATATTTTGTTTAATTACAACATTATCAGAATTGTAAATGAGTTTAAAGCAAAAATCGCAAGGAAAACGAGGTGTAGAGTTGTAGAGCATAATAATTGTAGATCTATGGTGCAAAGAATTAACTTTAAATGCATGGCATAAAATTCTCTAAATTCATTTCTAAATATTATGGCAGCCTTTTAGTATATTTAACAGACCATATTCTGAAATAAAAGATCATATTATAATATAAATTATTTGATATATGAGATCAAAATTTCATTCAAATCTGTCCAGTAGTTTGCGAGAAATATTCCGGTGTTTAAACATGTTTCTGAGTCAATAACTTTTTTAAAAAAGTTTGAAAATGTAAGAATCTATTACAAAATTTAATGTTGTAAAAATTTTTTATATGCCAGATGTTGAGGCCCTCGACAAAACAATAATAATATTTATATAAGATTCAATTTTATTTCTCAAGTAGCAATAATTAGTTAGTTATAATCAATATTTTATTGTTACAGTTAATTTTATTCAATTAAATCAAAAAATACAAGTACATTTGTAATGATAGAAATTAAGTTTGTGCATTATTCTTAACTATTGTTAGTTGTTACACAGGAAATATATGAACGATACATAAAAAGAGTAGTTCGCACCTACACCATAAAGTGTTTCTTCAGAGCTTCCATAAAACAATCTTTAAACGGATTTGAGACAAGCTTTTAAAATTAAATTTTGCCCTTAAGTCACAATTACTTATATGTAGTTAGCAATAGAGCCATACTAGTTGAATTCTCACTTCTACGTCAATGTTAATGTTTAATTAAAAATATATTGTTACCCTAACTATTTTAATGCAGAAAAATAATGATTGTCAAAGCTCCCGTTTTTTAATTTGAAAAAACATCATTTTATTTTCAAATTTAATCCGGCTTGCAAATTGAAACACACTTTACTGTAAAAAATATTAAATCCACTGATTTTTTGTAACGTCACCACATTATTTCTTCACGTTTAATGAAATTGAGTTTTTCCAAATTATGATCCTAAAAAAAAGTAATAGAACATTTCATTCTGTCATCTGATTAATTTATAAATAAAATTATTTGAATTTAGCACGGAGTATTTTAATGATTTTCATGAACATCGAACCATGACGTTCTTTGCCAACGCCATAAATTTATCACACTTTTTTCAACTTTGTTTTATGTCACCCCAAAAAAATTAAATTCCATCAAACGGCAATCAGATTTAGCATGCATACTCTCAGATTTAACAGTTCCCTTTGCAATATCACAAAAATTGTTTAAAAAAAAGTTATTACAACAAGTACCAGTAGCACAGCGACATAAATATAATCGTATTTGCAGTGTGCGCGGGTTGCGGGAGAACGGAGGTGGCACCAGGAGGCATAAGGGATCGCGTGGAACTGCTAAGGGTTGGGCTGTAATTCATTTGCGTTTTGCTTTTGCTTTGTATAAACATAAACAAAACATAAACATACACCAACATTCATACATTCAGCGGTAATTTACAGCCCTCTTGAGGGTTGATTGTTTAGTTGTTGCCTTTTTGATTTTTTGAAATGTACAAGCAACATAGGAGACTGTTGGAACTGTAACACTGCCACAGTACACAGTGCCACTTGTCTGGTGGTTCGTGTCGTTTTGACTCATGACTGTGTTTCATGTTGGGCCATTGTGGTGTTTCATGAATGTCCCTACAGCTATAGAAGTACAATATAATACAATAATACTCATTGACAGAAAGAATTACCCTCTTTACACCCTCCTCTGGCTATGCAGCGAGTACAACAAAAAGCGAACGCAAAAATCCTTTTCCATTTTCGGGCTAATTAATTGTGAATTAGATGAGGCTACTTACGAATTTTTGAATTTGTTGTGGATTGTGGAATTATCCTAAATGTGTCCTGTAATCATTGGGATTGTCGTTGCATCGAGTGTGTTAGGGAGGGAAAATTTGGATGTAATCAACCTTCAGTTGGGTTGAATATTTTTCATTTACGGTCTGCCTGCTGAGCTCTCAAGTATGAACATGGCACAATGAAAGGGGTTGAAAGTTTGTTTTTCTCGTTATGGGATTTGGTGATTTAGTGCCATGTTTAATCTGTGGTCTGGTCATAAATTCAAGTGAAGGAGAAAGAGCACATTTTGCATGCCGAACAAGGAGTTGTTTGTGTCAATGTAGTTATGCGTAATTAATTAAACCGTTATATTAAACTATAGTTATTTCATCTTAATTAATAGTTTATGTATGTGCAATATTCTTGTTGGATTTGGGTTCATTGTCTCTCATAGGAGATAGATGAATACTCCGACGAAATGATCCCATAGTTCAATATAGGCAGTCATTGTTTGGAAACATCATACATAAACACAAATACACTGAAGCAACATAGGAACAGACAGTTGAGTGAAGATTTATAGCTCATGCTCATACACAAGAGATGTATCGATAAACGTCAATAAAATTCGTATTACTTACAAGATTAAATCATCATCTTTATACAACCAATGTAGCAGCACAATGCATCCCCTTTGTGCGCACAAATATTGCAATATTTATATGATTTCTATCCCAGAGTACTTAATTATATCGAAAGTAGGGTCACTTTGTCAAAACAAACGATTACATTAGCCCTATATTTTGGGATTCTATAAAACCTAATCGTTCAATTGGATCTACTTAACTTGTCTGCAGTACTATTAAGTAAGTACACATCACACATAAAGCAAGCGACGTAGCATATTTACCCTCTCGGATTGCATGAACTTTTGATTGCCCTGAAATTTGGGCTCCATGCGCCGCACGAGTACTTCATACGAGCACTGCATATATTTGCCAATCCTGCCATGACACGTGACCTTTAATCGAACGCAACCCGCGTGTATATTTGCAGTACACGCCTGCCCTATGTCAGTGAGCGCGTGAAAAACGATTCCCAATGAAAAGGGTGTCGCTGGCGACACGTGGCATGGACGATTGCTCAGCTTTGGTTGATTACCATTTGGCTCCAACACCGAACACAGTTCTTTGCTTCTGTGCAGACAGTCGTCGGACTAACATGTAGTGCGGCTGTGGAAATACGTCCTTGTGTGTCTATGCGGTGTGGTGTGTTTTGTAACATTAGCAGCTATCAAAGATGGATTTAGTTGCCTTATCACCACTGTCAAATCTAATCAACAAATTTTTGAGCTTCCGTATAAATCGAGGAACCGTTGAAATCCGTAACGTAGTTAATGGATTTGTGTCGCATTTTTCAAACGATTGTTGCTACCGATACAACGGCAAGGAGGAGTGAATTTGAAGAACGACGGGTAATTGGAATGGAAATGAGTTATGAGTTTTATGCAATATATTTTATTTCATGAAATTTCGTTTCATCTGATGCAATAATCAATCATTGTGGTGAGATCGGGCGTTGTGTCGCACGGTATAAAATAAAGGCTTTAATTATGTTTTTCGTTTGAGAATAACTTGACAGGGTCCTTACAAATAATGCATTACAGTTTCAAATGCAACATTTTCATAAATTCTCACACAGACAAGTATGAAATAATCAGCAATGAAAAACTGCAACAAAAATTGCAGTCCATTGATTTAATTAAGCCTGTCATAATTGATTAGTGATGCGGTGAATGTGTACGTTTAATGACGCTTGTGAAAATTGCAATCTAAATTCATCTTAATTTCAATTAAAGCTGTTGCTATTGCAAAAACATTTAAATTGAAAACTTGTTTCCAATTATTTTTTGATGTTGTAATTTATTTGCCATTGATTATTATCGATAACTCAACTATAACTACTAACCATATTATACGTGCAGTTATAAATGATTTGTAAATAAAATAAAATAAATATATGGCGCGTAGATAAAAGGTTTAATTGACTTTATTCATTACGCATAATCTATGTGCTGTATCTAAAGCCCGACTCGTATATTACACTGAAGCCGTTGGGGTGTGAGGATACATGCAAAAGGTTTCAATTGTCAAGTGTCGCGATATTCAAATTATTGTCAATTATCGAAATTGATAAAGCCCGACCGCATATCTCCATTCTCAACAGTGAACATACATTTGTGCACACTGTTCGCATTCATGTTCTGATTAAGATAATGGAATTATTTTATTTTGTGTTTGTAAAAACAAAAGGATAGTATGAGCTGTATGTACTTGCTATTTAATTGGGGTACGCATTTTTATTCCTTAATTTTCGGTTTAAATTGAGTTTGACATTTTTGTTTAATTGCAACAAATTGGATAACGTTTTCTCATTCTAGTTTTAACCATAATGGAATCAATAGATTTATAAAAAAATTAAAAATTATGTATTTAAGAAGTGTCATGAACGCGTACTTCTGCAGGAAGATTTCGGAACATGCTCAATATTAGATACAAAATTATAAAATAAAAAATTTCAAGTTCGAAATCCCAAAATTCCAAGGCCTTATTTTTGATTTGAAGAAGCTTTGAATACTTTTTCAATAATTCTTTCATGTTATTTCTACTAAGTAGTTCTCTATAGTTATAACAAAAGACAAAATCTATCAATAAGTTAAATCACAAAATTGTGGGATTTTTTGTGTTTAAAACAGCTTAACGTTTTTAAGCTTAAGTTCTGACTATTTAATCACTGATGCAATATTTTTTAATACTTTACATTGTTTTTAATTACTTATTGCAAAATTAAGTATGAGTTACCAAATTCTGCGTCGTATAATACATATTTTAGACAAATTTCCGAAGATTTTTTGATTTAACAGTTTTTGTAAATGTATTACATCTTAATTCTCATTCAATTATATAAAGCTGCTCTTATTTCATGCTATGTTTTACGCCGCATTAGTATTTTATCTCAATATATTATCAGGAACAATTATTATGTTTTTAAAAGCACTATACTTTATTCATTAAAAAGTTTGTTGAGTTCAAATAGGATCACCCATAATACAAATTTGTTATTGTGCATAATATGTTAATTGCATCCGTTTTAATGCATCCTAATTAATAACTGATAACTGGTAAAAATAATCACATATAGTTCAATTTTAATTCTCAATAAATTTTAAGTCAGATTTAGTTAAAACAAATTGCTCAATTGTGATTTATTTTATAATTTAAATAAAGTAATTAACAAAGCAGTTATTATTGTAAACTAAATTTATAATGGGTAATGTGTTGCAAATCAAATGAATCATTTTCAAAATGCTTCTTATAAAATGAATGTAAAAGCAATAACTGAACAAAGATGTTTTCCAATAGTATTATCTCCCCTTATAATAATAATTCTTGTCATGTTATGATTCAAATTTTACTGGAATTGATAACTCATGACCTGAAAATGAATCTGTAAACAACAAAATCGATGCGGCTATTTGTGTAAAGCTTTTCAGATCGCTGAGTTGATAATTGATTTAAGAACGCGCAATTGATGCAATAGCACACAAATTTTAATTACAACATTTTTTACTAATTATATTCATTTAATGAAAACATTTAATTGCTATATGCGAACTGTATAAGTGAGCTTGCTTATCAAGTGCACCAATTTAATTAGAATCTGGAAAATGAATTTGTTAAGACTAACTATGATTATGTGCTTTTAAGTATATTATGGCTGTTACTTATAAATAAAGAGGACGCGTGACTTGTAAATAATAAAGCATTCAAGCTTTTCCCATATTTCTTATGTCGAGGTTATCGATGCGATTCAAGCTCCCAATCTTGAGATGTTTGTCTTTTCATATAGTTAAATTACAAAGAAATAAATCAGCTTAATGTGACTCCATGATTAAATTAAAACTGAATGCCAATATTTATCTCGCTAATAATATTTTTCTTTCCAATTAATATTTTTTATGGTGCAAAAACAACAAATTGTTTACAATGGCGGCTTTAATGTTTTCTGTATTCTGTCAATTATTATTAAGGTTCAGCGGCCGACGGCGATGATGAGAGTAGCGCGTCAAAGCGGCGGCGATCACGCACCAATTTTAATTCATGGCAACTGGAGGAGCTGGAACGAGCCTTCTCAGCGAGCCACTACCCGGATGTGTTTATGCGAGAGGCGCTTGCAATGCGGTTGGATTTAAAAGAAAGTCGTGTGGCGGTAAGTTATCCACTTTAAGTACGCTTATTAAATTATCCAACTCATAATTTAAATTTTTTAACAATAAAAACCAGCGATTCTGTAATAAAACTACACAAATCGTATTAGTGCAGCATTGCACTTAATACTTGAACTTCATGCTCATAATGACAATGCAAAATGATAACTAATGAAATGAAATAATTATTCAATTTAAGACGCAATTCAAATTTCAAATAGACATTGCTTGAAGTTGTACACACATTTGAATTGAAAGGTATTAAATAACAACAATTTACGTCAATGAGCGTCGACCCGTAAATTAACTTAATGTACACACACATGGCATTTTGAGCCAAACAAATAACATGCTGACAGTTTATTAAATGAATTTATATTGATGAGACTACAAAGTGAATTCAATTGTCGAATTCAACAAACTATCATAATTTACATTTAATTCATGCACGGTTCGAAGTGACAAAACGTTTAATTTATTCATTTTGTAAGTGATGCATTGAAAATGACACGGTTTATTGACAGGTTTCTTTTCCTCGCATGGCGAATCGAATTGAGTTTCTCACACGTATCATTTATATGCGGCATACAGTTAAGATGAAATTTATGGCTTTTTTTTTGCATATTATATATACACGTTCCTTTAAGTTATATGCGGAGTCGTGATTTGACCAACATTAAAAAACTAAGTATAAACAAATTCAAAATATCGCGTTTCTCCAAACCCAAGACACGGTCACGGCATATTTCAATCAAAAAAACAACTTCCGAAACGCATTTTTTTTGCTGTTATGTTGCTGAATATTGTTTTACACGAATTTAATAACTTAATTTCGTTAGTATATTCATCAAGCTTAAGCCACCTGGGTAACGCTGTGTACAAAACACACATCACCTTTACAATATCCGAGTTGTTGTAACATCATAACATGTATAATATGGTGTGTAGGTAATTTAAGTGACCCCAAGTGAACTCACGCCACGTAAAGAACAACTCAAAATATGTGGATAATTCTGATGTGCGCACTAGGCCCTGTGTTATCCATGGGTATTTGTATCGTATACTCCATGCCGCATTAAAATATACGACATGCCATCAAAAACATTGCAAGATATGAACATAATTATAGGAAACATGCCATATTTTTAAGATTGAAGATCTCAGAATCATGAAAGTACGCGGGCAAAAACAGTGTAAGCGTCTTTAGTCACTTTTTTTTGGAAACGACTATTAATTCAGCGTGAGGATATTTTTATTGCACTGTTGATCATTAGTCGAAAATTTCATTTCATTGATTTAATATCTTTATTACACGCTTGACATAACAAAATTTGCATGCTTATTCTTGTTCCTTAATTTGATGGCAATTAACTTGGCTATACTACATTAAATTAAATTAAGTCACTGATTTATACAAAGAGTCTGCACTCATTGGCGAATCATTGGTTTTCGCAAGATTTCTCTTCTTTTTCAACGATGATTTTGCACATGAAATAAAGACAGAAGCCTAATAGTTTCTATAGACATTTTGGAGGTGTGAATAATTAAAATAAATTGAAAAGTGTCGATTGAATTGTATTCCATCCGCATACCGAATTTACATTATACAAGCAAGCAATAAACTATAAAAGATTTGACATTTCCAATCTAGCATTGATAATCATGCTTATGATTATTTTCAACAAAATTGTTGCTGCAGAAACAACTTTTTCATCACAAATTGATTATTTACATTAGCATATTACACAAATTAATTCATTTCAATTGATTCAAACAATTTTCCTATTAATTTTAATGTGACTGCATTTTCTATAATTTGAACACATACAGATATAGTTTGTTATGAATTATTTATGCACTTATGTATCGTACACATAGCCAGCCGTATGTCAGCGAGTGTTTATACATTACATGATTTATTGATGTGTAATGGTTATGAATCATTGGATGTTCACGAAATGTCAACAGGTCAAGGGTTAATTTTATAAAGATATACTTACGGGTTTGGTATTCGATGACAAATTCTTAATAAAATATTAATTATTAGGAACATTTTCTGAAACACTAGCTAAGTTACATGGTTATCTCGAGGGTTTTTTTTGGAAAGGAATTATGTTTTTCGTTGAAAGTCACATAAGTGTGTCACTAAATTTAATTTTTTTTCTCGAGTTTTTTTTTTGAGTGAGCTTAAATTTTAATTCATTATTGCATAACAAATATTTGTTTTTAAAAAAACTACATTGCAGGGAGAGCGATGCGACAATTTTTAAAGTAGTTTTTATGGTAATCTGTAGTTATGGACGAAAAAAGCTTTTTATATAGAATCATAGTAGGATATTACGATAATTGCATTATCGAAGTGTTATTTGTCTAAGGTTGAATTGATTGAAAAATGCCGGTTTTTTATTTTGTGCTGCATTGCTTTTGAATAGTTTAATATTTTAATGTAAAAAATAATTATTTAAAACGTTACAAATCACTTAACGATGCATATAATAAAAATGATAATTTCATTAACGATAGTAATCATTTACATTATCATTTAAAATAAATGGCGAATGTAAAATGCATAAGTTAGTTCTTTTGCTACAATCGACTATCACTGATAGGTGTTAACACTGTAATTGATGGTAATAAAATCAGTTTCGGAAAGAAGTATTTATGTAGGGAATAAATTAGCCTACTATGATGTGTGTGTTCTTCGATTGGGGCCAACCGGGATGTTAATTTGACAAGATATCAGCTTACGGGACATTGGGTGCCGGATTTGTCAGGATATTCTCCTATCTCGAGTCAGAATTATGGCCCCACGAAATTTTATTTTAGCGAAAAATATGATGTTTTGACTTTAACTTCGTCAGAATTTCAGGTTTGAGGATTAACTTGATTTTGGATGTGTCAGAATCAGAATTATGAAATTTGAATCGGTGTCGGGTTTCAGGGTTGTCGGGATTTCAATTTTCGTATTGAGTTTTTAGATTGTGGCTGACGGTATGGCGGATGAATGGACGGGATTTTGGTCCTTTGAAATTTTATTTTGCGAAAGTTTTGACTTCGAATGGATGTCATGCAGTTTAATGATAGTGTATATTCAAAAACTCATCAATAAACAAAGCGAGGTTTGTGGCGAAACGACGTTCGCCGGGTCCGCTAGTTTATTATAAATATAAATTCAAGACCTTTTTTTTTTGCAGTAATAGTTGTGAGCGGAAGAAATTATTACTTCGTCATCATGAATTAATATAAAATTTAAAATCAAATAATTTTAAATTAGTTAGGTCGTTTATGAAATGTTTTCCGTTTTCCTTTTTGCGCATTCACACAAATCTTTAATATTGCAAGTTTTTCTGTGTTTCATTCAAAATATATACCATAAAGAGGATAAATCTTTGCTCTTTCAACGCATGTCAACCATACGATTTGCTCTCAAATAAAAACTATTTACATTTATTCCCCAACTGAGACTTAAATCTGAAGGTTAACTCTGAAGGCCCATAAGGGATCCATTTTCTTTCGCTTATCCGTACTGAATTGTTTTGCTTATTTTATTAAAATGAATCTTGCTCACAACCATGTGTTGAACTGTAGGAATATTGATTTTCTTTTAATACAATATTTGAGTATATAAAAATAATTGAATTTGTATGTAACATGAATATTCATTGAAAACACTATATTATGTTTAGGCACTGAGAAGTAATGACGAGAGTTATTTGTACATTTCGTGCAGCCACCTTGAAGAAAGGACAATTCTTATTGGAAGTAAAAGGGTCCATTAAGTTTCCCCTTCATATTATTTGCGCAAACGCACGTATGCATGCGACAAAAATGAATACAATAGATATTTCATATTACATACATTGAAATGCAATAAATGTACTCGTACTGGAATAAAACACGCCTCTTTCATGCGAGTTATACACAAATTCTTTCAATCTTCAAACCACACACATAATATTATTCAGTTTCTGCGCCCTTACCGTTGAGGGTATCGAAGTACGAGGAGGTGGTAATTTTGTTCTTCCTTTTAACAAATAAAAAACGCATAAAACATCTAAACCCAACATTAAAGTGTTTGTTTCTCACCCTTGTAAAATTTATAGGTATGGTTTCAAAATCGTCGAGCAAAATGGCGCAAAAAAGAGCACACCAAAAAAGGACCCGGCCGACCAGCACATAACGCTCACCCTCAGTCATGCTCGGGTGAGCCGATACCACCGAATGAGTTGCGCGCCAAAGAAAGGTAATTATAATTTTATTGCATAATGCATCCCTCCATTCGATTGCTTTGGCTATTTCCTTGAACAATATTCGCCACTAATGAGCGAAGTTCCAATTTAAGGGCGCGCCGACGCAAGAAGCTGGCGAAGGCGCTCGATCGACAAGCGAGAAAACTGCGCGCCAAGGGCATCGCCGTCGATCTGGAGGCACTTAAGGCTGAGTATCTGGCGCAGCATCGTGTTAATTCGGATTCGGACGAGCTGGACGATGACGACGTGCAGATTGATGTGGTGGGCGGTGCGGACTCGGATGATGAGCCGGAAGATTGCTCAATGAAGCGGGAGAGCTTAGACGGTATCATTGGGCAGGAGTCCATTGACAGTGAGGTGACACAAAAGAATAGCATTCGACCGAATCCATTCAGCATAGAATCACTGCTCTATAATAATACGTGAAAGTAAGGCTGCTTGTAGCGTATGTATATAGTTACGTATAATTATAAGTACAGTTTTAACCAGGGACTGAATAATCCTTTTATGATCCTTTATTGTTTTGTGATAAAATCGATAAGAGACATGAATCAGCCTCAAAAACATGTTCAACGCGCATTTATTTTGGTTTCTGCAACAATTGTGACCAATTAATTATTTATTGCAAAAGATTAATACATTCTAAATATCTTATTTATTTGATTTTAAAGGTCCCTAGTTATAGCATTAATTTTAGAACAATATTTGCAGAAGAAATAAATCATTTTTGTTGGTTTCATATTTAAACAAAATTACTTACTTAATCAGCGTTTTCTGATGCAGTTTTTGGAATCATTAAAATTAAAGACAACAATGTAAATATTAAAAAATAATTACCGCGACCAAAATTAAGACAACGACATTCTCATTATAAAAATGAAATTAATTCACTTCCATTTTAAAACATCACATTTATTATTTTAACAATGTGTTAATTGATAATCCCTAGCCCATGCACTAAAACAATTAAAAACAATTACCCTGTGTAACTTGATAGGTACATTTATTTATAAAACAACAACTTTATCATAAACAAATTGTGATCAATCGTGAAATTATATTTCCATCTTATTTAAATTACATATTAAACATATTTATGAAAGATAAAATTCACCCTTTATAAGAGTAGAAATTACATATACATAATTACTGAATAAATGTTCTGGACTTTGAAGCAATTTGCACTTTGCAGGGTGGGATCGGAATTTCAACCAACCTATTTAATATAATATAAATATATTTTAATGAGATTTGGCATAATATGTGAACTGAGCAAAGACTGCTATAATTATGTCGAACAATCACAAATTGAGCTAACACTGTGCAATAATTCAAATAATTATTTTTAATTTTAATCATTTAGCAAATTATTGTAAATACATACTTATATTTAATTTTAAACAATTCAACGCAATCCTTAGTTTGCGCCAAACCTGAAAATGTAATTGGTGCACATTGAAATGGATTCATGCAAGCGAGTTTGGGTGCAATAATTAGCAAAAGCGACTGACAAATCGAATGCACCCGGGAGGAAAACCAACTTCATTTCATTCCTGAAATTTTCGAGTTTCCGGATATTGAAGTTTTGCAATCGCGTTACAACATTTTAGTTTTGCGGGATCATTTTTTTATAAAATTTACAAACAAATCAACAAAAATTTCTTATAAAATATTTGGTTTGATTCCAAAGAAATGGTCTGAAAAAAATTTGGCTCATTCCCGAAAATAAAAGTCCGTTTTTTTCATTCGAATTTAAAATGTGAATATGGTATGAATTTTTTCAAGGTCAAATTTCAAAAGTTTCAAGTTACTTTATGTCAAAAACTAAATAAACTTTAAACAGATTTCACATTAGAGATAACCAAAAACTGCATAAATTCCTATTGTAAAGTAAATAATTAATTCATATAAAATTTATTTTAAAAAATTTAAACATTATTAATTTTTGTTCGTGACAATTCACGCTTACGTAGGTAACTATGCGATTGACAAAACTGACAACCAACTCGCGTGTGCACAAACTCCAACGCATGTGTACTCGCATATCTCGCCATAATATGCATTTATCCGGTCAATTACTTTATTGGTGTAAAAAGCGCGCCTTCAAGAAGTTGAAAGTGCAATTTCTTTATGTTCATCGCACAACCATTCACATAAACAATATAAAATTTGTTGTGTTACGTGCAATGTGTGCACTGTGCATGTACGACGCGACGTAAATGTAACGTTGTTGCATGCGCCCGCTTGCAATCTGCATGAAGTGTTAAGTGAGCACAGCCCATGTGCCAGTTGCTGAAACGCCCCTATCGCTTTGCATGAAGACATTATTTTCATTTCAAGAAATTTGTGCAGGCAAAATGCTCTTTTTCTTGTTGTGTTCGGTTGTTAAATTTATATGCATATAGAAAAGTGTGGTAAATAAAAATAAAAATGTAAAATATTAAAAGAGCGACGCTGCACAACACAACAACATAAAACGAGAGATTGAATGAGACAGTTTAGAATTACGCAATCATATCATTCACAGACATATTCTATTTTTGATTTAATGATGTGGCACACATGTAACGTCTTCAAGATTGATTGCAGCAATTGATTTTTGTGCCGGTGACATTGAGGAGATTATATAAATAATATAGTTTTAAAAAAACAAAAATTAGAGTAATTTTAAGAATATCTTATTATTATGTAAAATTGTAATAATTGTATAAGAACCTAAAATTATGTGTAAATAAATAATAATAGTAATAATAACGAAGTCATGTGAAAATGCAATGTAAAGAACAAAAAGTTAAAATTAAAAACAAAATATTTATTAAACAAATTTGCGCCGTATTTGAAGTTTTATTAATTACGTAATTTTATTGAATAAAATGTTTTAGGAATAGGAAAAATCCATTTGCTACCGAAAATATTCATTGTCGTATTCACCAATCGCGGCAGTCATAAAACGTATAATAAATATACAGAAGAAGCAGAGGTGAAAGAGGCCAAAAAGATTTAGTTTCGTGCGCGTAAAGTAATTTATCAAAAATGTCATTAGCACCATTACCATTTACACCTGTTCATTTATAATAGAAATAAAATTTGATTATTTTCCCTTTAATAACAATAATTAATTTTTCTTTTGTGATGTGTTTTTAATCATATTGTTTCCCTTCTCCCAATTTCCATGCCCACAATTATTATTCTTATATATAGGTGTATGCTATTATTATTATTATTATTGTTATTCGTTGCGCCGCGTCCATTTTCCATGCGCCTTCTTTTATGTCATGTCATTTCGTTTCTTTCTATTTTTTCTACATTTTTTGTTTAACAATATTCCAACCAACCAGAGGGCGAAACAACCTACTTGTTTCCTTGAGAGTGACGTTGAGATCTTTATCACATAAAGTTGACCATTAATTGCATTTCGTTTGGGTTTCCAACGCCATTGAAAATGCTGTACACATTTATACCATGTAGACAAATTAAAACATTAGCAAAAGGTGCCTTTCCCCGTAGGAGCTGAAGCACTATTGTTATCGATCGTTGCGCGTGTACTATACAGTGTGTTTTTGAAGGAGTTTGAGCTTCCTCTCGCGTACCATTCAAATATTTCTTACGTCTATTAAGCGTACACACTCGCACCGAATATAACGCCACAAAACTGTTCTATAGACACACTAAATACATAATATATTCTCGTGTGGAAGGTGTAGCCTCTGCATAGAGACCACATTTCTACATTAACGTTAATTATTTGTTGCTTAAGACCCCTTCCATCTACTAGCGGACGACCAATGTTTCTTTTTTAATGGAGTGTGAAATGACGTGTTATTTTACTTTGCTCTGTACGACCGGTCAGCGTAATCTAAACACATTTATAGTTTTTCTAATTATATTAATTATGATGGGTGTTGTTATCAAGGATTTCAGATCTAAGCTTGCCGCTTCCTTTTTATACAATTCATGAATATACTAAAATTAAACTACGATTATGATGACTATTGTAAAATGAATTAATAGTCTCAGGGTTTGCTTTTTTTTTGCGTTATATAACGCATACTAAATCATATTACGCAATTATGTTTTAATTATTGTTAAACTTTTAGCCATCTTGAAGAAATACAATAAAATTGTTCAAGAATTTTTTTTCAATTTGTTGGCCTTGTTTTAATTAAAATTTTGTTAGGGTAATCTTTGGCCGGATGTTAAACAGTTGTAGTAGTAGCATTACAAAATTGCAACTCTGTACCACTCTTTCATCTTCTCCTATTAAACATTTACAATCGCGGTCAACCATTCTTAAGAGTCTACTTTAGTTTATGTAGTATCAGACCACTTACTCAAGAAATCAGAAGGGCTCCTGTTTCTCCGCTTCTTTGATCGTTCACAAGCCATCTTCACCCACTTCAAAAAAAATTCAATTACTATATGGCAGGCGGAAAATAGGGACACCCGAATGTTAATGGGGTAACATGTGGAATGTACATAAATAATAACTACAGATCACACCGGCCCAGCTTAGGGACAACTGGCAAATAATATATTAAATTCGTAAGGGATAATGGAAATTAACTTTAATGATTGAAACAGGGATGATAATTTAAGGCCTCATTCCTCGCAAATCTATTTATTTATATGAATTTCAAATTTTTTTAACAAATTTGGTTGCATTTTGTTTAATAAATATGATGGTGTAAGTATACAAAACAGCTTAAGCCATTGTCTATTATTATTACTATAAATATATATAAGATAAATATTGGATATGAAATACTTAAAAATATCAATAAAATCGTGGTAATTCAATTCGATTAAAATTAAAACAAAATTAAAAACATTTTTCGAGATGAAACCGCAAAAACCCGAAATTTATTTGATAAAGACATTATAAAATTTTTTTAAACTTTTAAAGAAATTTAATCTTTAAAGACTGAGTTAATTTAAACATAATTATGTCTTCATTTTCCATTATTTAAATACACTGCACCTATAATTTTTATTGATATGTAACAATGATATGATCATCCTCACCAGTTTTAGGTAAGTTTACACATAAGAAGTTTATTAAAATATAAAATTTATCGCCCACCTAAATAAACAAACTCCCTTTCATTTCAAAAAGGGAAAACGTAAGAGAACCCAAAAATTATTCAATGCATTTTTTTTTAATCAATAGATAGGAATCATTTAATTATTGTTATTGACCGGCTCCGATCGTGGTAAAATGAAAACGTCTTCCGTTCCAATAATTTGTTTCCATCAGACCTATTTGGCAAACCATCTGTCAGTTGTTTTCGTCTTTCTATTTAAGGAAAAAGAAAAGGTTGTATTATTAGGTCAGCTGGATTGGGATATATTAATTTAAAAAATTGTGATGATTTTGGAAATTATATTGTCTGGGAATTTAACAATTCGTATGAAATGTTTGTAAACTATAATTAATTTAAAATAATTAAGGATGTGGGTTTTTTGAAATAAAAGCAATTAGCAAAAAGTTCAACAAAAGCAAAATGTTATTTTTAGTATAATATTGAAATACAAAGTTTAAACAATAGATTTTTTAAATGTGGTGGTTGTTTCACGTGAATTTCATTTGGAACGATTATCCATAAAGAAAAACTCCTGTAAGAAATTTCCTGTACTGAATTTAATTATTTTAATTAAATATTACATTTATAGGTTATTACTTCTTTGTTAATTTAGAAACATTTTTAAACACCCTTAGTGTAAACATCTTTTCAATATTCATAAATAATTCGAAAGACTTTCTGAATGGTTTAATCAAGATTATTATTTTTTTGCGAAAATGTCCACGCTTTTCTAGAATAATTCTGACTTTTAAAATTTCCGGATGGTTCTATTTCTCCAAATATTTGTTTCGACATTGAATAATTGTTATTTCAGGACTTTATAAAAGATCAAGCTCTAAACTATTATATTATTACTCGAATCCGTATTTCTTAAATCATTTAATATTTTTGTAATACAAAGGAATTACTTAAACTCATTGTAATTTTAAATATAAACTAAAAACCATCATTAAAGAGACAAAGTTCTCACATTTTGCGAGAGACTGCAAAAAATGCGTGGCGCAGAGAACAACTTTATACATCCTTGCTGTATATATTGTACATTTATATAATATGTCGGTACTATCTCGTTTGTCGGTCTACTCCATCATCGCTGCCTTCATCTTCAGAGAATATTCTACATACATAAAATATAGGTACATTTCACAAGTACATCGCATGGATTGAAAATGGTGAAGCGGACAAAAAAGAAACATTAATAATTTTCGCGCTTGAAGCATCAATTATTAAACGATTATGAATATACATGCGCAATGTAGCCTGCGCTCACATCTTATTGCGACTGGCATTCACACTTTCCCAGTTCCAATGCAAGTATTTTATGGCAGAGAATGATTCAGAATGGTGATTAGGAGTAAAAAGCTGCGCAAACACGATTGAGTTTTATGCCCATGCACTTTGGATGTGTGCGCTGTGCTTGCATACAACAAAAGCACAACAATTACTGCAAAGCAAAGGTATGACCGATAAGTAAGTGGTTTGAAAAGAGATGATTGAATTTGCTGCATTTCAATATTGGCGATTTTAAATATAATACAAGACACGAATCGAGCGTTTAAATATTCATTTTCGGTAGAATAAATTGGCCGCATGTTAAAATATGCATGTTGGAATTTCGTGATTCACTTGAACCGCAAAAATTCATAACATATAATATTGGATGTGTGTAATTATATTGTTCTTCGACGATCTTATCAAGCATATTTTGCGGCCAGTGCACAAAGCCCATACATACGATGACTGCACTGCACTGCACTTAACAAGCTGCGACAGTAAATAAGACGTTTTGTATTTAATAAGTATGTGCATCGAGTTCAAGCATATAACGTAATCATTCATTATGTGGCTAGCCCGTGGGTAACAATGCAGCAAAATGCAATCAATTGTACCAAGAAGGTGTTACAGTTTTCGCGAAAAATTAAATTATTTTTAGTGATCAATAATCGCGTGCACCGAATACAAATTGTTTGTAGATTTGCGCAATCCGGACGGTGCGGTGTAAATAAAAATATAAATTTCTGCGCGCGCAGCTCAGTGAGAACGAAATTAATTATTTTTTTTCGGATTTTGAGCCACGACACACCATTTGTGAGGGGGTTTGCATTTTGTAATTCAAAGCCATCAGGATGGGATCATTATTTTGTATCGTAATTACGTCATAACATTATTTTTGAGCTTTATTTTAAAGTACAAAACATCTTGATTGTCCGTTTATTGAAAAACACGCCAGCGTACAAATATTGCACCAATGCTTTGTTTTTGCCAAACAAGAAGAGGGTTCACAACGCAATTCGTTGGTGTATAAAGTACATTTAAGTCGCAATTATAACAACATAAAAGAGGTGTTTAAATTTGAGAAAATTAAATCATGTTGTTCGATGCAGTTAATAAAAAATAAAAATATTGGCACGAATTGAGAATTGAGATTGCAAATTGTCGATATGGAAACGCGTTGCGCAGGCCTGCGGGCGTCATCTGAAATATTATATATTGCGCTTCCCATTGAATGTAAGCGCTGTTGTCTATGCCTGGTGCAGATTTAACGTGCTTTGATACGCTGGTTTGGTGTTAATTTATTTTATTATTAAGATTTAAGAAATTGATCCCGTTTACAAAATGCGAGCGTTAAATTGAATATAGCTCCATGCTTGAGATGTTAGTCGTTATAGAAAAATTCAAACAGCAGGTTCATGTAACGATTTGCCTCAATAGATGGACACAGGATTACATTTTTTAAATTTTTTTAACAGCATCCATAATTGTTTACCAAAACAAAATGTTAACAATTTTATTTCTGTATACGTATTTAATTGAATCAAAGATCCTTCGAATTGAAAGTTATTTAAAAAGAATACTAGATTTTATTAAGAAATTTTTTAAACTTGCAAACGTGGTCTCATGTAGGAATGTGCAATACTATTCGATACTTTTAGGTGTCGATACTTTAACTTCAATAACAAGTATTTTATTGCTCTATACCACTCTATCGATACTTTTTATACCAGTATCTTGAAAATGGATTGAAAGCGAGAGAATAATGCGAATTTCTTCCACAAAATATGATTTCAAAAACTTACTAATGACTAATGACAATATGCTTTGGTCTACAGAATAACGTCTTTTCCATTAAATTAAAATTATGTAAGGATTAAAAAATTATAATTTTCTTGGCCAATTCAATGCAAAAAAGCCAAAAAAATAAATTTTTGATAATACTTCTAGAAAGTCCTTTTTCAGTAGCGAGTTGCACTGTTACACTAAACGTAAACGGCAATAGTATTAAAGGCACGAGTTTAGAATAATGCTTATTTTTAAGCCACAGTCGAAGATTGTATTTTCCTAAGTTTTTCTTTACTTTATAAAAACTAATAAGTTACACATAATCTTTATTATGTCAATAAGGGATAACTCAAAGCACCATTACCCCGTAGTTTCCCAGCACCACTTTTGCACTTCTTCAGTTACTTTAGTCTTTTCTAAAGTTTATTATAATAAATTAAACAAACTCGAATATATTCCTTTTGTTCTAAATCATTTCCAGTAGAAAGGATTTTTTTTTTAAATTCGGTTCCTGGAAAACTTGCATGGAGTACAGAAATCGATGCGGACGATTTCCAAAGTCAAAAGTACTGACTACTGAGTATCGATATATCACACCCCAGAATCAAGTTATGAAAAATTAATTATGATTATACAATTGAGACAATTATTTCCATTCTTAAATAACTTCTGTGATAAACCATTTCTATGTATGCATTCGCAAAATAATGTACAGGGTAAGCATAGAACCAATTCAATATGACCAATATCAAGAAATTGTAAAAAGGCTGACGATAATTACTTTAAATGGGATTTCGTGCTTAGCCCCACTAACCAATTTAATTAAGCAGTTCTTTGCTGATATCCTTCTTTTATTGTTAATTACGCTAAAAAAAATCAATAATTTTGCTTACCGTGGGCAGGAACGGGCGTACTTTACCCACGCACGCTCGCCGAGCACGTTTAGAAAATATTCCGTTACACATTACACACACAATCCAACGGGTTGCAAGAATGTTTTGTGTTAGTGAACAATACACTGATTTATAGCATCTATTGTGTTGTTTGTAAAAGCTGCAGAAATATAAATCTTTTATCTTCTTACCCCTAAAAATGTCTGAGGAAATTATGTACGTGAACTGTCATTAAACTCGCATATCCAAACCTACAAGAACCGTTATTCAAATCGATTAAAGAAATATCGTAATGTCCACTTCGAAACCAGATAATGTCTTAACTATTGAATTTCCTTGTCACTGATTACTCTATTGTATGTGACCAGTGACCACGATTAACTACAGCATATTATATTCATTTACAAAAGCTCACGGGTATATTAACCAATCCACGCGTGTTCCATTATACAAGTCAGAACTTGCTTGAGTTCTGCGTTAATGCTTAGTTTGCATGTGTCAAATTGTCGGAATTATATTAGGCAATAATTCAGTGAATTATATGTATACATATTGCACTTATGAAGGGAAGCCAAAATGTACACAAATCGAAAGCATATGCATATAATTTATCGGTGGTAAATACTTAAGAGTATATACAAGCATATTATACCAGGTATATTATATATAGCGAGGCATAAGCATTTGTTTAAAGCTTAAAATATATAATTTAAATTGATCGTTAATTAATGACAATTTAAATTGTAATGTTTTTGCTCTTGAGTTTTTAAACAATTTTGTGGTGTGGGTGTCTATTAGCATTTTTTACTAAACAAAAATGGATTACAGTTTCGAAAATGTTAAGTGGAATTAAGAATATTCCTATTGATGACCTTGGGCGACCTTAATAATTGCAAATTATAAGATAATTTTTAAACTTGTGCCTTTATTCAATAAAGTGGTAAAAATGTTGATCTCACAACTGACACGTTAAATATTTGCATTTCTTAAACCTTAAGCATTTTAGTACTAGTTCTATTAAATAAATAATTTGATTTTGAAATATTAATTGCAAAGCCTGGTAGTGTTTTGCGAAATTCAAACTCTTTGTCATTGGTGCCAAATTTAGACGAAGAAATAGAGGTATTCACAAGTTAATGTCTCAGACGAATCCTTAGAGTTGTAGTTGGATATGCTCTGCGAAAAACCTGAGCACTGCATCACACGGCAATGAATCCCCATAGCGCTCACACTAAGAGGGTGCCCCAGGAATAATTGATACGGAACATTCTCAAAGGGATCGAGAAAATCCAGACAACATGGGCGCGAATAGAGCGGTGAAACGAGTCCTAATAGGAATGAAAGGATTAAAAAAATAAACAATATAAATAGAAACGAACTTAAATTTTCCACAACAGTAATTTAGATTTAAGGTTATAAAAACATAAGGACCTACAAGGACCAAGGTTTTTCAAAACTATGGTGCAAAGAAGAAAATCTAAAATTATAATTCGGCCGAAAATAAATTGTTTTGACTTAACTAATCGGAAACTTTAAAAGCAGTTGAACTTAACTGTTCGACATGGACAACAAATGCTATAATCGATCGTCAGAATTGTTTCAATAGAAGAAAAATGCCATAAAACTGCCGGTTTTTGCCCACCATCCACAGAGCTAATAAAATTTGCAGAAATCTCCCAAAAATTAAATTTTAAATTAAAGTTTAATGTTAACGGGAATGGAAAAGTGACGCTAAACCGCTAATTGGGCACTGGGTTGCGACTCTCGCTACTTCTACCAACCAACGAATCAAGCAACCAAAAGATTTTGTATTAGACTATCAATGTCATGAAATTTCAATTAAATGACATCCAGTCCTTTAGGCTAAATATTCATCGGTAATTCAAAGTTGAATGAAGAAAAAAATGAATGATGCTGCATTCTGTTTTTTATTAGATTATCGTTATTATAATGTTGCCGTTTCCAAAAAACCAAGTAAACACGTTTATTATGGACAAGGAGCATTATGTCTAACAAAAAAACAAATTACGATCATGAAAACATAATCATTACTCGTACAGAATGGGCATACCAAAGAAACCTTATCATTACGTTAATAATTTGGTTATTATTTTGGTTAAGGGCTCACACTCCTTCTCCACTGACAGTTCATTAATTATGCGTTTGACTTCTGGCGCAGCGTCGGCAAAGATGTATACAAACAAAGCTCCAACACAAAATTCGCACTTCTTGCAGCCAATACCAGCGCAGTATAAAAGGCCAAAGATGATGATAAACATGCCAGAGCACATATACGGCAATAAAAAAGCGCGAAAACGAGTTCCGCTGATTGCTTTGCCTCCCCAGCCACTAATCTAATTTAGTTACGAAATACTTAAACAAAATTAGAGAAAACAAGAGGGTTTTATCTGCTCAAATACAAAGGATGTATGTGTTCTTGTGTTGTGTGTTAGATGTGTGTTGTTGTTACTGGTATGTGATGCAAAGCTTATACAGACCGCGCGTTTTATTCTAAAATGAAAAGGCATACTGCTACGAGTATATAGCTAATATTTTTAAATGTGCGTGCGCTCTATTATTAAAAGCAATAAATCATCTGCAGATCGGAGATGGGCAATTTAACAAAACAAAACACAACATATAATAATAATAATACCTGAAAGAAGAGTGAACTGTTTAGCCGCGCGCCTCTGTTCGGATGAAAACGCCATACAGAACTGAATGGCTGGATATGCTTAGAACAGAAAACTCAAGATCTTACTTAGTATTGACTTATAAGCACACCTTGAAGCATGCACATTGTTCAATATATTACACGAGTGGAGTTTGTTGGCGCGTTTTGTAGCACGGCCGCAGCGCAGTATGCGGCATCCTCCTTGCACACCGCGCACATTTAAGTCCGCATGACTTTTATCGCGCAAACGGCAAACGTCAATTACGGCAACGCAGACGTTTAACAATTAACTTTATACTTTTTTACCAAAGGAAACAAATTTATTACTTTGCAGATTGCTAGCTCGCCAATGCGGCGTAATGTGCGTCACGAACGGCGCGGCGCGGTGCGCGATAAAGTTATACACAACGCAAATGGTCATTCTCTTTAAGGATCGAGTTAAGAGTATGTTGTGATTTATAATTTACGTAATTGACACATTAGAGAAAATGATACAGACTGAGGTTGATAATTTGAAGCTCCTCTCACACACATTTGAATTCAATCAATTTAAATTATCGACTCTTTAAGCAAATATATGTGCCACGGCTGCCACTTACGATTATTTCCTTAAGCGTTCGATTACGTTGCAACCGGCGTATATGTACGTGAGTATAGTTAGATACATCGCGATTCGCGAGTGTACATCCTATTTAAATGCAATATGCAGCAGCCAGCATCGCCCCACGGTCATACAACCGCTGTGTTTACATTAAATGAACTGGGTTCGTATTTTGTGCACTGAACATTGAACAAATAAAGGCTTAATTGACATAAGGGTCAGTAACACAATCGTTAAAACCAATAAAACTAATTAACTTTATATTAAATAAATGCAGCGACATGTCGGACTAAAAAAAATCTGGTGAAATTAAATTTATATAAAGTAATCTTCTTTGATTAATTTCATGTAAAGGGCAATTATTGAATAACAATTATAGGCAATTATTTACCGTGCATGTATATTTGTGGCTGCGTAATTATCCAAAAAAAGAGCACGGGGAAAAAAATCAAGCGAATGGAACGAGCGCCATTCGCAGGCATTAATAATTGTTGGAAGCAAAATGAGCCACTCACAATGAAACTAAATGAAGCCCCGAACAAAAGTGCATACCTACATAATATCAAGTAATTACGTGTTAATCTAATTAACTTTTTTCATATGCGTTTCATTAATTTTCGGAGGTCTGAGGGTATTATTTTTGTGTACGCGTTCCTTCGCACATGAATTTCATTTATTTTAAATGTGCTCCATTACAAATCACGAAAATGATTACAAATGGTTTTAATATAACTAAAATCCGGCCACATCATTTAAATGAAAGAACTGAAAACGATTTTCAATTTAATTATGCGAACCGAATTCATCAATGAATTATTGCTTATAAGCTTTAGCTATATAAATTTAATTACCTGTGCTTTGTTTATTTGTTGTTTTCATGTGTGCATGCGTGTATATTTAATTTATAATTATTTATTATACGATCATAAAACGGTTATTAGGGTTTTAAAATTTAATTAATTAATTAAGTAATTTGATTTTTTTTCATGTTGATTATGAAGGAATAATACAGTAACAAGTAAGTTGTAAACAAGATTTGCATTCAAAAGGAAAATTTAAGATTGTGGAAAACTTCTGGTACATATTGCTGAAACATGTTTTTCATAAACTTTAAAATCACTCAATACATATGTAAATTTCTAAAAAACAATTATTACAACTTTTAATGGTAATTATTTGTTTTTTAAAAATATAACATTTTTTGACTTTGCCAAAAATATTCATGAAATTCATGAAATTTTAAAAATATATATTTTTTGAATATCGGTCACTTGCCGTTATGTGTACAACTTAAAAATTGCAGGCTGCAGCTATGTAATTATTATTATTATTACATTATGAGTTTCTTCAAATGTTATGTGTTCATATACATAATTAATTTAAGCTTATAAAAACTAATTTTTCACATTTTATTATAGGAATTCAATACAATAATTATAATTTCAACAAATAAAACAATTCGTAAATTAGTTTTAAAATACAACAAAACATAAAAATATAAAAAAAATTATGCATCGGGTAAAACAAAGTCGAATTTTTCATCAGAAGTCTTTAGATTATTTTATGAAATTTATATTATTAATTATTTTATGCAAAAAACAAATTTAAAAGCAGGCTTCCCGATCTGATATAAAAAATTCAATCATATTATAACAACCCAATAATCATTATAATTTTTGTGGTTGCGATCAGTTTTTTTAACATTTAAATGTTTTGGAAAATATACAATAATTAAAATATCAAAACTACAATGTCCAACGTTCATGTTTGATATAAAATGGAAGTTATGATTACCTGTTAAAAAGAAATACAAAACGCCAATTGTGAACGCCCATTAAGTCCATCAGCGGCTTTGTTTCATTGATTTGTCTATTAATTTTACACAAACAATAATTGACGTTCAAGTCTGAGGCCTCAGAGGGATCAAAATAAGTGGCGCGTTCAGTTGAGTAGAGTAGTAAATTGATTGAAATCATGAAAATTACCTTCTCCTACACGCCTCCTCTCGTTATGTTTCCTAAGCTCTTGATGCGTATACCTTAATTAAGTTCTCAAGTCCACACACAAACTCGAAAAGGACCTAAATATCTTGAAAAATTGAAAGTTTAACGTTTCCTCACTGAGTTGCTTTTGTTGTGCAAATGCCTTTTTTTCGTGTGTGCATTCAGTTTTTGTGTTGTTTTGTTTCGTTGTTGTGTTTTTGTTGTTGTTGTTGTTGTTGTGTTTTATATTTTTAAATTGCCGCTAATTATGACGTACCCAATTTTTATGTGCACCGAAACTGTAGAAGGCAAAAAAAAAAGGTAGGCATAAGCGAGTATACCCAGGCCAGTACTCGTGTATACACATCCAAAGAACAGGGCACAAAAAAGAGACGACACACAAAGCATCGGGACGGACAAAATTGAAGCAAAACAACAAGGTATTTGTGCTCGAGAGGAATGAAATAGCCCACAAACAACTCAATTTCATGCAGCTCTGTAATTATTTTCAATTTGCCGAGCCGACTCACACACTTATGTAGCGGCACATTAATACGATGGATGAGGTTTACTTTTAAACATGCGAGAATTAAGATGCAATGTGTATACAGAACTTGAGGTCTTCATCAATGAGCCAATTTCAAATTTCGTGAACTAACACACAATCCTCCGAGTTCAATTTGGTGTTCGCCTGGAGACTATAACCATCAGTTGTTTTATGGAGCTGATACTCGTGGCGATGATTTATTTTTATGTTTTTTGGGAGGGTTGTCAAATTTTTGCGGCTTTACTGAGAATGATGTTGAGTCGTTGAGCTTTGCTTTTGAAGGATTAACCGTTCAACCTAAAATTATGCAGGATGCACGAAAAACAATAAAACTGCAATACTGACTCCTCAATTTTTTTGTAATTAAGTGATTTTTTTACAAATTTAAATTTGAAAAAAAAAATTTAATTGTTGTTAATTTTTAGTATAACTTTAAAGTGATTAAATTGAGTCCGATCATGACAATAAACAACATAATTTAAAATCACAGCTAATCACAATACTTTTAAACACATCAAAGTGATGCTTAACAAACATCTTAAGGGCTTGCAGCTATTTAAATTTTTTTTTAAAGGTTTGCCTCTTTGCATACACAAACGAGAAGCATAATATAGGGAATGGACCAAGTTGGCTTATTGTTTTCTTTCTAAAACAGTTAAGAATTTCCTCAATCAAAATCCATTTATCAGTTTTAGGCGAAAAGACAATAAGGGCACCATTGTTAACTGTCGTAATTAAATTCAGCGATAAAAGCATTCAATTTCCATTCGTTGATCGATTGTTTTCGACGAAAAAGGTCTTGAATGCTTTGCACGCGCGTATAAACAGTAACAATGGCAGAGAAATCGATTGGTTTTTTTGTTCCTTTACTCTTTTTTTTTGTAATAAAAAAAATCGTGGCTTCGTTAACAATAATCCGTACATTTGCATTATGAGCAGCGCATACACAAAAACGTTAAGACTTCGAAATTCACACATATCACCAAAAACTGACTAATGGACCTCAACGCCGCATAATTTGTCGTTTAATTGGGGCCAAATCATCGCACGGATTGCTCTCAACAAATAACGGACCCATTTAAATAGTCCGATTAATTGGATTGAGGTTACATTCACCTTTTACAGCTCAGCCAACGGTAGCCGTTAATCAGCTAAGTAAATGCCGTGTGTGTAAAATGTTTGAAAGAGTCCCGTTCAAAGAATGTACATCATTTGTCAATTTCTTAAAGCAGCCAAATCTTTATTATTCTCATGCTGGCAAAATATGACAAATGTGACAAATTAGCCGGCTTAATTCATATAATGTGTGAAATGTGAATGAATGGCGAGCACGCAGCACATCACCGTGGAATGATCCGCATTATTTGCGTATCTGGTTAACACCCTTTTTATTACATGGAAATTTAATTGTGCATAGTCAGTGAGATTGAATGACTTGTTTAAATAATAATAACTAATCCTCGCGGAGGTTAATGAAAACGTTTGTTAATTATTTTTCTTTATTTTTTGTTACTATGTATCGTATAAATACCCGCAGCGCCGCCAAATCTCACACCAATAGGGGAATTGATTGAGCTTTCGAGAGAAAGATGATGTTGCTCGCCTTTGTCAAAATAATAATTTTCTTGTTATTGCCCGAATGCCAGACAATACGGTGATAATTAAGCAATTGAAAATACCTGTCAAATTTATAATAAGGAAAATCTTCATCTCTCACGCAGATCTCAACATAATATAGAAACGCCGCGCCGCACGCTATACATTTTGAAGCAACACGCGGTCGACTATCATTGGGGCGGATATACCATGCCATGGTGTACATGACGATTGAGCTGTGTGCGCACAGACGCGTCGCTATTTGTAATAAATGCGCGAAGAAAACAAGTAATGAAACGAAGAGAATTTGAAATTAAATGATAAATTGTATATTTTATGGTTTCGTCTTAGCTGCCGACAATAACAAAGAATTGTTCATCAAAATGATCTTCTTTGTGTTGTGAATTGGCTTTTTAGTACGCAACGATTATTTGGTTAACGCACTCTCCCAACGACTCTACAAATGCAATCAATGTTTTCAAGTCAACATTGATTATTATTAGGTGTTATTATTGACTGAATAATGTACCGATATTCCCACATTGTACAGCGTGAAGCAAGGAAGAACGATTAGAGTTTCGCAAAATCATTATGCACGTTATTTTTGCACAAATTTAATTTTCCTATTTAAATTGAAATATTTAAATTTTAAATAAACATGGTGACAAACTATAAAAGCCATTAACAAATTCATAATTTGTAAATACCACAGAAATCGTTGACCATCTTTCATTTTACATTTCAAAATGACATCAAAATCAATGAATTGCTTACCATTTAGAATCGATCCTCAGCAGGAAGCTCTGCGGAATGTAATTAAAAACACGTTGCACACCGTTCAAAATGCTCCTCTTCCAGTCACCACTCACCCCAAACTTCATTCAAGCTGAACACTGCAAACGCTGGCATGCCATCCAGATTCCACATGATTATGTTAGAAGCGCTTTGTATTCACCAAAAAATTTAAGACTCTATAAATTAACGCCAATAATAATAAATAAAGCGATAAATGGGTATTAAGGCAAGAATGTCAAGAAGCGACAAAAACATCAACTCCACCAGAGGAGCACAACAGCTTACAATTGAGCTGGCATGAATACGTTGCGGCCTGCGATGTATTTATATAGGAAAAAGAGCTGCCCCATAGCCGACGCGCACGGTCATCGAGCGCGATCCGCACATCAAAGCAACGCAACGAAAATCCACAGATTTCCAATTAATTTGCCTAACTATTTACACCGCAGCCACTTTCAATTAATTTTTTTTTTCCACCCAACTCTCAGTTCTTGTACCCGCGCTTGAACTCGCACCACAAAATCCATGTTGTAAAATGTGTTCCACCAAATCATCACACATATATGCGTGTCAGTGTGTATTATGTTGATGGGGGAAAAAAAGGAGAACCGCGCCATACTCGCACGAAACATTTGTATTGTTCGATGTTTGGAACAATCATTAATAACAAAACTATTTGGGGCCCATCCGTTTGATTGAAATGCCACGGACGCCCCTGGCCACATATAGTTAACAGGTATATTCAAATCTCAGCTGGACGTCGAAGGTGTGAAACCCTGCAGCGATCACAACGTCTTTATAAACGAGCGCAGTCAGCTATCTGTGCAACGTATTGAGCCGAGGCGAGGGTTCATACACATGCTTAACATGACTTTTTGTAATAAACAAAATTCAGAACAACAAATTGGAATGAGGAGGAGGAAACCGAGGAACCGAAAAATCATTTCTCTTTGATACCCACCGACAATTCATAATTTACTAAATATACTGATCTGAGATCGTGTTTGACCACATCAGAGGCTCTAAATCTGTTTCCCAATTTAGATACATCGTTATGCGTGGCCCATCAGGTATATTCCCCCCTGTGGTACAAAAGGTTGCTTATATCCTTAAATTCAATTATAGAAATTGGCTTAAGAAACGGAAATTTTTAGAAATTTAATTATTTCCTCATTTATGAGAATTTTGACTGTAGATTAATTAAATTCATGGGTTAAGAAAAAGGTCATCACCCATAGAGGACTTTTCAACAATGTGTCCATAGTTATTTAAATAAATTATGAATAATGATTCCTATTATGTCGATTGAAATTTTTATAACTTGTGACTTCAATTTTATTTACAATCAAGTGCCTTACCCTTTATAATTCGGTAATAAAATTAAAGAAGATAATGCCAGACACAGGAATATAAAACAGCACACTTTATTTGATTCTTGTCATTTGTAAAATACCTAAATTACACTTTTTAATATACTGTTACACAAACTCAATTATTGTCAGCCATATTTTGAGAAAAAATAAATATTCGAAGAAACAGATGGCTCTTATTTAATTTAAAATTTAACTAATCCTGAAATCATAAACATTTATCACAATAACCACAATTTAGTGGAATCATTATTAAGTAAAATAAAAAAGCACACTCTTTTGCCACTTCAATTTAAGCATAAGAAAAAAGTAAAGACACTAACTACACTTAAGTATTAGATCCGCAAATTAATCCGCAGCATTCATGTCACAATTTTGAGTGTGCACTCCAAACAAATTCGTACACTACTTAAGTACTAACTAAGTCTAACTGATTTTCAATGCAACCGTTGCTGTTTCTTTTTCTTCTTCTTTTTTAATTCTGTTAGTTAAGCCATCTCGCGGCTGAGAAAACCAAATTAAATGCCAGAAATTTTTGGGTAAAGCGGAAATGAACTTAACACACAAAAAAAATGAACACGAACCTTGTTCAACAAAGCAACCAGAGATAATTAACGAGAAAGAAATGAAGTGAAAGACAATAAATCATCACATTCACTTTTAGCCGTTGTTCTGATTGGAAGAAGAAATGAATAAATGGAAGCAAAAAGAGGTGTTAATTTAATCGAAAAACTCCATTTTCAATTTTATTACACACGAATCCACGAATTCGGCGACAAGTAAGGGGAATTTTTTTTGCAGACACAATGCGCTTTGTGGAAGCATTTTTAGTGCCACCTGAAAGTACTACAATTCTTTAAAGCGGTTCATTATGTTAAATAATATTTGTGAAAGATTGAAGATTAGATAATTTACGGAAGCATTTTCATAAAAATTCAATAAATGATGAATTATTATATTTTTATATACAATTCAGGTAAAACTTGTAGTTCTTAGCATCCTTAACGGCTCAAACGATTTTGATAATTTTTTTAACGTTTATTAATGGGATCACCTGGATTTTTCTTAACTATGCCGTGGTCCAGAGCTTCTGTTTAATATTCCGACTTTTTTTTTAAATTAGCCTACTACGATAATTATTATGTTTTTCGATTTTGGTCCATCGGGATATTAATTTGTCAGCTCTCGGGAATTCGAGTGCCGGGTTTGTGGCTGGCAGGAGTTAGGCCTGTAGTACCGGGCGTTTGCTGGGTTTCTCAATAAGATAAATTCATATGAACATTTATTATTATTCAGGCTACATTCAAGAGATCAGCTTTTAATAATTTGGTTATACGTTAATTTGTGTAAGTACACCGAATAAAATGTTTCAAAAAATATGTATTTTGTTTGCTAGGTCTGTGGCGGAACGAAGTCAGTCGAGTTAGTGTAATGAAACAATGCATAACAATTTTTAAAGCATTATTTAATCATAAATTTAAATTTAAAATTATATTTTCAACAAAATCTAAATCACTATGCAGTGCGTAAGCTCTAAAATGTACCTATGTTGTCGTAAGCACCGTTTTAAAAAGAAGTAGAAGATTCAGTTGAAAAGCAACAAAAATAAAGAACAAAACCCAATGGTAGCTGGTATTTTTTATTGATTGTGTAAACCTAACAAATGAGCATTTCAATTTTACAGAGCAGAATTGAGTCATTACCTCCTCAAATCTATTTTGCTTTTGTGCTTTTCTATCTTTATTAATTTGTTGCTTGTTGCATTGGGTATGCGTAGCCAATCGATAATTGAATGTTCGATTTAAACTACAAAGAAAACACATAAACATACAAAATAAATGAAAACTCGCACAAGAAAGAGAAACACGTTGTTATTTTTTGCCTCTCCTTACTTCGTTTAACTTCCACACAAAGAATCTGAATTACTTCATCGATGTATCTCGCGCTTTTTCAGCGCAAACTTCAAATCTGTTGTATTATTATAGTTGGGTACTCTGATATTTTCGTAATATAAGCGCGTTTAGAAGTCAATTGGATGGTGGACCACTGGGGTGACACCACACCACAAAGTGTATGTGAATTGTAATATGAAAATAGTCCTAAGAGTATAATTTCAATTCATATTAAAGATGCGTGCGCGTCCGAACGACTGGCCGCTCACTGACAACTAAATGAAACATCTTTAGTCCCCTCCGCATACTTTTATGACCATATTTTTGATCTCACGAACCATAAAGTTTTTTTACGATAATTACATGTCACCTGGTCAGCTTTATTTATTGACCACTTTCCACTGAGTTTCTATAAATAATATTTTCATGATATCTGTGAAAGAGGAAACCCGGTCCAAAATAAAAACAGGAATACGATACGTTCTATATGAGAGAAATGCACCCCGGAGTGAGATGCCCACAGAACTAGTGCTTAAGTGTTTCTAATTTGCAGTTTAAATTGTTTTCCTCTGTCCACTTTGTTGTTGTTTGTGAACTATGTTTTCAATCATACTTTATTGTAGTAAATGTTGTCTTACATACAGCTGAAAAATAAAAATGCCCAACCCAATTGCAATGATAAGGCCCGATGACAATACTGTTAAATGTGATTCAAATTAAGAGATGAAAAGTGACAATAAAAGTATTAAGCCCCTAATTTATGATCCATTTAGTTCACACAATAATATATGGACCAATACTCTGAGAATTCCAGCAGCTTAAACTGCTCGGAAGCATGACAACAAAATTTTAACAACGCAGTAAATCCCTGTACAGAAGAAGGTTTCAGCTATTAAGAAATTAATTAGGTTTGATCGAAACATCAAATTAATTATGCCATATAAAGTATTTTTGTAACTATGTAGATATTAAAATGTTTAAGGCTTATATCGCCGACTCTGATATTTTTATGGTCTTTAAAATAAATTGAATTAATGCTTTATGGAATTTCAATTCGATGTGATTAAATAAATATACATTTATATCAAAAAAATTTGGGAATTTCCCGTCTGAAAACTGATAAAAGCACAAATTTTTTAAGTTGTTATTCAAGGTCATCAATGCACAAGGTTTACTGATTGTATTTTGGTATAAAATAACTTTTTGTTTGCTCTCTAACTAAAAGCTCATTCAGGGGAAAACCATTATCAGTCAAAAAATTGCTAGGAGGAGAAAAGGACGACTACATCTATAAATCGTGCAGATAGATGACTGCATCGGTCATCGTTTTAACCCGAATTTTTATTATCCATTTTTCAAAAAAAGCTTCAAAGGTGGTTGTTGCTCCGATAGGTAGAGCCTTTATGTGTAAAAATATGTTCCAACCTTGGAAAACTACGCGCCACTACAAAAACTTTGACGATAGAATAATGTGACTTTTCATGATTTTAATTTTCGTGCTCTGTATACAGTTATAAGTATTTAATACTTATTTTTGTTATTTATAATGTAAAAATGTTTTTAAGAATATTGCAATTTATCTTATATCGATGTAATTTCGGCACGATTTTTCAAATTTTCTTCATTTACATCTTTAGGCTATTGTCGTTTTCACAAGTGTGTCTTTTAAGGGTTAATTCAACTCATAATAAATTCATTAATAATTATTTTGACAGGTTATTAAATTAATGAATAATAAACAGTAACATTAGCCATACTTAAAAAAGCAGTTACTTTAAAGAAGAATAGCTAACTGTATTTCAGAAACTGCAATGAAGTTAAAAAACGATCATTAAAAATGAGGAAACAAAATAATGTGGTAAATTTTAACAGATTTATTTAACGTACGCCCTTTGGCTACACAAACAGTTTAAATTAGTGAAACTTTTACAAAAACTTCAGATGGTTTACATTATTTATTTATTCAGAATTAATGTTGCAGTATTCGAATTAACCCAACTTTTAAACTTAAAATTCATTGAATTTAATAATATAATAATAATTTTCCTTCTGAATTTTCAAAATATTCGAGACTTCAACCCGTGTTAAAGCGGTTATTACCCTAGTAAATGCTCGGCGACTTAAAAAGCGCCATCTATCCATGATAGAAAAAATTTATAACGGTTATTCCAATTTATCGTTATACAAAGTTTGAATTGTAATCATAACGATCGATCAATCCTTATTAAGTTCAAAAAACTACATCGCAGGGAGAGCGAGGTGTGAATTTATATACGACGATTTGACCTTGAAATTTCTGAGTTTGACCTTGATTTTTGTCATACAAAGAAATCACCTCAAATATAATGATTTGTATATTATTGATAAGACTTAAGTTTTTTTTTTGTTTTTTTTTTTTGTTGAGCGACTATTGTACGTGTGTTTGTGTGTTTTTTTTCTGTTTTTGCTTTCTGGACCTCATCTGCGCGCAGATCTGTCACTTTCAACCCTAGCTCCAATGTGTGTCGTTGTTGTTTGCGTTTGTTAGCAGGTTTCAATCGTGTTACAAGATGTCATGCAATTTATAACGACATTTTTAATGTGTTGCATGTGATGTCAGGAGTGAATGAACAATGATTAATATGCGCAATCGGGTCAGGATTTTTATTTATTTTTGTTATGCCATCATTAAATCGCAGCACGCTTTTTGTGTAAGTTTTTAATTTCTCATTTTATTTTGTAGTAATTAATTAAGTGTTATGGAAATTAAAAAGCAAATTCAAATGATTTTGGAATTAAGATTTTTCTTGTATGCTTTGTTATTAAGTAATTAATGTGACTTAACTTAAGTCGAATTTGGAAGAATGATTCTATAAACCAAAAATTATTTTTTAATTATTGTCGCACATATTTTAATAAAACTGAAAAACTAGACATTTAATTTCAAAATCTATTGTCCTTGAAAATAACTGCTTCACAAAATTAAGTTTTGTTATTTACATATATTATATACTGGCTTTAATAAATCTAATTACACATCAGATACATATTATATATATGTAATTGATTTCGAATTTAAAGACCTTAAAAAAAATCCCACGGGATAATTGACTATTCAATTCGAAATTAATAATCCCGAAACCGGTAATTATTTTAATAAATAAGTATACCCCGAATCAAATATCCCCAAAAGCTGCGATAAACAAAACTGTTATACAACATTGATTCCACCTCAGCGAACTTAATTAAATTGTGTATTTGATTAATTGTGGATCATAAAAAAATTGTGCTACAATTAAAATACCACGTCGCACGAACAAGTGCCACGTTTTGGTACAGTTCGTTCAAAAATCGAATAATTCTATGAGACAAATTTTTCTTCCAATGATGAAAATTGTTACAGCGATTGAAAATGAATAAATCTTATATTTTAAGTTCACTATATCAAAAAATATACTTTTTAAAACAAAATGTTAATTTACTTACATTAAAATTTCGATCCTTTATTCGATTGAACACATAGAACACTTAATTAACACTTTATTCTAATGAATTAATTTTTTTTCATAATATTTCAACAAATTATCACTATTTTCATAATAAAAGGCCATATATTGATGATTTTTCATCAAATTTTCACTTTCCAAATCACTTAATGCCTTTGAAAGTACTTTTTTTTTCAACTTAAAAATACCTTAACAACTAACACTTGAAAGCACTTGTAAAAATCTTTGTGGTATTCAGAAATTCATCACAATCTTCTTGATACGTAAAGAAAAGGCCATATATTGATGAATTTTCATCAAATTTTCACTTTTAAAATCACTAAGTGCCTTTATAACCACATTTCATTGTCACACTTACAAAGTACCCAAAGGAAAATTAATAGCGATTAAAAATAAGCGACGACAAAATTAAATAACACAACGCCATCCAAAAGAAAATTAGAAAAGGTGCCTTTAAACTACCCGACTTACTGTTCGGGTCCGATTTTAATTATTACCGCCCGGACAAAAGTTCAAATGAAACTGATGGAAAAATTTTAATGCAGAAGAAATTTGGGACTCATTTCATCTATTAACATATATTTTAATAATTTGCAAAAAAAGTGATCTCTTTCTAACGCACTCGCATTAATCCTAGCACAGAGATTTTATAAAATTGTCAGCGAGGCGTAATAATTTTACATTAATTGCGTCCACCTGCACTGTACGCATCAATGTAGTGGTGGTCAGAAATGTAAAATACCTATAGAAAATGAGATGAGATCACGTGATCGGTGAGCAACCATTCTCCTAAAACAATTATTTTGTTACACGTAATAGTGTTAGTAAAATAGCTCACCACAATTAATTTCTTTTCTCCCTTTCCATCCAGCACGGTAATTGCACCTGATATTAAATGGGAGAGATGAAATGACAAAGCGGGATGAAAAATTACCGTTAATTGTGTAACACCGCATTGAAAAGTTTTTGTACAGGAAATAATTAGCATTACAATGTTTTCATTTAAAATTGAAAACCTCATGAAAATTTTAAGGAATCCTGCATGCAATGTTCAAAATCAACATCTTACGATTTTAATAAATATTTTGTTCACTTTTGACCGGAAAAAATCCGAATGTAAAATTCTTTTGACGCTCAACAACATTTTTATGTACCAATTTTGATGAAAAAATTCTTTTAATATTCTTATAATAGCTTTTATGTTCCAAATTAAATTTAAAATTTATTTTATTTGGATAGAAAATATTTTCATATAGACCTTGAAAAATTTAACGATATTAATGCCTTAATAGATTTAAAATGAAACTGATTTTTCAAGAAATTAGTATTATTTCACAAGGAATTGTAAGAAAACAACAATAATCATTAAAATATCGATTGTATGACCTTGAAATGTTCAGCAAAAATATTAAGGCTTTCAGGATCTACAAATCTGTAGTACATTCTATGTTGATAAAGTGTAAAACGCACGAGATATTAGATATTTCCGGTTTTATCCTTTTTAGTTTTTACTTTATAATTCAAAAACCCGATTGAATGTGTCATTGCAATGTACCACAATTATGTGGAGAATGATCTCATAGATCATATTTGAAAAACTTGGCGAATTTAAACATCATCTTAAAGGAAAATTTTGCAAAACCGCCGTTTTTTGGCAATATCTTGACCGTAAGTGTGATTTCGACCTTGAAACTTCATGTAACTCTTGGATTCTAGGACTTACATATTATATATAAATTTGATGCATTTCAATAAAGCCGTTTAAGAAATATACGCATTTTAAATATTTTGAGAAATTGAAATTTTTTACACTCAAATTGCCAAAATCTGAGGAGATTTCACTAGTGATTTCTACTCAGAATTTGGATAATTCTGTGGCAAAAAAAACAATTTTTTTTAAGGAATACATACAAAATGTTTTACTAATTAAACTACAATTATTTTTGGTATTTTTGTGATTAATTTTTTTTAAGGATTTTTATTAAAAATGCTGTTAAAAAGTAAAAAAATAATACCACCTGGTACAATACATCAACAAATCATTGTGATTTCATATAATTGTCTCTTTCCTCTTGCGTGTGGGTGTGGGTGTGCTTTGTGGACCACACCAATATTTAGCCTTGGAATATGAATCGATTACGCAACTGTTAAAAAATCCTCACGCATACTATTTAGATGTAATTGTATATTTTGTAAAATATATAGGCGGTTTTTACAGGAATGCTATTACTTTTATTTCATATTTTCAGGGAAACAATTAATGAAGAACATATTATATGTGTAGGTGAGGAAGCACGGATTAAATAAAATTGTCAGCCAGGGATCACGTGATCAGTGCGTGTGCGTAGCTTTTTATTGTGCACTTGTTAATGTTAACAATTAATGCAAATTGCAAAGGTCTGAAACTATTTTAGGCGGAAGAGAATGATATGAATTTATTTGTATTTTCAGCATCAATTTAGTATAATTGTATGAACTGAAATTTTTCGAAACTATTGGATCTGACCTTGAAAAATCGAAGGTCCTATTCTCATATTTTTGTCTAATACTTTACAAAAAAAAATCATACAAATCAATCCAGTAGTTTAAGAGTTTTTTTTCCCCCACCATTTTTCTATAGTACGGCGTACACCGTACACTGTACGGCGTACTTTTGCACATTTTTTCTAGACCACTTTTTTGGACTCAGGGGGTGTAAAAACGAGTTTCTGCATCATCAACTTTTTTTCCGAAAAAAGTCGGATTCCAAATATTTCTATATGCCCTTGGGGTCGTATATAAATTAAAAATAAAGTATGATGTTATACATAATATGTTTAAAAACCAAACAAAAACATTTGTCGATTTCAAATGAAGCTTATTTTATAAACTAAAAAAAAATCAATAAAAAACCAAAATGTAAAAATAAAATAAAGAAAACACAAGAATTGCCATACTTATGTGAGCAAAATTTGTTCAATTTTTATTTAATTAAATAAACTTAAATTGTAATAAATAATAAATATTAACCGTTTTGTTGAAATGAATCTCCGAGAACAACCTAATTAGGTCTTAATGGCTTAAATATGGCCACCAAGGTTATTAATATATTTTTTAAAGTACAAAGGAAGAAGCACGACATTTTTTGTTTCAAATTTAAAAGGTGAAATAAAAAACTTTGTGTGGTTGCGATTAGCGTTGAAGATCTCTCGTAGTTAGAATTGTTTATTTCCATTTTTTTTCATCTTTTCTATTAAAGTTATTTGTTATATATTAAACAATAAATTAATAAAATAAATCATAAAAATAGAATATTTATGTGTGTATATGTATGTGGATTTCATTTCAATGAAAATCAACTATAATTGTTTAGTTGATTCACGTTTGAAATAAGTTGCCAAAAATAGTTTCAATGAAGAATTGTGTAGAAGTGATGATGGGGGCGTTGTCTTTCTCCTCAGTCATCACCTTTATTTATTGGCACCAGGAAATTTTTTCGATTGAGTTTGTTTTAACTTATTAGTTGAGTTCAAGAATGGCAAATGGTTTCATGATGAGCTGGTGCAAGTTGTTGCAATCACATACATATTTTTATGGACTTGTTTCTTTTTTGTTTTTAATCAAACTTCGACTGAATATTTGGCTTTATGTATATAACATGTTCGTTTGTTAACTGATGTTGTTTGATTAAATGGATGTTATTAAAAATGTGTTTAATTTTAAAAAATACAGTTTTCCCTACTCTGTCAGAGACAGACAATGGGATGATTTTTCTTTGTGTTCAAAGGTCAAACAGACACAAATAACAGTTTTACACTTTTGTTTTGGTTTAATTTACAAGTCACTTTCTCCGTACAGGGCAGTACTGAAGGACATATAGTCGAGGGCTCCTGGTGCTGCATTTGGACCCTTGAATGGTGGCATACGCTGGATGCAGTATTCAGCCTGATCTGGTGGCAATTCACGGCGCAACTCATCGGGCAAGATGTATGGCTGTAAACGAGTCGGAAGAAAAACAATATAGAACAATTATATTCAGAATAACAAAACTTAAAACGACAAACCTTATCGGCGGCAAGAATTCTGAACGAGTCGATGACTTGCTCCGCTGTGTCAGTGTCTGTGCTTTCGCGGGTCATGAAATCGAGGAACGCATCGAAATGAACGAAACCTGTTGAGTTAGGATCGACAACAGCCAAAATACGTTGGAAGTCCAAATCGCCTTGACGATCTTTGCCAATAGAATATCCTAATGAAACCAAGCATGATTTGAACTCATCTGGAGCCAAACGGCCAATGCGGTTCTTGTCAAAGTGATTGAAGCTTGAGCGGAATTCAGTCAGTTGTTCCTGAGTGATACCCTTAGAGTCACGAGTCAAAATTTGATTCTCAACTTCGTTGATGTTGCGGTTGATTGAGGTCAACAATTGTTCCCATCCCACGCGCAAAGTCTCCATGGTGTAATTTGTGTAACGATTTTCGAAGATCATTGATTCTTGTACAGCTTGATGGATTTTCTCCAATTCCTCAATGTGTGGCTTGTACGCGTATACGGCTTGTTCGTACTCCTTGAGACGGTGAAGTTGATCCTCCAGGGAACCTTGCAATCCCATACCAATAGCAGTGACAGCATCCATTTGACGCTCAATCCATGGCCCAACAGCGTTCGACTTCTCGGCGAACTGGCGACGCAATGTCTCGTTGTTTTGTTGTTTCCTCAACTCACCAGCTAAGGTGGAGTCACGTGCTGGCACCAATGTACGGACATCTCCCCACTTGCGGGTCAAATCGTTGGCAGTCAAAGTGGTGTACGGGTTCTCCAAACCACCAGGTATCTGGTGTTGTTTCACAATGCTCTCCACCTCACGCACCAATCCAACGATAACATTGAACTCCTTATCAGCTTCTCCCAATGTCGCCTTGAATTGATCGTGCGCCTGAATAAGGCCTTGAATTTCCTCCATTGTGTGCACAATGAACATGTCAACCAAATCTTCGCGAGTTCCGTCCAACCAGTTATTGAATGGAGCTGCGCGCTTGGCAAACTCAAGGTGCAAAATGTCGATCTTCTCGAGAATTCGCTCAGCTTCGTCCAATGCTTGACGACGACGCTGTGTCAACGCACCCAAGCGATCCCATTGGTCGCAAATGCGTTGACAACGTGTGTTAACTGACACACAGTCATGATACTCCAAAGTATTCAACTCTTGAGCGATGGCTGCAATTTGCTCGACACGATCTTGATGGGCAGCCAAGTCTGATTCGAAAGCTTCATGCTTCTTCTTGAGTGCCTTCAACTCGTTCAGCTTGCACTGACGGTAGTCTTGTGACTGAAGCATCTCCTCCTTACCACGAGTCCATTCCTCGTGGGTATCGGCTTTGTGCTTGAACTTTTGGGCCAAATGCTCCAAACGTTCCAGGCGCATTGTCTCGGCCAACAGCCATTCCTCGAATGATTTTTCGGCATGCTCCAAGCCCTTCCAGGCGTTCGAAATGTCACCAACCATCTTACCCTCGGTGGGCATGTAGGCGGGACGATTTGATAGACGCAACTTAGTTTGCAGTGTATTGAAGTTGGTCTCGAGTTTTGCCTTTTGCTCGACACGTGGGGGCTTATGCTTGCGACGGTATGTGCGATATTCCTCTAACTTCTTCTGTACACCAGCCAATGAGTTGTCAGTTTGACGGGAGTTCAGCCATGGCATTGTGCGACGAATCCATTCCAGCAACTGTAATATTAAAACGTTTTGTATTTTTTTGTCATTAAGAATGGAGCTGCATTTTTTTTTTAACTTACGTCGCTGGCGAGACGCTCATACTCCTCCATAAGACGTTCATTCTCCTGGTTGACCTTCAACACTTTGCAAATACGATTTGCAGCTGTCTCGGCCTATAAATACCGAAAACCAGAACATTAGATAGCGTAATTAATCGTGCACAATGAAACAACTATACAAACATGCAAATTGAATAAGTTTGATTGGGAATAAGCGAGCTATTAATTGATAGCTTCCACAATTCATCAAAATATGTGTATGTATGTACTCGTACGTTAAAATTGAAAGCAAATCGACATTTTCGACAAATTCTTTGAAAGCAATTGATGAATTGTTGGAAGCAAAGCCACATAAAAACAAAACAGACCTTCTGTGCTCCACTGAAGCAATGATAGTATGAAGAGACGTATGTCATTACAGCCCTTTCATCCGGCATCGCAGTGTTCTGCAAATCTGTTCACCACAAACAAAACAAGCAAAAACAACAAACCAAAAATAAAATAAGAAATTTACAATAAAAACATTCGATTAATTAATTAGGTTTTATGTTTTTGTTAATTTAAAAAAAAACATCTGTAAAAAATGCATATTTTAGTTCAAAATTATTTGGCGTAGGGGGAGATTCAAGAACTTATTAGGTTTTTGGTCAATTGAAATTTCAAACACACACACACACACACGTCAAACACGCACGTATTAACGCGACAATTATCATTTAAATGCAGGGTATTGACGGAATGTATTTTTTCTTGCAAGCTAATAATGTTTTCAGCAAATCTATTAAAAGCTTATTGTATTATAAGTTTTAATAAACAACATAAATAACAGATAAGTGTAACATCAGTAAGAGAATAGAGGTGTGATGCCCAAAACTATTGTTATGCAGATCGTCGTGAATTAAAAGAACAATTTAATAAAAATGTATAAAAGGGAAGACAATCGAAAGTACTTTAGTCGTGCATTTATGGAAACGGTTTTATTTGTTTGTTATTAAAAGATGTTGTTTAAAATAAAGAGGTTAAATTAATTGACTTTTCAATGGAATATCATTAAAGCTAAACGACGGTTTTAAATTACTAGGGCCAACACTCTATGTACTCTCACTGTATGTCAACTCGATATGAATATGTGATAACAACAGATGGATGGTTGTGTGGTGATTGTTCATCAATTAATCCAACCTGCTGAGCGCCTTGGAAAGCATGATAATAACAAGATACATAGGTCATGATTGCCCGCTCGTCTGGCTTTGGTGTGTTGATCAAATCTTAAGTAATATAATTAAAAAGAAAATATGCCATCAAAAATCTAAAAATACACTCAGCCTGATGAGCTTATTGGTCTATAAAAAAAAGAAGAAAATTGAAGGTCTCTTCTGAAAAAAAGAATTTTCTTCTCCATCTGTACCTATGGTATTTGCCCTCTTGAATATTTTCATGCATTTTTCATTTTTCGTGATATTTCGATTTACAATAAATTATAAAAAATTTCCATTTCGTGAATAATCCTTATTTTCGCAAATATCTTACCATCTGGATCCAACATTCTTGGGATGTCCAAGTATTTCTCAGCCACGTCAAATGCGGTATTTAAGTTCTCCAAAGGATTGTCCTTTGACAGTTTGGAGTAATCAATCAAGTCAGGACGATGACGATGAATAAGAGCACAGAATGCCAAACCATCCTTGAAACTGAGATGGAAGTTTTGCACATTGACATTCTTGTATGGTGCAGTCTTGCGCTGACACCACAACAACAAGCCCTCCTTGGCTGTCATTTCCTCAACGGAAATGTCTTGGATGGCGAAACGCAAAATGATCGTCCAGATCATACCAAGAGTCATTTTTAAATTGCCATCAACAATTTCTTCAGCGCCAATGGACACCAATTTTACACCCTTTGATGCGATGTAGTCGAGTGCCTTGTTAACATTGGCAATCTGAGTGGGAGCAAAGTTAAAATATATAACACATTACGTTTAATACAAATGAAAAGGATTTACCTTGTGGAAACGCATTTTGCCGCGATCGGGCTTTGGCAGGACCTCACCGGAGATCACCTCCAACAATAACATGAGTTTGAGTCCATTACGAAAGTCGTCGTCAATGTTGTCAATTGATGTGCCAGCTTTACGCAAATGGCTGTTGCACCAAGCAGTAAATGTCTGAAATTAAAAGATGAATTATTAAAAAAGTTATTCATAGAATTAGTCAGTATAAAAATAACGAAATCGTTGAAGGATTTTATGTGTGATAAATTGAACTCAATAATTAGGACGAAAAAAAAGCAAAAACTTTTGAATGAAAACAACTTTCACTAAGAAGTTGGTTTCTATTTCGTAATCAGCGGTGGAAAATTTTTCCTAAATTTGCAAGAACCTGACCTTGCGACACACAAACGACGGACGCTTGTGAATTTGAAGGTATGATGATATTCTGAGATCTGCGTAACTTATTTTCAGGTATTAAGTATACGGGTACACGTACGTATGCGAATGATGTCAAATATTTCGAGTTATATTCAGCGGCTGTTCCACATGTGCATAAGTTTAAAATTAGCATGCACACCTACAGTGACATATTGCCATTTCGTCAGTTAATTTTGAAGCTTATGAAATGTACGATTCGATACGATACATATTCAATTCACCACATATTGGTTCTATTATTAGTGACTTCCGGCAAAGGGAGCGGAACATTGTTATTTTAAGTAATAAAATAGTATTGCGAAAAGGCAGCAACTGTTTATTTGCTCTGTTTTTGGGGAATATCTATCAATTGATTAGTCATCAATGATCAAATACTTATTATGTAGTCATCGACTTTCAACCGATTCCTGGGATGATTCAATGTTTAAATATACGAAATTAAACCAACCGAATTACGCGATCCGTACTGAGACGCTTCCTTCGACAGTGTTTCATTGCTTTACAATTTTATTGTACAACGTTGGTCAATAACGAAAGCAATGTTCAAACTAATGTGTTTTAATGTAAACAAGATGGTAGGCGGATGCAATGCGCAAATGCAACGAGATTATGTGCATATTATGATTGTTTAGTTCTGATAAATGGTGTGGGTATTCTGGATTTGAAACAACTTTTATCGACGACCCATTTTTAGTGCGTTTTGAGAATATTAATTGTTGACAGTCCATTCATTCAATGTCAAATAAAGATTGTTTTTAATTCAAATTTTTATTATTCATAAAAACACTTAAATGAAAACGGATCTAAACACAATTTGTATTGTCTGAACAAATTATTTGATTGTAAGGTTGATATGAAAAATAGCAGTAAAGTCGGCACAAATCGATTTTATTGTGCAACAAGGTCAAGGCCACCTCAAAAACATGTGTTGTACAATATTTGCATTGTTTTGTGACTTCTACAAGTTGATATCATTTTTGTGTAAAATTTCACCGACGACAATACTTTTAAAATCACGTTAAAAGTAGTCGATCTGTTTTGGCGATTTTTTGGGGGCAGCGATTACCAACAGAGTCATCAGTTCCATGGGAACGGGACCATCAAGAAAACAGCATAAACAGGCGCCAAAATCATTCAATGCCACCTCAAATACTTCCATCACACATTATGATGATTGTTAAAATATGTGACGGCCACATCTGAACAAATAAAAAACCGATTTCTCGCCGGCAATCGCATAATATAGAGAAAATTGCTTCAGCGATGCCACAAGAAATATGAAAGCAAACGAGATGGCATGATCGACGTCGGTTTTTCTATTTTTCCTTTTTTTTTTGTTCCTCTCTGTGTTCTTGCGTTTTTTTATAATTCTTTTTTATGTTTTTTTGTACACGCACATCCATTTTTGGACGCATGTAATTTGAAGCGACTCTTGGCTCACAGTACACATTAGCAGCATAGCGACGACGGCGCTCTTTTTCGTTGTATATTATATAGAGACGTAAACAACCACAGACGCGTGCGCACCCAGGAAGCTCACATGCGGGAACCGCAATAGTCGCACATCACACCATAGAGTGTAGAGAACACGGGGCGCAAATACAATCGCAGACCTCCCCGACGTCGGCGACGATTAAATACTCGAACATAAGACGAAATTTAGCGCGACGGCAATGTGACGACGTCACACTGTAAAAACATTATGGCATATGGGTGGAATAATAAAGCACACATAACCTAAAATATACAATGTTCGATAAGTTATGGTCATGTCGACAATAATAATAATCAAAACTAATAATTGGAAACGATAAAAGTAATAGGTTGTATGAAAACAAGAGAATCAATGAATAATCATAACAAAAGGCAACAGCCTTATTGAAGTATATTGTGAATATTATTGTTTGAGAATCCACTTGAACATTTGACATAGTGCCCACCACTCAGTGCTTTCCACTGCTTTACAAGTGGTTCAACTCAATGCAAAAATGGCCACTTCCGTTGGAAACCCTTGTGTGGGGTAGTTTTAAGGACACACCATCGTCATTCGTTGGCAACATTTGACAAATGTAAGAAGAAGCCTAATAAATCTGATGGGAATGCCAAAAAAAATAGAGAGCTCGTGGTTTTGTAGGTTGAACTCGAAATTATCAACATTCTTAATATCATTTCGGGATCGTTAATTGGGTGTTATATGTGTCAGTATATAGTCTCTGGCAAATTAAACGTTTTTCTGTAAAATGTCGGCAAATTCATTTGGTCACACAGAGAAAAAAGAACCTACACGTATGTACAAAACATTCAAGAAAATGAGAAGGAGGGCCACAAGTATTATATCTATTTCGGTACGCTCCAACGAAAATAGAACGGCACAGGCTCAATATTTTCTGAGTATTATGTACATGTAAATAAAGTATAATCGTCTTTGCACAAAATACCCACTCTTTCTCAATACATATTACATATAGTTTGGATATACGCTAGATACATATTATAATGTTGACTATTTTGCCAGTTTGCTTCACTGCACACACAATATTTGCAAATTATTAAGATGTCATAACATTTGAGCTATGAGATCAAGTAAAGTAACAATGTATTTTTAAAAGTAAAGATACAACAATTTATAAAACGATCAATGTATACTTCTAAATTGTATCATAAATATCGCTGGCATGAAAGATAAAATAGTAAGTTGAACATGATCTGTAAATCGGGAAAAAAAACAAAAATGTAAGTTCAAGAAAAAAAATTCTTTGTTGACACAATAAAGAATAGATGTCCGTCAACAGCTAAATAATTAGACAACAAAAATGAGTCAATGCAAATTAAATCACATAAATACTGTTCGTTTGTTTGATTACATTTCAACGATGCGTTAATACATATTTTAAATAGAGACTCCAGTCTACAAGAGGTGGTAAATCCAGAATGTTTCATCGAATTTTATATAATCAACGCAATAATCCCAATCCAATCGTACCACTGATAAACCCTGAAGATCCAAATTATGGTTAATTTCTTGAATATTTTTAAGCGCCACTCGCGGCCGATAGAGTAATAAATATGCCGAATGAGTAAATCTTAGTAAATAGCAAGGTACTTGTTTAAATTGGATCTCAAAGAAATACCGCTATAAAATTTTTATCTAAAATCATTATTATGTTATTTGTTAAAAGCTCACCCAAAACAATTGATTTGAATTAATTATACGTTTTAATATTTAATAAAACAATCAAAACATTTTTGCTTTATTCAAATAAATAAACAGCATTTATTAAACAGTCATTTAAGTACAAAAAGAAAAAGCATCTATACAACATTGTAATCATTTTATAAAAATAAACAACGTTTAATTAGTAATAAAAAGCCTACGATAAATGATGAAATTAACTGCACTTGTAATACCAACAAAAAATATAAAAAACGGTTTAAATAACCAAAACAATTTATGTTTACCGTTTTGTATATTAATATACATAATACTCATATGTGTTTGTAAAGCCATTAAAAATTCATTGACCGAGAATTTAATTTAATTCTGCAATTCAAATTAATGAATATTTTTTTGGCTTAACTCTTTTTAAAAACGGAATAATGATGTGAATTCTTTGCACAGACTCTGTAAGAAGTGATTAAGACGAAAGCAAAATGTTTTTGCATTTTTAACTTGAGTCAAACAATTTATTTTTACTCTAATTTTGATCAATTTTTATTTTATTTTGCAAAAACGTATCAGACAAAAATAAAGTTTTTTTTTTAAATTAAAAAAAAACAGCTTTAACAATAATTTAATTGTAATATCAGTGGGCCGTCATTATTTATTAATAATTTTTGTAAAATAAACAGCAAATTTAAAAAACACAAAAGATTTAAAGAGAAATTATCATTTTCAAATAAAAAAAATAAAAAAGTAAGAGTAAGTTAATTATCAGCAAACAAAGGATTATGGAATGCAAAAGACAATAAAAGCTTTTTTTCGATTTACAAACAAAAATACACTTAACTTATCTTTAAAACCAAAAGTTTACCTCTTCTCATAATAATTTTAAATTGAATGTGTATTTAAGATATTTATACTACATATCATAAAGAAACCAGTAAAATTACACAATAAATCAAAAATTTTAATGATAATGATTGATGTTTTTATTATTTCACTTAGAACGAAAATGTTAAACCATAAAAATGTATTTCAAACTTCTTTAAGTAACAAATTTATTTTTAAATGTATAATCAACCCTTAGTGTTTTTTAAACATTACATTTTATGAATATCAAGGGTTTATTGAACGTCTGCAGAACTTGTAGAAACGTACAGATATTTCTATGCAATGAAATAAAACGTAATTTGACCGTTCAGAGCATTTAAATGGATCTGAATTAGTTAACAATTTAAAAAAAAAAAAATTTAACTACACAGTAAGATATTAATTATTTTAAGATTGCATTTTCAAATTCTAAAAATTCAAAAAATTTATGTTTGTACTTAAACTTGTTTTTGCAAATGTAAATAAATGAATTCTTATACCTACGGCACAAGTCACATATTTATATTACTGTGTACATGAAACTAGTGTGTACATCTCTATAATTAACTATCAAAATTTCCTGAAAGCCAAAGATATGCTGCCATTCACTAAAAGAAAAACAAATCCATCATTCATCAGGCGCATTTGAATTTTGAATGTTGCCAGCAATAATGCTAATCAACACCGCCTTGCAGCATTAACGCATGCTATTTTTATGTACACGCCAACCGCGTCTCAACGGCACAAATGTGTGTAATGTTAATGTTATAAAGCATTTAACAGTATGTACTAATGTAGTGCAAACTGTAATCCACGAACACAGTTTTATAGTGCTGAAACAATTATTAAATGCATTCGGCGTGAGGCTTCCTTGCTGTTAAAGTCAGCTAAAGAGCTAATTGATTTTTCACTCAAAACATTCGCCATTGTTAAACAATACATATTATGTTTCGTGTTCTTTTGTATACAGTTTGTGCATAATGGCGCTCCGCCGCGGTCCTAAAATATGCAATTATTGCATAAATTTGTGCAGTTTAAATGTATAGTGCTCGTATATGAACTTAGGAAAGTAATTTTCTGCTGATTAAAACAATTCACAAGCTTCTCTCGTCGGAAAGAACTAGTGTGGCCAGATACTTTGAATGCATTATTATTTAAAAGGAGGTTAAGACTGGTGAAGAATAAGTTTGTTAAATTGAGGTTCAGAGATTTTTAAATCAAACATCAGAAAAACGTCTTACAATAAATTGGATTTTTTTAATGTTTTTAAAGTCAAATAACGAAACAATATTTAGAGGGCATGAAAAAAAAATTAATTATTGTATCTGGAAACATTTTTTTTTTTTTTATAAAATCACAAATTCGCACACACACACTTGAAACTATCTTTGTGTGCGCTTAACCGCTATTGAATAAAAATTGTTACGCTTAATTTTAAATATGACACAACTGTATGGAATGTTGTCGGCTCATAATTCTTGTATGTAGTGAAATGAAAATTTCGCGAGATCAAAATAAATTGCAGTGCAACAATAACATGGCAACTAGTTTCTTTCCGATGGCATTCAATTCTCCGATAAGAATTCGCTAAATGACTCAGAATTGTGACCGGTTACAACTTGTCTGTTTTTGTTGTTGTCACAATAAGCTAAAAAACGTCTATAATAAAGTTTCAACTATTAAACAATAATTATAGTAACGCGAGTATTGCGGACTGTTACAATGAGAGCACCTGTTCCTAATTGGGATAAAGTCACATTGACTATATATTGCAACTGGTTTTTTTGTTACTCTGACGCCGACATTAACGGCAAAATTCCAAGTCTGCAAATCTTTTTGCCTATCTTCCATGCTATACATTTCTAACGGTATTTATATTGTGATACGTATAAGTTTTGTATGCAGTTTTTATAATGAGTCAGATGCAACATGCAATTATGTGGTGCTGTGTAGACTGACAGCGAATTCTTGGGATCAGATTCAACTGCAACTTTTTTGCAATTGTGTGTATAACAAACTGTTTTATAAACAATATAAATTCCGCGCCAAAAAGAACTATTAATCAGGTTGAAATTATTGTATGTATTTAATTTAATTGTACTATGACTGAAATATTCGCATCGCTTAATGCAAAACAGTTTAATTTGCCAATTTCGGGAAACAATATTAGAACTTTAAATCCGTTTAACGTTATGAAATCTAAAACCACCAATACAAATTATCAAACTAACACAACTACAGGTGTGTGTTACTTATTAATAAATATGCAAAATACATGAAAAATTGACGCCCACGCATTTCTCAGACGTAACCGTTTTCATTTCACAAAATAATATTAATAATTTTTCAACACACAATCGGTCTATTTGAAAAAAAAAAAAAAATTAAATCAATTACCAACCTTCTTTTGTTGTTTCTCCCATGCTGGATCTAAGAGTCCCTCACGCTCCCACTCTTCTTCCTGCTCCATATATCCTTGATCGTCATTGTACTCCATGGAGATGCCGTTCTCCATCATTTTCGGTTCGTTTTATTTACTTTCTTTGTTTTAAATGTTTAATTTGAAAAATAAATTCTATAAAGAAGAAAAGATACAATTTATTAGAACTATGCGCTCACTTCACTGACCAATTTAATTATAAAGTTCTTTGAATGCAAAAAAAAAGGAATCACACTTTTAGAAGAACACAATTTAAATTTTTAATTAATCCGCACAATAATTTCTCTCTTTTTTTGTGTATGAATTTATTTCAGTCCAATATTTCGAGAACGCATTCATGTGGATTCGCTATTCTGTTTAATTTCATTTAAAAAACTCATTCGTTCTAACGAATAGTTACAAAATATTTAGTTACTGTAATTGCATAATGTCTGTATAACTAAAAGTGATTTTTTTTTCGAATTATATGCGACTATGCCTGATACACTGAAATGAAAACTGAGAATAGTTTTCCACATTAAAAATGAGACGCCTCGAAGCTAAAAATGTACGGACAAAAAAAATAAAAAACCGTCTATTTCCCTCGTATCTCAGTTTGAGGCCAACATTCATCTCGGGCGTTACATCACATCGTTGGGTATTTTTCTTCATAATATTTTAACGCGCGTCTTGAACTATTTCTGCGCGCACAAGATCTATTTATACAATTTTTAAATATTTGGAAAAAGTGGGCACACGAGACAAAATTCTTCGGAACAGCAGCAATATAATTGGAGACCGTCTTCTCAATGGCAAAAATTTTTCATATTCCTTTTTTTCTTCGTTAAAAGTCATTAACATTGTTAAAAATAATTTTGAGTTTTCTTCTACAATTTTTTTTTTATATATATTTTTTTTATCGAATTGAAATGAGGGTGCGATTTTGTTTAATTGCACAACCAATCACAAATAAAATATTGTTAACAATATAATAATTATATGTCAAATATTTTGCACACAAACACATTGATTGTATTTAACTGTAATATATTTACGCACATTTTTCTTTTTGTTCGAAGGTTAAATGATATATCTTACTTAGGAATAATTTAATAAAAATAGATTTATATAGAAGACAAAAGTGCTTCTGTTACAGACCCCGTCGGAGAGAGACCCCGTCCACGCTCGATAGCCAACTCAAAACTGAACTCAACTATATAGTGAGTCTTGAATTGACGGCGCAGCGTCGTCCAAGTCGTTGCTGCGATCGCGAATCGCGACGTGCGTCGTTTTTGCCGTCGCCGTCATTGCTGCCATCATCACTACAGAGTGTAGATTTTGTACCCACCTATTTCTGGGTGTTATGTCGGCACACGAAGATACCCACAACCACACATTGACGCCACTGATCAAACTGTATACATCGGTAAATTGACTTTTACTCTATTTCCGATCGGATAAAATCGTTCATCAACAAGTTCCAAACTTGATCAGTTTGCGCAGTGATCTACGTGCAATAAGATGACGTGAAAAAGTTCGCTCAAATTTGTACCTCAAACTTATTCAGGATTCACAATGCGTCGCGACGCAGCCAATCGGAATGGGTTGGGCTGAACGATCTACAAGAACGATCACACTTCTTCTAGTGACATAGGATGTCAACAAACCACAAGGCAATACTGCCACATTTTACAACACGCACTCAAGCCAATCTAATTTCAAAAATTAACGCATAAAATTTATGATGGGCAGTCGGGTGGCATGGCGACATGGCGAAACTCGAAAGGCCTTGACCGGTTCATAGAATCCTACATACATTTATTTAAGTGTCGACTTTTCAGCCACTCTCAACTCGAACTATGCTGCGACTGCTCTTATGCATTGAGCGAAACGACAAATTTTAGTGCGTGGATATTTTTAGCGGGGCCGTTCATGTACTTATTTACATACATACTTAATATATGCGTACATCTATGTAACATTTAACCCATCAGGATCCCATCCAAATAAATACGTCAAGAAATCACACACATTGTATACACAGTGGAGCATTTGGTGGATATTAATTGAAATATACGCGTATCATAATATAAGAGAGAAATAGGTCAAAAGAAAATACAGTGTGCCACCCACTGGCCACCTGCGCATCGGTAATTGAGTGCTAAGTACTGGTGCGTGAGTCATCTTCATACACCATAATAACAAACGATCGGTATATTTAACATTATAAATAATTTTCATCCTTAAATCAACACTTCATTTTATAAACAAAATAGGCGGCATCTTAAGCCGATTCACACTCAAATTGTACACGAGTATGTAATATGGAATGTAGGAATTGGACTTTAGAGCGATTTGCGCAATGCTGTGACATAAATAATAAAAATAACCCATCATTTTTTTTAAATGTTGGTATTCAAGAACTGCGCAAGAATGTGAAAATTATCACAAGGTTCATATAAAACAAATTAATTTGGTAAACGTTTGATAATGTTTATCATATAGGTGTACCTGTAGATTAAGAAAGAGGATCGAAATTCAATCAAAATTATCATCGGCGATATCAGCAAACAACCTACAGCCCAAAAGCCAACCCAAAACAAATTATAAAACGGTCGATTATTCCTATAAAAGTACATACGAGTAGGTGGGCATATTTTTGATGTTTTATTGACCATAATAACGAGATGTCAAGTCATTGATATGAAGTGCTCTGCATTTCTGTACTACACGTGCCGCAAAAAAAGGGAGGGATCCTTCTGATAAAACATTAGTTTAACGGAATATTTAGAACAATTTACGGAGCAGTAGTGTGTTAGAAAATATTTTTAAAATATTCTTTTCAAGGATAAATTATACTCATAATAATTTGTTTTCATTGAAAATATTTTTGTTTGACCTTGAATGACGTCGTGACCTTTCAATATACGAATGATTAAAAAAAATTAATTAGGAATTCTGAATTCATTTTTGATTTGTTTTTATCATCGAAAGACAAAAATATGAATAATTTCTTTTTTGTACAGGATGTGAAGAATATCAAAAATGTTTTTTGTATGGAGTTTAAAAAATTTTGCTTGAAAACTTCAGTGGTTTTGACATCCCTAAAAAAAAGTCCTTACCCTAATTATTATAAATAACAATCTTTGTACGATCATAATTTTTAAGGTGGTGTAGAATAACATTAATTAGCAAACAGCAATTTTTTATGAGTATTGAAATACTATACGTATATAAACCTTAACAAAAAACGAAGACCCAAACATAATAAAGATTAAAACCTACACGTATAATTATCAGCGACCAGTCAAAACGCAAAAAGAATGAAATGATGGACGTGATTAGAAACACATATTATAACAGTGTTTGTATTTCCTTTGGCATAATTCTTTATTACATATTTAGAAAAATACTTGCCTTGACCCAGTTACTTAGCTCTATTTTAACGATCTATTCTATTTCTTTAATAAACAACAAAATACCTGAATATTTACCAATTTAAGTAATTGTTTTTTTTTTGGATAACACGAAACAATGTATAACGACGACTCCGTTCTTTTACCCTCCCACAACTGTTACGTCACAATATACTATGTAAACTGAAAATTGCACAAGAAGTAAAACAGTGCCAGACATTAAAGCATATAGTTTAAAGGAACTCTATTTTCGGACTAAAAAAACTTCACGTTTTTAAACATCTGGATCACGAATTAATCCACAAACGTTCTCCATGAACTTACTGGTACATATATATTTTTGAAAATGAAATGTGGCAAAATAAAAATAAAAGTTTAAAAACGCGGCAGGGAAAGCCATGCAACAATTTGTGTACGACTGAATTTTATCTTAAAATTTTTAGCAAAGTTTCTTTGTTGTAATGTAACCTCAAACGGTTTTAATTTGAGGTTATAAAATCAAGACGAATGAGTATTCAGGAACTTTGTAACTGACAATACGAGTTCAGTTGGTCCTGTCAAATCCTTTATGCGTAGAAATAGTTATCGTTTATTATGCTGCATATTTCAGAAACGTTTTGATAAATTTTCACCAAATTTGATTTTCAATTTTAAAGTCAAGGTTTTAATGTTAATCAAAGCATTGCGTAACGGTAAAATCTTTGCATATATATAACAAATAAAATGTATTATACTTTGAAACATTTTTAATGATTTCAAAATTTACTTTATATGTAATGGTTTTAACTTTTAACATTATTATTGCACATATATACAATTTAAATGATGTCATTTTTGGTTGAATTGATGATGAACGAAATGACAAGGTGGGTCGAATTGTCAACAATTAAACATAATTTTACCGGAAATGTATAGATAAATCGTAATACTTATGGACTCATAGTTTTGAATGAAGTCATTCAAAAAACTATTGCGTATGAGCCTACAGAAATCGGATGAATCCTCTTCTGACCAAATCAGTTATTTACTTACAGTAAAATATTTATTACTTATCAGTATTGAGTATGACAAATTCTGCAAAATTTCAACCCCAAACAGTAAGTGAGGTGATGTGTTTCATGTTATGTTTTGCACAGCGTCCTTTTAAACCTTGAAAAATATGCGAACGCTTCCCTTCAAAGTACTTCAAAATACCGTACACAAATGCGAAATGCAGAGAGTAGGAGTAGCACTCGATGTTCATTTTGCAAGGGGAGTAGGGACTCACAACTCAGTTCCGATTACTGACCATAACCATAAAAGTTCGAGTTGCGCAAAATGTTTTGAGCACTATTTGGAAAGATGTGTGCAGTTGTGTACATACTGCGTTTAGTCTCAACATTCACCCCCAATAAAATTAAATGTACCCTAATTTCGTACGTGCAGCCACACAATGTATACGAATTCCATACATGCCGATTCAGCCGGGTGATGTTTTTTGCACTTTATGTGACTGTTACCTTGCCAACGTGACACATACGGCGATATTCAACTAACTATGCAGCACACCACAAAAGCAATATAATAAAACACAGTGAATCACATAATATAGAAACGTTTTTCATATTAAATTGCGTTACAATGCAATTTCAAATGCATTCTCAACTCTCTAAATGTCGTACGTATACGCCTATATTAACAACAATTCGAATTATTTTGATTGTACTCATGAATAAAATTACCTATTTCGTTGCGTAGAAATCACACTGAAGATATTGGAAGTTGAAAGCGTAGAACAATGTCACGTTATCATCAAATTTTATCGAGTCGTAGGTAGTTACTGCGGTTACACTTTGTTCATGATTGGGAACGAGGAAATCGAATTACCAGTTTATTTTTGGCCAAACTCGATCGCTCTCATATGCCACTCAGTTGTGTGTAGTAATATAATTTTGATCAATTCTCACCCAGCGACAAAAAGAACTCTGCAGTATAAAACAACAAACCTTCTATTTGGCACTTTATGAAATTGTTTACACTGACACACGTAGGTAAACCTACAATGCAAAAAATGTCACTCACTGTTACTTTTACACTTATCTACAGTTATTTTAAAAACAATTTAATTCATCGTTGGCGGCTGTGTGGAACAACGATCGTCTCGATTTCAATTCATAATTAATTTTATTTTTTGCTTGTGTTTACTTACGTATTTATGTAGAAATATATATATGTGCAACACCGACAGCGTCATTTAAATCTAACTGTTAATACATCTGCATAACTGGTATCGGCCACGGAACTGAAATTTTTTCTATTGCAAATTTCGAAATTATCAGTGGCAACTTAACGATGACAGCGCCACAATAAAAGACCGCGTTTTTCAAAAAAACAAATTCAAACAAGTGAAAATATAATTGTTAAAATAATAATTGATTGTTATTGTTTTGTAAAGTGTTTTTTTTTATAAACAATTTATTAAATTTTATTTAAATCAATTTGAAAAATCTATTGGTGCTACATCGAACTCAATCCACAACCCGAAAGTTTTCAAGATTTTTGTATTCAATTAATTATTAATTCTCTTAGCTTTATTATAACAGATTTATGATTTTATAAGCGGTGTCAACATAATTATATCAATAATTAAAGATATTACCCCTTAATGCATCTTAACTACTTAAGCACACATTCCGTTTTGAAACGAACCACTGCAAATAAAGAAATTATTGTATTTTATATCAGAATTTTTTTTTTGAGCTATAAAAAAAAGTATAAATACACATGGGAAAAAAATATTGAAAACTTAAAAGAAATAAAAGTAATACAATTTTCATAAAACTTTTTTATATTGATTTACAATATAGTTTAAGTTAGTTACGAGTACTAACTCCTGCATCTATTTTTAATAGTCATAGGAATAAGGAAGATAAAACTTTAATTCTTAATATTTTATTGGCTTTTATATCTTGTTTATTGTTATTTATAAATATGCTGAATTTTTATAAAATTGATTATTTAATAAAGCATTCTTAACCGTTGTACTTTCTAGTGAAAAAACTGTACGTGCTGGCAGTTAACCATCAGTTAACAATAATCAAATTACATTAGAAATGCAATTGAGCAATTGCACATAATTTATTCGCTGACACTGAAATGCACTTTCCACCTTCATTTAAATTAAGCGCCTGTTTGTCGTCCATTTTTTGTTACTCCAAATAATTACAAATGTTCTGACTCTTTCTACAAATATTTCCACTTAAATTCTGTTAATTTTAATATGATGAATACAAATAAGAGAAAATGCGGAAAAACTAACAACCATGGAGTAAAATATTAACTTACTCTCATAGTTGCCCTTTACTATATTATAACGACTTAGCCTTTGAGCATATAATATGTTTGTTAGCTAATATTTGCACGGCAAATTAATCCACCGCCCCTCACACATCATACGAGCTTATTATACGTACCATCATCGCCGTTATTAACACTCTATATTATAGGCAATGGAAAAACCACCACTGACCCCGCACTGGTTCAATCTGTTTCACTGTGATAGGAAAAGTTATTTACAAGGAAGATATATTGAGGCACAACAATAACGCTTTTGGGAAACAATATAATTGTTGGTTAGGAATGGAAAAGGACAGTTCGAAATCAAATGTTCTTTGTGTAAATTAATTATGGCACACGCCACACACACCATTTTGAGGGAAGCAAACGCATATGATGTACACGCAGAACAAAGATATGCTTCAATGTCAACATAATTATTGTTTGTGCTGTTTTTATAACACAAGAAGTATTAATATAATTGTGTGATGGAGAGAAAGAAGATAAAAACAAATTACAACATTTTTAAATTTTTTGTAGGTTTAAAGAATGTGTGGATAAAAATGTAATGAAATTTACCGCTACCTTTAACAAAAAAATTACTTTCATATTATAATACAAAATAATTAGGCTAATTAAATTGACACTCATTTCTAATTGCTTATTGATTATATCCATGATGTGTGTAATGATCGTGTAATCATCGGGAAAGATTTAAAAAAAATTTAATTCACTTAACTAATCATCTTTCAAGCTTATCAACGTTTCTGTGTACGGCATTTACCCCATCAATCGACATTCGACATCAACATACATAACTACATGCAAATCATGGCATCATCCTTAAGGCTTCATCCCCTGCTCCACCATCACCTGTTGAAGTATGCCGTTGCGCCGAATCCGCTTGAATGTTTCCCCTTTTCAAAAAAGTGACTGCCATGCCGCTTTCCCGCACTCAACGTCGAATGTCTTACACTTTCAATTGGGAGGGAGGGGTGCATTTTTTCGTATAGTATGTTCTTTGCTGTATTTTGCCGCGCGTCAAACCAACCCATACACCCCCCCAAGTCTTTTTGGTATGTTGGATATGGTACACGCCTGAATGTGAGACGCGCGCAAATGAATAAAAGGCGATGTTTAATCCTTTGCACGCAACACTTGCGTCTTGAAGTTCTTTGAAGATACATCAAATTATTTTGGCCACTTATCGTTGTGTAAATTTAAAACCTATTGTGCAGTGAGATTTTTTATTGTTAAACAGTGCTAGTGCAAGGCGGGTGCATTTTATGTTTGTCAAGACTTAAATAACATTATTGCAGTCCGTAAATAACGAACAATTTCAATTCACTAAAAATATTAACTATAAAGTATAAAGGAGAGTTTTCATTATTTTTTTGCCAAACCAAGGAAGCCGTAGATCTCGTTTGAGCAATTCAAACGTAAAAGTACAGAAATAAACGGAACTGAATGTGCACTGAGAACAGGAAGTGTTGAGGCCATTGTTGTTGAAATACAGCAATTTTTGTTGCTTTTGAATATTGAATTTTTATAACTGCTGCTAGAGGAGTAGAGTTTGTTTGTTGAAGCTTATTCTGTGAGTTTCATTGCACATCCCTTTTTAAGAACAACTCCAATATAATTGAATTTATTTCACAATTTAAATTTTAAAAGAATAAGGCTGGGTAAAGTGTGTATCGAATAAATTTGAGGAAATTTTGAAACTTTAATAATTGACGTTCAGGACATTTAAATTATCAGGTGAGTTGTAAATTAAAAATTATACTTATAAAATGCAGTAAATATTTGAATTCAGTTAAAAAAGTGAAGTTAAATTTAAACGTATTTAAGTAAAAAGAATTTATTTAATAAATTTTAATTAAAAATCAGAAACAATGCACTCGCAAATTTTTTTAACAAAAAGCTTTGAAAAAATTGCTGAAAGAAATCGACCGATTTGATTAAAAATTGAAACTTGAAAAAAATCCGTAAAAATTATTTGAAATGCAAAGTTTAAACTTTGAAGCGTAATCCTTTGATTTTTTTCAGAAAAAGTCAAATTCTTTTCTGGAAAAATCATTTATGTTAACTAAGAAAATTTATCGAACTTGTAGTTAATTATTTAAATTATGGGACTTTAACTAAAACTATTTTTAAAGTAAAATAAAATATCTTAATTGTTATAAAAAAACTGAAAATAACATAATATTAATTCGTTTATTAAAAGACATTTAAAATGCTAAAAAAAATTTAATTTCGTAAACTGAATATTTAACAGACCATTTCAAAGCTATCTACTTACAAACAAAATATAATAAATTTCCGTCCGAATTATCAAGAAATGAAGTCCCAAACTATTACCAAAGTTTTACTGAAAATATATTTTGAAAGCAGTTGATGTCTTCCGGTGAAAACAATATTTACATTGCATCTTCATCAAATTGAATTTGAAGCCCCTAACAATTTACAATTAATTTCCGACATTGCATCAATTTATATTAACGCCGCTGAGAAAGGACGCACATAACTTTCCGACAACGACAGAATATTATAAATATAAGTGAAGCAACAAGATATGAAAAAAAAAAACACTAATATTTTTGCAAAACATTCAAATGAATGTGATGTAATTATGCAGAATAAAAAGGATATGCGCTAATTAAAATGCAATTGAAGAACCAAAAGCGTTAATATTGCAAATGAATGTGCACTTAAAATTCTTTTGAATAATCATCCTTATTATTATAACTTTATAAATGTATAAAAGCACGATCCAAATGAAATGAATTATAAAATGAAAAATTTAAATATGATTGGCATATTTATCTTCGTTGAAGGGCACATCAAATTCAAGCTAAACACCCAAACAAAAAAAAAAGGAATCTGATCCCTTATTTGAGTTATTATGTGTATTATAGAAAGCGCCCAGCTTAACTTTCAACATGTCCTTTACATGTTGAGGCAATTTGTGTTTTTAAAAAATTGCTTACATGGTGGCACATCCTTTAAATACTACGCATATATGAAATCATTGGGTGTGGTGATAATGATATGCGTAGAAAGGGCATAGGCCATATTAAATATATATAGAATTATGCAAATTCTTGCACTCCTCTAACCCCAAATCGCTCCTTTTATAGTGAGCACTGGAAGTGGAAGACAAGTGGATAATGTTTTAAGTGATTTGCATTTGCAATCAAATGGCTTTCGTCCTCCGTTTTGCATTCGTCCTACAATAGACTGCCTTTGTGGTTATTGTTGGTTGGAGGTGCAAGCGCAAGCAACTGGACCTTGTATTTTACAAAACAATCCTTTTAATTTAATTTGCAAATGCAACTGCAAAAGAAAATAAATGTAATTTAATGAATGTAAATGCCTCGCCGCATAAACACAACATTGTATATTATATTATGATGGTTTGGGGCCAATTGGCGCCAATAATTAACTCACGTGGGATATTGTATGCAAAATTTTCAATTAGATATACAGAAATTGAATTTTATATTAATCATCCTATCATTTTTCTTTAAATTAATAATTAATGTCCAGATTATAAGTACAAAATGATTAATAAACTCTTAACGCTAATTATGTTGAATTAATTCTAAACTCATTTTTAATTTTATTTGTCTTTCATTTTATAAAGAGAATAAGAGGATAAACTTAATGTGTAATTGACCATAAAGAATACATTTTATGTTATCGTATTAAAATGAACAATGATTACATTTCGTTCTAAAAATATACGAAATAGTCACAGAAAAAATTCCAGTCGTAAGTACTCCCAGAAATAGAAGTAGACATCCGAAAATAGCTATACGTGCGACCAATTTACGTCGCGCTTATAGTTTTCGTAAGTTGATAACATGTTGATGCATATAAGTTTATAACTTCCGCTGTTGTAACTTGTGGTAGAATTTATCCACAATGCGTGAGTTGCCTTAGTTAAACTAAAACTAAAATTGTTAGTGAGAAGCAGACAACAGTTCGCCTTTTATAAAAGCTCGCACATGAAAATAACGAAGCTTTAAGGGCACTTGTTAGTTGATGTGTGTTGAATGCAAGTAAATTGTTAATTGGTGCAGTAGAAAATTTGTAACGGTACATTAAATTCATATATGCATTCTAGAAATTCACCTTGATTATAATTACAATATTTTATAGTCATTTTAAGTTTTAATTAAGAGGCAGTTACTTGTATCATCATCACCTCAATGATTTTCATTTAATGTTTCCAATAACTCTATACACGATATTCTCTACACTGGAATTAACTTATGACGCATATAATTCCACTAAAATAATAATTTCGGAATTTAATATCAATTAATTTTCACAGACACAATACTCATTTTACGGTTTGTTTGTTGGTGTTTGAAATTTGCACCCACGCACACACAAACACTTAACCTGTGAATCTCAGAACTGAAAATTTCTACTCACTTGAGTCTTGTTTCTTGAACACTCTCCGTTCTCCAGCCCCCACTTTGGGTAAGTCCCATAAGGATCAATCGAAGTCTAAAAAGCAATTTAATGACATTTCTGACTGCAATCGAAGCGATTTAATTGATTTAATTGAACTGTTAAATCAATGATCAATTAGAAATGCCATACACATTAGCAAACCCAACGACGTGTGTTGGCTCCATATTGCTCGACTCCTCTGCATCATCATCTTTTGACACTATTTCACTTCACAATATTTTTAATTCGCCTACGTAAAAGCTGGAGTGAAGAGTAAAAGACAATAATATGATCAATGGGAGAAGATTACGCAATGTTATATCGGTTTAGAAGTGTGTACGTTAATTCCCCAAACGGCAAACATTATGTGAACGACACGCTGAACAGGTTGACAAGTAAAATATTGGCTACACACCCCATAATATTCAAGGGTGCCATTTTGTGGTAATAATTCATAAGATATATACAAATGTTAAGTCAGTTCTGGAATTTCGACTTGTCACCACAATTTATTTATTTCATTGAACAATCTTGAATTGAATAAAGGGAAAAAAATCAATTCTCTATCAAGACGTTATGAAAAGGTGGGATGTATAACAGTACTAATCATCTCACTTTTTCATAAATTTTTTGTCACCAATTTTTTTCATAATCACTTTTAATGTTGAATCATCATTTATTGTACACTATATCAACCACCTAATTTGATATGAATTACCACATAACACCAACATTAATACAAAATTGTTCTTCTACTTCCCCTTTAACTCATGAAAGTGAACATAAGGTTTGAATATCGATGGTTTCACATAAACTTAAGTGTATTTTTCAATATAAGAATATATAAATTTAGGTAGTTTAGGTGGATTCACTTTGTATTGATACATTTTGACATTGACCGGAAATGGCTATTTGCTACGTAGTCAAATTATAACATATTGAATTATCCACTAAAAACTTTAAGAGGATCCGTTTTTTCAGTGTACGTATTCGTTCAACAAGGTTTTATTTTAAAGACCTAAGAAATGCTTTTTTAAGTTTTTCAATTTAATTTCTTACATCTCATTAAATTGTTCCATAATGCAACACTGCTTTAACAAACTTTGTGTTTCGAAAGCAATTAATAAAAGTGACGCACTCATTTGAAGGTTTTTATTTTTTGAGCCGCGTGGTCTTATTCTATTTTGTTTAAAATAATTTTTGTAAAAACCGTAAACGTGTTAAAATATGATGTGCCCTGCAGTTGTTCGGCTTCCGTTGAAGTAGTTTCTTTCATGTAAAATGTAATGACTAATATAGAAGTGTACGCTACAAATTACAATGTTAAATACGAGACGAGCTTTTTATAGCTCCAAAATGTTTTGAATTTTTTTTTTATACGGGTTGAAGTTATAAATCTAATCCTGAAACTTCTCAAAATATTGCATGATTACGTCTGAGTACAATTTCTAACTAAAATTTAAAAGGAAGAAAAGGAAATTTCATTCACAGAAATTAAACGAAAGTTAATAAACTTTAGACAGTTTGTTTTTGTCTATATCAAGATCATCTTCAGATCTGCGTTTCACTGTTACACAATAAACCAAATTGAATTAAATAAATTATCCTTATAAATGAATACAGCTTAAAAAATTTTAAACACAGCATTTTCATTTAACATCCGTGATAAATTTTCCATAATGATAATAGAATTAAGAATACTAATTTTGACCCGCTTTAAAAATGAAACCTTCCTTAATTATATAACATTGTATTTAAATTAAACATTCTTTTAAAAAAGTGGACGACCATATTTGTGAATTTTAACGCAAATACCTACTTCTGCATCCTTTCAAATTTATGACAAATAAAATATTATGGCTAAATATTAGTCCCACACAACACCAATCCCAAAGGTCTTCTTAAAATTGTACATATGTACATATAAAAATCGAATATCGATCACAACGCACAACTCATATAAAAAGAATTATTGCTTTTCCTTTCACTCCTTTTTTAATCCAGTAAAAATGTCACCACGAAACATTAATTCCATGCACTTGTACCTAATTAAAATCAACTCTTCATTATTGCGGCTAATAATTATCTCATGATAAATGATTGCAGCACAAACAAAAATGTGGGAAGGCATACATTTTTACACCCCCCCACCCAAATATAAGAGCAAGTGTTGCCGAAAGTGTGCGAATAAAAATGTGTTTAATTGTGCACCGACACACAAATTTATGAGTACAATACGTTCCGCATAGCGAATGTTTAGGCAAAAAGAAGCTTTTAATATCCTCAAATTAATAATGTCTGCAAATTATGCTGCGGCCTGACCTTTTTTGGTTTTGTACGCTTTCAATTCGTATGTGTTGGATAAAAAATGAAAAACTTTGTAATTTGTTTGTAATTGAAAATTGTAAGGGTGATCAGCTTAATATTCGGTTTTTATTTTTAGTGTAAGCATAATCAATTTAAAAAAATTATATTTATAATATTAAACATTTTTTAAAACAGTATTTAATTTAAAACTTCTTTTATTCATACATTTCAGTCACTTAACTAAAATTACAATAAAACATCAATATGAACTATACAAAAATTTCTATCCCCACACCTACATTTATTTTAAAGACAAATGTCTCTCAACAGGCATTCCGCGCATTTAACTCTTTCATTGTCAAAGGGATAAGTAATCTTTACAACAACCCTCGCTTGGGCAATTTCCGGTTGAAGCCACCAAATATACTTCATGTCTCTATATAAGAGCTGCTTATTTTTATTAATTGTTTCTTTAATGTAAAATACTTTAAGTTGTATTTACTAAATACAAGGGATGAACATTGGACAACCCACGAATGCGGTGACTCAAAAAATGCGATTGTGTTCAATTTGATGGGGTTGATAAACGGATGTTACTTTAAAACTCTATTTATACTTAGGATTGTCAACAGCAAAGTATTAACTTAATGTACATAAAAATACTTTTTTGTTAATAAAATAGTCCAATGTGAAACTAATTTAGATTCGATTGAAGCTTTGAAGATTTTATTTACGCAAATCCAAATGAATAATACGAACTACCGACGATAAAGAAACCAACTCTACAACTTAGGCAGCAACTAACTCTATAAAATGTTGTTTAAAATTACAATTTTGTTGGCATTTGTTGGTTTTATACATAACTTGTCTTATTATATAACACTTATCGGTATAGTGGTAAATAAGTGCAAGCATTTGAAACTTTAAAAACAAAACCAAATGATCCAAAATATCTCCTACGCATTTTCTATAGTTATTATATATTAATTGTATTTATTCAAAACAGCGGAGAATTAAGAAACCCACAAAATGCAACCAACTTTCTGTTGAAACTTTTGTTCATTTTTATTAGTTAATTAAAAACTTTAAATGTTGAATATATTTGGAAATAATTTTTATATCCGAGGCAATAAAAATTTTCTATTCAAATATTTAATACTTTCTACTTGGGCATTGACGTATTCAATTGTATGCCATATTTGTGCATGTGCAAAACGCTGTTATATTATCGATTAAGTTTTGCTTGATTGGGTATAACGGGTATTGTCCTCAGCAGTTTTTCAAACCATTGTGGTGCATTCAAATGCAAACAAAATGTAGCCCTGGAAAAGCCTCACTGATTTGCTGGCATAAACTTTGCCATTTACGGATGAAGTAAAAAACGAGTGCATAATATGCAAAACGTTAACGTATATCGGAGCACAACGTGAAGGTATACCATAAGTGCATTGTTCTTCAACCACAGATCAATTTCTTGTGTGTGATTGAAAATCCAAGCAGCAGCAGCTCTTGCATGTGATGAGAAAGTAATACTTAACTCAAAAAGTTTCATTTCAATTCAAATGCAAAAGCATATTGCATATTTAAATAAACGCAATACGTATACGAGTATAATATGCAAAAGGTGCTGTGCTGATGAATATGCATTCGCTGTTGCATAAAATAGCTTCTAAAACATTTGTCTGATTGATTCAAAATCGTATGCAAATGTGGCAAATTTTTTGTTCGCGCTTTTATTTTATAAAATTTGAAAGACTAAACTATTTAACATATATTTTAAGTTTAAACCCCCAATAACTAAATGAAACATTATGCCAATGGAGGGGTTGTTCTTTACCGCCTATCTATATGAACGCTTTGTGCAATATATTGTAATATTCTCTTTTGTACCGCAATCAAATGAAGACGAGCAAATGAAGCATCACCATTCGAGAGGACAGCTCACAGCAGGGCGCTTGCCTTCTTTTATGATGATAATGTCTGGAATAGCGTTTCTATGAAATACTCATTTCATTCACTCAAAACTCTTACTCGAACTAAATACTTTCCACGCACCAGATTCACATACTTTCGTTTGAAAATTTAATTGGAATGATGTCATGGGGATGGAAATTATTATTTTTTATTTACTCTTATAGAAAAACTGCTTATGTAAGAGCACTTTTTTTTTTAAATTATGTACGCCCGTTCTTACAGCAAGCAACTAGACGTCATTGTTTTATAATTTCGTCTTTAGTGCAATGAGCTTTTATTAATACCGAACCACGTTGTTTTACAATTTGCGTAACAATTTACATTTCATTTTAAGCTAAATGCAAGTTACACCACAATGCACAAATGCATTCATTTTTGAAGCGTTATTTTCATATTTAGTGCACAATTGCAATGCCACAATGTAAGCGTGTTTAAATATGCCATCCAATATAGTCACGTAGTTTTGATTTCCTCCCTACCTTTTGGGGTTTTTGTGCCTTCCACTTCTCATCTCATCACTCCTTAAAGGATCATTGTTACATTGTAACGCATAAAGGTAAATGAAAAACGTGTGTGGCTTTGGGGATAAAAAACCTACATAATTATGATGATATGACAGATATCACAAACAATGTCTACGTTGTCTTGATAAAAGAATTGTTTTATTTGTTAAAGGCAAGTTCTTATTCCCAACACATTTACACCAGAATTACACTCTTTTGAGAAAAGGCACAAATTTGTTGTTATCCATTTCTGTTTTATGTTTGTTCGCTTACAACAGTGCTAACACAATAAAATGTTGTCACTTATCATGGGGAAGAAATACAACTCAATAACAATAGCTTTCGACGCGCTTTATTAAATTTAGAAAACAGTTTTAAATGTTGGGAAATGAATTATATTTATTAATAATTAAATATTTTCTCCCCCAATCGTTCCTAGAATATTTATCACTTTACTTACTTGCGGAAAGCTTGCATTGTCATATTATCAATTTATTGAAAAATAAAAAAATATTTTATTGCTTTAATACATGGTAAGTGAGCGTTTTATGTAGCAGGTCAGCAACTGACAAGATCTGTTTTAAATTGAGCAATAAAATAAAACAGACACACCGCCCAAAAACCATAACATTTTATCGCATTTCGCCAATGACCATTGAAAGGTATATAGGAGTACGAGTACCTTGCAAATTCTTTTTTGGATGAAAACCGCTGAGCATAACAGCGAAATAGTCCACCGCATTATTACTATTTTCTTATTCATGAGATTATGTTATTTTAATTAATTTTAAAGGATTCCGAAATTCGACCATAAATATTTTTTTGAGAATTTATTTCCTTTTTTTTTGTAGATAATTAACAAAATGACGACGTGCAAATTAGCAGTGCTGCTCGTCATACTAGTGGCGCTATTGTGCCACTCAACAACTTATGGCGGTCCATCGCGTTCCTACGCACTGACAAACAGTCGTGGCTCCAAAATACCGCGCGCAATTAGGGCGCCATTTCGAAATCCCCAAATGATGACGGCACGCGGATTTGGCAAGCGAACACCGCTTGGAAAGTACAAGGAGAGTGATGCCCTGTGGAGCACAGCAAAGCAAGATGGAAAATTATTCGAGGATATGGTCAATGACAATGAGTTAATTTCTGAAGATAATTTGAGGGAGCGTGATGTCGAAAGGTAGGCACTATCATAATCCAAAAATTAAAAGTATGCTTGATAGCTGGTTCGTCGTCATTTATTTATTTACTTATTTATTATTTTCATTAAAAACATTACAAAACGTAATTTAAAATAATGAAACCAAATTTACGATGCTGGTAGTGAAATTAAAAGAAAAGAAAAACAAACAATTCATAATTTTTACTCTACAATTCAAAACTTATTACTAGGAAATCGAGTGTTATGACGCCTGTGAGAGCAAATCATAAAAACACTATCCTTAAACCATCTTTTAGATATACTAGGACTAAATGCCTTTGAGAATGAATTTAACCAACGCGTTACTTTAGAGATTGGCTCATTCAAACCATAATTCGTGCGAATTCATCTGCGATGACATAGTATTAATAGTGTGCATTTTGAGAGTTTGACGTTATTCCGGCGAACCTTTTTTTATGAAGCAGATCTTTACTTTTTCAATCATAAGAAAACAGTGTTGAATGAAATTTTTTTTTTTTAAACAATTGTTAGCTTTCCTGTTGAATGGCTCGCCACTGAGATTGCATCAAATCCATCACTTGCTAAAACCATTTTGCACCGATTTGTTGACACCAACCGCGATGGACTATTGAGTGCACGTGAACTACTTTTTGGCACAACAAATTTAGAGGAGAGCCCGGACATGTTTTAATTTTTCCCTTCCAAATATGTCAACACATTTTTTATTTTCAAAATTGTTTAAAATTCCTATCCATTTTTTTTTAAATATAACACTTTGAAAACATCTATTGTAAATGTTATACTGGGACATTTGTAAATTCAAGACTTGTAAGAATTGTTCGACGGAATGCTGTAAAAAATTGTATTTAAAAATAATGAAAAACTATTAAAACCAAAAAAGCTGTTTAATGTATTATAATGATTGTATATGGACAATTAAAATGTATGTAAATTATCTAAATATTTATGTGTGATAAAATATCAAACAACTAAATACAAATGATATGTTATTATTAAAATACTGTTTACTATAATACCTATAAAATATTATAATATATAGGCTATAATTTACCAATATGTATATCGATGTATACTGCAAACCTTAAATAAAATTAGGTGGTAAATATTTAGGGCTGGAAAATATTTACCGCTGTGACAGTTAATCAAAGATTTTTTTTAAATCATTGACATTCAAATCGAATTTAATTATTATTTTTTAACTACAAATTTGACTTTTAATTTGGTTTTTTAACACTGCATTTACAAATCTAATAATTATTAAAATCAAGAATATGACAGATTGTTATGCTTATATGGTACTGCAGATATCCGCACTTTGTTAAGTCATCAAAGGATGCACTTATTATATTTGTGTGCTTGCAAGAAAAGTTTGCTTTTAAAGTTGTTCATCCAGAATACATGTTGACTAAATGTTAGGAACTAACGCAGTAATTCTTAAAGGTATTTACCATCAAATACAACTTTAAAACTATTGTTTCCCTACAACAAGCATACAAAAAATGATGAAACTCAAAGGACTGTGTTCGGTGTTCGGCTCATCTTTGTTGCTGTGCACGTTCGGCGATAAAGTTCAATGAAAAGCGTTCGAAGTTTAGTTTAAACTTTAAAGATGCAATCGGAAACCATTGCGATTTCATCCAGTCAACTCACCTTTGATGTTTGCTCTTAACGGTGAAATGGCTGTGAGTGTCAAACGTTTAAAGTCTTAACAAATTATTTCCATTTCTATTGTATAAAACACGAACATGAAAAGTGTCACTTTTTAATTTATTACAACCCCCCATCATATGATTGTAATTTATTGTTACAGTCGGAAACTTTTTCGAAAAAGATAATGATGCAGAAAGACGTTTTGGCACCTGAGTCTAAAATGTGGTCTTGAAAAATTTGTGTAAGTCCGTCCGCATGCCCGCTTTTTTATGACTATGTAGTTCATTTTTTTAATTTCAAGGTCAAATCTTTCATTTCTTTAAAGGTCAAGTTAAGTCCAAAAACCGTTTTATCGCTTATAAATATACGGATGCTCAAATACAACGCAATCGATTTTTATAAGTAACATGAAAAGAAATCTTTCACATGAATATAGCCCTTTATAATTCAATAAAAGTTACCAAACATTTCAAGGTCACGCAATATAAAAATTCAAGTTCACACTATTTATATTTCAAAACCATCCTTTTATTTAACTCCCAAATTCTACAATTATTGTGTTCTAACTTCTGCGAAATAACTTTCAAATAAATTTACACCTCACTCTCCCTGCGATGTATATTTATTTTAATAAATTAATGAAATCAAATAAAAAAATAATTTTTCAACAAAAGCAATAAAATTAAATTAAAGAATTTAGGGTTTTATTTCCAGCAAGTTAGTAATGTCTTTCCATTAGTATTTTTCTTAATCAAAGACTATGACGGACGTAAGTTTCAACTAAGTGGGCGAAACACAGCACTAACCCTCCCTTTTATCACTGTTAATAAAGGAATTATTTGCGGCCAAAACACTCATTAATAGCTGCTTAATCATTATGCCTTAATTCTGGTTGGTTAAGCGAACACCCACCCACCCCACAAACTCAAACATCTATACCGGGTTCAATTCAATCCTAATTAAATTTAAAGTTTGATGTTAAAGTATAAGATACAAAATTTGCTAAGAATCCCATTGAGTTACACTGGATGTACGACATCACCCTTGCAAGTTTCGATTGAGGGTGTCTTGATGAAATTTATATTAATCAGTCATATGTAGGTGTACGAATTTTTAATTAATTCTCACGATGGGACCTGTCATGTCGGACAGCATATGTACTGCATAACCACTATTGTGTGCTAATAGACTCACTGCAGCGATACCAAGTCCCTCATAACGTTGAGTCACTGTGCATTGCGACATAATTTATAATAATTAACATTTGATCAAGGTGCACAAAGGTGTAGTACGATTATTCCCCGGGTGTTGTGTTGTCCTTTTGTATGTGCTCACATTGTACGTCTTGTACTCTGTATACATGCAAGTTTATATGCAACAAGTTAATTATTTGTTCAAACATCCCAACCCAACCTTGCGATTGTCAGCTTTTGCAACCAACACATTTGGGATGCAAATATATTAATTACAATTATTCGAAGGACACATTACAACTGCGGGCGTTCATAGGCCTTAAAGTAAACAGCTTTGATAAGCTCAAAAGTATTTATCACTATTCACTCGCATGAAGTTATATTGCAGGGATACCAAGCTCCATGATGTCGCCGCCTGTATACACAATGATTACTGAAAAAATGTTCTTTTATCGGCATGGAATGTATCGCATTACGATGACAAAGCTAGAATTCTTGTCAAATTTCGGGGATACGATCAATTGTATGACACGGATATTATTTTGCATTAAAATGCCACATAATCTGTATCAAGTGGATTAATGGGGAAGAGGGAATTGTCCCTGTGACATTTCATTTTCATGACCCAACGCACATTTGAACCATACCGTCAATAAGTATCCTGGCAAAAATATTAATTGCATATTATAATTTTGTTTTGAATTGTTTCATATCAGCAATCAATATAGTGATGATAATGTTTCAACTTGTAAAGATCGATACTAACAACTTTAACAGTAAACAATAATTATTTTAAAGGGCTTAGAATGCATATCTACGGAATTTTATTTAATTCATAAAAATACATTTAGATTAAAACACCAAACATCAAGAAAAAAATTAAGTGTGTTATAATAAAACAACTTCTTTTCCTTAGGCCATATTTAAATCCCAAAGTAAGTTTAAAAGTAAAATAATTACGTTTCATCTCTCAATGCAAAGAGAAATGAAAGGAATACGATCAAGTGAAAAACATCAAAATTTGCACACAACAAAAGTCAATGAAGTATGAGTACTGAAAATGTTTAAAGAATCAACATCTTAAGCACCCCTTTTCTTATTAATCCAATCAGCAACAATGTTCCCCATTTCCACAGATGACTTCAACACAAATGCGTGGCATATTTCGTTTTCATCGAGCATAGCATTCACATTCGGAATAGCCTGTTTCAATTGTTTGTAATACCGCACAGGCACCCAACCATCCGATGTTCCATAGTAAAACGTTAGTATATCAACATTTGCCAAGAGAAGATCATTGTCCCTTTCCAGCACGTACTCCATTTCATCGCTAGCCATTTTTGTAACTTTTTCCGTAACGGAGGCCCTTGTGTATATCAGAGCACTACCCAAAAATGTGTTTGGAATTGAGGTAACATAAAAATAAACATAGAGAACCCATATTTTCAGGAATTCAGGCAACCAATGGAATGCAACGTATATCCAGATAAGGAACCGCATAAATGGTAATAATTTGGTAAGAAAATATCCGTTTCTGGTAACAGCCATTCGCTCGAAGGTCGGAAACAGCATGTAGCAATGTTTTACTTGTTGTTTTATTTCTTGAATTTTCAGCATCTCTAGGATGCAATGGGAGCCAATGGAGTGTCCGATCAAGTGGATTTTAACGTCTTTGGGAACGTATCGACGAATGAATTCTATCTGTGAGACAAAGGACATTATTATTAGTAGTTTAATTAATACACACATGAAATGAATTCTTACTTTATGCAGTATTTGCCCATTGAGGCTATATTTATCTTCGTTTCCTTTAAGTGGTGGTATCTTTTTCAAACTACTCTTTGACGGTTCGTCATGACCGGCATGACCAAGAATCCAGACAGGTAACTCCTTTCCACATTGTTGATGCACAGTGGACAGAAATTGGGTGTAGAATGCAGGCAGACCGGGATTACCGGGAATGCACAAAACAATTTCCTTTTCATTTGTAAATGACTCTTCAATCCACTTGCCCCATGTCATAATATGTGTGGGTACCCCACCAACATCAATAAATGCTTCTTGCATGATGAATTTGGAAATTACACAATTGTTGCTCGGAAACAACTCGGAAATATGTGCGGATGTTGAAAGTTCAAAGTCTTCACACTAATTATATGTTATGCACTAATGAACTGGCTTATGATTACACTATCTTATAATATTATACTTTTATAATATCAGTCGAATATGAAAATGTTTGTATTTTTACCAATGTAGTGCTTTTCTTTAAATTGATATAAATTCATGCAACAAATTGTTTTGTTGGTGTTATTTGTTATTTTAAATATATTATTATAATGTTATACAGAGGTAAAATATGTATCTTAAATGCGTCTGGAACCCCCCGCTGAGAAAATGACAATGACTGACAGTTCGAACTTCGATGTGGGAATGAAAAATTTGTAATCGGTGGTGCGACAGGGTGATGCTTTTCCAATAGTTTAATTATGGCCGTGGTCCGTGAGGTCAATAAAAGCTGACGAGAAATCGTATAAACATTTTCTACAACAGTTTTTTTTATAACATTTTATTTTAAAGATAACTGATAATAAATATTATATAAGTCTCATTTAAACTAGCTATATTTTCTAATAATAAATTGTATGTCTCGGAACAAGCATCTACCTTCAAAATTAAGAAATTCATTTAATTATCGAAATTAAAACTCCTAAAATATTTTTGCGTGCACTAATAAATAAAAAATAATATAATATTACTTTTAAAGACCATAAATATGATGAATATATCTAAGCTTAATTTTGTTAATAATTTCAAGCCTTTAGTTGGATTCTACAATATAAAAGGATGAATAATAAAACATTTGTGACTCATAATTTTTTAATAAAATTTTTGAGAGATTTTTTTGGGTCACCCTTTTTGTGATGCAATTATATAATATGATAAACAACATTGCAATCCACTGATAATATCGATTAAATACGACTAATAATTTCAGAATCTTTTTATTATTATAATTGAAATACCTGTAACGGTTATAAAAAGTACGGTACGAGTATAAATAATTACAAATAGGTGCTTATACTTTTACAAATACTTTACTTTAAAACACTTACAAATTAATATGGTATTAAAAACAAAAAAATAAACACGTCATGTTTACAGATCATTATCAGGCAGCAGAACTCTGTACAATCCACTTGCCAACAACATTGCCCATTTCCTCAGAGGATTTCATCATGAACGCATGATCCACTTCAGTAAGGTTTAACTCCGCATCAACCCGTGGAATGGCATCTTTTAACTCTTTGAAATATTTGACTGGCACCCATCCGTCCGTTGTGCCGTAGTAAAACTTTAGGATATCCACATTCTCCTTGATAACATCATTCGGTCTGTCATGAATATCACGCAACTCCTCCCTGGCTAAAAATATCAAATTTTTACCCACGGTCGGTCTAAGAAATCTGATAATTGTGGAATTGTAGACATGTGGCGTGGACGTAATAAGGCAGTAAATATGGATTATGAATATTTTGATGAAATCTGGAAGTCTTGCGAATATACTTCCAAGAAACACAAAAATGGTCTCCATGGGAAACAACATTCGTTGACAGCGTCCACCATTTCGTGTGATGGCCATGCGTTCAAAGGTGGGAAATAGCAAATAACACTTTTTTATTCGACGCTTCACATTTGCATCGCGTAGCATCTCCAAAATGCAGTATGAGGCAATTGAATGACCAATGAGATAAATTTTAACATTCTCCGGAATGTACTGTTTTATGAAGTCAATCTATAATAATAACTTAGCATTAAGTGGTGAAAGAAGTAAGGAAATGCGGTTACTTACTTTGTGTAAAACTTGTCCACGCAATCCATATTTATCTTCATTACCACTTAGTGGCGGAGGCATGGGTTCACTGTTGCTATATGGCTCATCATGGCCGGCATGGCCCACAATCCAGATGGGTATTTTGGCTCCAAGTTTTTCATGCACTGTCTCAAGAAATTGAGTGTAAAACTCTGGCATTCCAGGATTACCCGGAATGCATAGGACCAATTCCTTTTCGCCATGTAGCGTGTCTTCAATCGATTTTCCCCACGTCATTACGGGAGTGGGAATATCACGAACTTTGTAAAAATTAGTTTGCATTGTTACACTTTAATGTGTGGTAAAAAACTGTTAAACAGAGGAGAAGTTATGAAATGCAATGCAATTTAAAATAAAACTTGTGGCAATTCCACTAATTAAATTATAAATTAATATTTATTTTGTGTTTGTGCGAGCACATGAATGTTCTAGGTGGAAAATCTGAATGATTCGATTTAAAGATGCATACAATATATACTTTATTTAATTTGTGGTGCATGGACGCGGTATGTGGCGTTCAATGTCCAATTCTGAATAAATAATTGCTCATTGCAGCAGTTTTTTTTTTTTTTCTTAATCAACGTTATAAGACGATGAAAGTTGAGACGAACGATAACTGTTGTTAAACCAATTTAATTCATGTACTTTGCAGTATATATATGCTGTATAGTAGGTAACAAAGCAAATAAAATTAAACTACATATAGGTAATTACTAATTCATGAGTGTGTAATATTAAATTGTACCCAACTTCGTCAAACAGTACAAAAATATATACGATCGCAACATTAAATGAATGTCAAAATATGATATACATATATTACATATGTGGATCTCGAAATGTCAAACCAAATGCGGTGCATAAACAAAAATAACCTTAACAAAGATTATTTATACGTATTATTTTAATTGTTATTTTTTAACGGTTTGGTTGCTGTCATTTTGCCAGCATAACCAATTTAATTATTTCTTTACGTTTTTATATAACATTGTTTATAAATACATTATCTTCACAAAATGTCTTTAAAGAAAGGGGTTGTACCTGTAGATTGGATTAAAGATATCAAACGTATGTACTTAAAATAATTTAATTCACTAAACTTGCCAGTATAATGGTCATTTTGTTTTTGGTGAATGCAGACAAATTGGAGGAACAAAACAGACGCACTTCCTCGTTTCTACCACATCTGGAGCAAAAATCCCGCCAATTCATCAATGCAGACGGCAGCATTAAGGATATCGAGCAATACACGTGCGAAGATACAAAAAAACAGCAAGAACAGTTTGCCTTGAATGCCATCAGGATTATGAAAAATGCATGTCATGTGCTGAAGCCAGATGCATTGGCTGTGGAGTCTGAGCGATTGGATTTTGAAAGCTTTGTTCGTAATTTTACAGTTTTATTTTGATTTCACATTAAATAAAAATAAACGTTTTTTTTTAGAAACAACAATACGATGAAACAGTTGGAATGCTCAATAAAGTACTGAGTGATTGTGAAACCGTGAAAGATTCAATTGAAAAGATTGCACAAGATCATGAAAAAAATCAGAATTTGTCCGATAAACTCCATAAATCTAATTGAATACACCAAATAGTTTATAAGTAATCATTTAATGTAATAGTTAAACGTCTAAAAATATGTGTATTTCGCAAATTTATACAATAATGGCAAAAATTCAATAAAACTGATTATTATTGTAACCCAAATTGTTATTGTAAGTTTGATCTGGCTGGAATTGTTGCTGGTAATTCTCTGGGTAACCAACTTGTTGCTGTTGTTGCTGCTGCTGCTGCTGCTGTTGTTGATTAAAATCCATCTGGTTGCCTCCTTGATAGTTGTAATTTGCACCATATGGCTCATTAGAAGTTGCATAGAAGCTACCATCATTTCCATACATTCCACCACCTTCAGTGGGAAAATTAACATAGCCCTGTTGCTGTTGCCCACTGTTGTCATAGTAGTTGCCTTGTGATTGTTGCAATTGCTGTTGTTGATAGAACGGCAAAGCATTAACGTTTGTTTGACGCTGCTGCTCAATTCGTTGTAGCTCCTCCTTACTCTGAATGTCAAACCCATCATAATTTTGCGGCTGCTTTGCAATTGATTCAGGAGATATGACGGGTTTTCGTGAAGCCTGCGAACTCTTCTGCAGCGAGCCCATCAAGTCAGCAATCAGATTTTTCGTACTTTTAAGTGAGGAATTAAATGAGGAATGGTTTGACGTCTCATCATCGGGTGGTATCACCTTTTCCGGTTCTTTGTCGCCAACATTTCGTGAAGCTGCGCGCACCACATCGTCAAATGTGTAATCATCGTCCTCATCAGAATCAATGAACTTGGAACGTTTTGCTTGTGAGGAAGAAGCCTTTTCGGAGTTTCGATTCAAATCCTCGTCTTCATCGTCACTCTTCGGCATTTGTTGCCTTGATGAGTTAGACGCACTGGATGTGTGATTGTCTTTTTCTGCAATTGGTTTATTCATTGACTCGTACAATTTGTACACATCAATTTTCACATAGCCACGCAATCGCTCCACACGCTTTGGATTTGAAACTTCCAATTTACGCAGATACTGTATTAAATCTTGTTGCTCTTCATTGGAGAGATCCTTGAAATTTTGCATCAAAGTTTGCAAATCAGAATCTGTTAAACTTTCAAAATTATTTTGGAAATCCTGCATAATTTCTTCTTCATGTTTTGGAGACTCACGTCGAGGTGGCACTTTTTTTGTTGGAATTACAATTTCCTTCTTTTTCTCTGCAATTGGCACTATTGGCTCAATTTCAGACAAAAATTTGGCTGCACTGACAATTTTCTTTTCATACTTACATTTGTTTGTCAAGGATGTAAAAATTTTGACCAGTTCGTCCAATTCCACAGAATCGATGCCAGTTCGACCATGCATAATTAAAGCAGCCGCAATTTGCCCTGCAAGTGTAACCTTATCCAACTCTTCATCACGTGGCGGAACTTTTTCATGTTCATCATTCTCGTTCTTAGACTCTTCTTTCGCTTTCCTGTTCTTTTCCGTCACCTGATGAACAATCGCAGCAATTGTTTGAATTGCGCGCTTTACTGCATTAATTTTGTAAGAGTCTAAAATGTTTGCAATTAACAAACCCTTTAGTTTCTCTTTGACTGTCTCAAAAAGGACGCAATTGTCCTCATTCAATAGCAATTCATCAGCTGAATTAGCCTTCACCTTTTCAAGTGACAAGCCCTTAGCCAATAGATCGACCACTTTTGGTCCCAAACTACCAAGATGATCTTCGAGCGCTGTTAATATTCTCAGCACCGATACCACAGTCAATGGGCCATCTTGTGACTCATCGTATGGCGCTATGGGCGCGACATTTCGTACAAACATCGGTTTAGATTTGTGTGGGCCATAGTATTGTCGCGCCCATTCGTCATAGTTTTCCCGTTCCTTTTGTGCTGCTTTCATTTGATAGTAATCAGAACGTTCGCGAGACAATTCACGTGCACGTCGAAAGCGTCCCTTCGATGATTCACGTGAGAATCGCGAACGAGAACGCGATCGAGATCTGGATGCAGGTGGAGATCGCCGACGTTCATATTCCCGATTATTACTAAAATGACTTTCGGATTGGCGAGAACGTGAGCGTGGTTGGCGTCGTCTAGCATAAACAGCACGAGCGATTTCCTCCTCATCGTCATCACTGGTTATACTGATGGGACTTTGTACGATTTGTCGTTTATTAACATGTACAGCAAATTGTTGCTTCAAATCCTCAGTCTTCTCGCTGCCGTCTTGGGGTAATTTCAATTGATAACGAATATCTCTCTTTTTATCTTCAATGGCTTCGTCGTGCAATTCTTTCATGCGTCGCATCCAAAATAAAATCCACTCAGGCTTAAAGTTGTGCTTTGTAGGATCTTTTTTCTCTGATAAAATGAAAATTTGGTAATTTCCCGTTAATAAAATTAGTAATTACATAATACGACTTACCTGATTGAAGTTCTTTATAACGTCTATTCCAAAATTTTTTCCATTCTTCCGGATACAATGGATGTTTTTCTGGGTTCTTTTCATTTTCCTTTAAATTTTTTTCTAACTCAGAGACAGCAGCCTCTACTGCAAACCTTTTTGAAATATTTTTAATATGAAATACAAAATATTGCAAATCATCAATAACCTACCTATACTTCTCCCATTTGTAACGCTCAACGCCAATTTGTCCTGCCTGGTCGGCCAACTCCCTTGGCGTCGGAAATTTCGGGCGTTCGTCAGATAAATCAATCTTATCGTGAGACCGTTGTTTCATTAATTCAGCCCTGGCCATTCTACATAAAACCGAAATCTGTTAGAGATTCTTTGAAACAATATTTTAAAAATGTGTATACGTTTTTCTCATGTACGGGGATCTCGACCTAGATTTTGCTCTCCGACTTAGTCGCCGAGTGTCTGGGCTACGTGACCGTCTTGCACCGATAGGCTCACCACGACGACGTCTTAAGCCTTGCATCGGCGAGACTTTAGGGCTAGCTCCAGCCAATGACGAGCTCGAAATACTGGACACCGAATCCAAACTGTTTCTGTCGAATCTCTTAGTTCGAATGTCAATTTTAATCTTTTTTGCTCCCCCCTTTATGTTTGGTGGCGATACCTCTCGCTTTCTTTGTTTATCTGTTTCGTCAATTTCAGCATTTTCGTTTTCAGATTTGTTGCCAGTTGCACGAGCTGTATCCTCCAGCATTTTCATATTAATTACATTCAAGAAATTTGGACCAGTCTTCTCATCAAAATGTCGATCATTGATAACATCTTGAAGGTAAAGCATTTTATTCTTTACATAATCGGGATTTTCATGAACATTGGGCGCCAATCGACCATGATGATTTTCAACGGCCTCAGACAAAGACTGAATAACACGTGGCATCAAATGTTTAGTCTCTTTATTGAAGCGATATTTTGAAATGTCACGCATTACAGTTGCATAGTGTTTTTCGAGAAACTTCAAGCGATGGTTGTAGCTGGTTACATGCGTAACAATGGTACGTGGATCACCACGCTTGTCACACAGAACACAATGATAGGCTGGCTCAATCCCATCACCCATCAACAGCTCCATAATGTACTCCAAACCGATAAGTGGCTGATCTTTAATACGATCAATACTACGCTGAAGTTGAGCTACAGGTTTAACCTCATTTTCAAAACCTGGAGGAACTGGCTCTCCTGGGGCTATATTCATTTGAACTGTGTTTCGTTGGTTTGGAGAAATTAAAAATGTAAACGAATTTGTTTTTGAGCGTTTTAATGTTTATAAAACCTTTGTTTTTCTGCGAAATTGAGGCCCGAAATGAGATAGCATCAATCGATTGCATGCTGTATCTGCTTTGATGACGTCTGCCTGAAATGTGTGTCTGCAGACATCGCTCACCCGGTAAATTAATAACGCCACATAGATGGCAATTGTACAGATACTGGTTGTCGCGTACGTTGACTCGTGAAAAGACATTGCCTTGAGTACCATCTGACAATTTCACTGTGGTTTGTAACAAATGGCGCTCAATATCTTGTAGAACCTGGAATTGGATTCAAGTGTCATTAGATTTTGTTGGATTAATTTTCTATTGAGATATGTGTGTTAAATGTTTATTTGACATCGTTTCGAACAATAAACTTTAACAATATTTCAAAACGAAGGAATTTTTTTTTGTAATAAACATCCGGAACTAAAATATTGTTTTATCAATGCAACGATGCATTTCATGCACAATATTACGCGAATTCCTATCGGCTTTAAAATGCGTAAACAAATAAAAACGATCAATATTTAAGTTTATTTTCACAACTTTTACACTTTAAAGACACTTTTCATTCTACACAAAAATTAATTTTTGTTCACTTCATTCACCTAAACACTTCAATTCTTCACTTTTTACAAAAACAAATAGAATATTTACTGAAAAAAATCAAATTTTTACTTAATTTGTAAAAATAATTGGAGCAATAACTACTATTTGAGTAGTAGAAATGGCTTATATGCTATATGTATAAATTACCTTGGATGCTGTCGCATCTTTACTTTCACTACTCTCGTCCATTTCCGATAGTGGATGTGTGCTTTCAATCAGATCACGACAATTATCACAATATTTATCCGTTCACTTTTATTTCACTGTTAAACTGAGGATATCACTGGTTCATATGTAACTGGTATCACAACGTTTTCTGTTTTTTATGAGTAATTATTTCGCTAAACGGACGCGTGTAGCCTTGAACGGCAAGGGCTGTGTTACGATTTTGGGAGCAACAACACAATGTCAACACACAACTGTATAATTGATATAAATGATCATTGAACTCCCAGATTAATGGGGATGTCCACAAATATGGTCGAAATAGCACTCAAAATAGGCGCGTTTAGTATACTCTCAGCGTGGGTTTTTGATATTTATTTAGCTCAATACATTTGTGTTACATTCGCGAACATTTCATGACAGGCAGCCTGAATCCTGAATGCGATCTGAAATTGATCACAATAATGGAAAATTAATATTGAGATGTTTTGTTACACAAAATAATACTTACCGGTGGTTAGGTAGGTGTCTAAAATGGGTGTTAAGGGGATTATAAGCAGCGTGTCCTGAACGCACTGTGTTTAGCAATTACGTTTTTTTCACTTGAATATATTCCACAGATTCACATTTTTGTGCAAGGGATGAATGAACGATGTGCCATAAATATTTGCGACTTCTATTTTGATGGCACAAAAACAAGTTCAAATACGCGTATTGATTTCAGGCAGAATGGCAGACATTTTTGTTTTTTGAGCAATCAATGCACAGTCAACTTTGGACGGGGTTTTTGTCGTTTTAGCGACATTTTTACAAATATAAAATATCTTAATTGTAGAAAGTTACAATACCTTTATTGAATAAATAAAATTGTGCTGTACTAAATGACTTACCACAAAAAATGTAGACAATTTTCACGCAATTGAAATTTTCTTCCCTTAATGGCCACTGCACTCGACTGATCACTGAAGCTTAATTGTAAGAATTCTGTCAATTCTCGCAACTCTGCGACTTGCGAGTTGCTCAGCAGCGTTGGATATGTCAATGTCATACGGATGGCGCGAAATTATGACATTTACATTTGCTCAGTTTCTTTGACACTTTGCAGATTTTTTATTACCGCATTGTTAAGATCTTGAGCTACGAGTTACTTAATTCGAGTACAAATCATATACACATACCTTAAAAAGTGTTGGAAGTATATTTTTTAGTTTAATGAACTTTCCTTAATTCATCAATCTAATAAAAATGTCTACTAAATTTCAAACAAAAATAATCAAAGAAATTGCCAAATGCAAACATCCAAGCAGTAGGAAAACTAAAGCCTTGGCAAAAAAGGTCAAAAAGTAAGGTTAACTCACATTTACTGAAATGCGTAGTGTTAGTTTATGGTATCATTTTCAGGATGAACAATCGGACCAAAACTAAACTTGGAAATGCAATGAAGTCTAATTTCATGGGCGAAAGACTTGGATGGTTTGCTGAAAAAACAAATGAATCTACCACACCTTTATCTTCCAATCAATTTCAAGAAGTGATCGAGGAGTACGTTACGTATACTTTTATGTTAATTTTTTTATTCAAAACTAATTTTTAATTAAAAAATTATTTTTATTTGATTTCATTTGTTAGATATTTGCAACGGTTTGATGAGGAGTTGGTACAAATCAACTTAAAACAATCAATAAGCAAAAATCGATCCAACCAACATGCAAGTCGCAAGAAGATCATTGAAATGAGTAAAGAACGTGAGTCCAATGAATTTAAAGGAGCTGGCCTAGGTAATTATTATCATACACATTTTCTTAGCTTTTAGCAGTTATTTTATCGTCATGGTTCTTGGCAACATATTCCTAAATTTAATAATTTTTTTTAAATTTTACAGAAATTATGAACCTCTGTAATGGTTTGCAATTTGAGTCATTTAAATCTTGGGATGGAAATGCGATGAACATTCAACACTTAAAAATTGAACGAGTTTCTAAGTCAATGTTACTGAAAATATCTGCATGCACAGATGTAGCATCCTCTTCGGAAACAGTGGAAGAAATGATAGAGTAGATCTTATGTTAAAACGAATTTCACTTTTTTTTTCTCGATAAAATATAGAGTTGACTGTTGAGATATTATTGAAAAATTGTGCAAAACTTTTTTGTTGTATTTATTACTATTTTACAATAACTGTAATATAAAAAATTTGTATTTTCATTAAATATTTGATTAAAAACTAACGGAATTTTCATTAATTTCATTTAAAAATGTTGATTTAACAATTGATTTTTCCTTGTCATAATACAGGTCATAACACTACAGTTGCGTTGCCAAAAATGTCTGAAATAGTTTTAAATCTTGGGGACATTAATAAATTAAAAAAACTAATAGCCAGTTTCATTCTATGACAAATGGCAAAAGGAAATTTTAAAATAGGCCCGTTTTTTGTATGAATGGAGTGCAATTGATTACATTGCTAACGTGGCTACGTAACAAATTCACTTATTGCAATTTACTGTCCCTGTAAACAAATAAATATGTATATTTAACATCTTACACATAATCTATCACTGTGTGCATTTTCTGTTAAAGTTTATCAGCAAAATTAAACAAGCGATAAATAGTGACATGATAAATTAAATTGAAGACTGCGGTTTGTTGTTTTATATCGCTTAGTCTGAAAAAATCTGCAAACATAATTGATGCCTTTTCATTTAAGACTACCTATATACAATCTCTATGATTCCTACTGAAACTTAGACGATTTTAAATACACATTCCAAAAATGAAGGCAAGAAAATGTGGTTTTAAAGTAATTTATTTGAAATATCTTCACATTTCAATTACATTTTTACACTTAGCATAATTATTATGATTAATACATTTAATTAGTTAATGTTAATTTATTTCAATGAAAGAAATCGAATTACAGAGAAAAAACCGTAAGTTCGATATACGCCACTGTTGCGTGCGCTGTGCCACAAAAAAACCAATGACCACAGGAAATGGTGGCATCGGTACGCCGTCGCCGCTCATCCATGTATTTTAATCCACCTTGACGACGCTGTAGATTTTTCGGATGAACCAGAAACAAGCGAAAAATCCAATCGATCCAGTGAGCAGGAAAAACAAGAACACCATAATACCAGTGTAGCCAAAGTACAGGAATGTAGAGGCGGCATCTTCAATGGACAATTTGGTAGCAAAGTAGTGACAACAGTAAATAAACAGGTAGACTGCCGTGAATCCGGATGTCAAGAATGAGCGCCACCACCAGTGGTAATCTTCCGCACAAAGATGGAAATAACATAGCAGAATAGTTGTCTCCGAGCATGTGATTACCAGAATCAAAAACACCAAAAACAAAAAGCCAAACATGTAGTATAACTGGCTGGACCAAATTGAGTTCAAAATGAAGAACAGCTGAATGAAAATACAACCAAATGGTAAGACGCCTCCCATAATGATGCCAGGAAGTGGTTGCGTGTACACTGATTGATCTGGAATTTGTCGCGGGATCTGATTGGTGCGTACAGGATGCTCAAGTGCTCGCTTTCTAAATCCGAAATATGCACCAACAAATGTCAATGGCACAGAGACGCCCATCCAAAGTGCCAACAACGCCAACAGTGTACTGAATGGAACTGCACCTGAACTGCCTTTGCTCCACAACACCAAATTCATGACAAAGAACAATCCAAATACAATACCAGGGCATAGCATTGAAGTTAGCAAAACGTTGCTCTTCCATTTGACGCCACCAAAACTTTTGTAGATGCGTGCCGACACATAACCAGCGGGAGTGCCCAGCAACACAAACAGTACCATTGAGCAGGTCATTAAGGCGCCGCGATTAGCTGGTGATAAAAAGCCGAGACAAGCGAACGCCAGTGTTACTAGTGTCATGAATGAAACTTGAACACCAGATCCCAATAGTACAGAAAGCAGCATGCCTTTGCGTGGCGGCCGGAATACATCACCGTGCACTAGCTTCCATCCAAATTCTTCCTGTGCATCTTCGCCGCACTCCATTTGGTTGTAGCGAGCAATGTCTTTGTGCAACGTGCGCAGCATAATCATGGCAACCATGCCCGAAAGGAACAATACAATGACCAACGAATTAAGTATGCTGAACCATTGAATGTTGGTGTGTGGCATTGACTCTAGAATGTAATCCCAACGCGATGACCATTTGATTGTGTTATTTTGATGGAATTTCACCGAGTAAGTGTATGTAATTTGCATAGTTTTTTTATTTGGAAGGGCCTGCGACAAAATTTCAATTGGCTCACGACTATTACAATCTGGGTGGTCAGGGTCTGTGTGATCGATCGACATTGGTGTGACCTTCACTGATATTATGCGACCTCCATTCTCCTTGAATCCAACACCCCACTCTTCAGTAGCGCCTGAATGGTATGTGATTAACAAATCAACGTGATTGAATGGATAGTAAACACCGGGTTTGTTGTACAACGGACTCACTGGACACTGGTCTCCGTGTCGGCCGTCATCACCATCAGATGTTTGTGGTCGCACAAAACATCCCATTGGAAAACCAGTCACACAGTACTGACGATTATTTTCAATTTGATAGCAGAACGTTACCGGCATATTGTCGACAATCCAGTGGTGCTTATAGTTGAGGCTGATTCCCTTCTTAAGAGTCATTAGTCGCCTATCACTGTCATTTTCTAGTAGGCCGCCAGTGTATGTGCGAGTGCACACTTTCTCGCATGTCATGTCCTTTAAGAACTCGATACGATAGGGTCCGGGTCGAATGCGCTCACCAAACACCACTTGGCCGAGATTTTCGACTGGCGAGTTCGCCTCGTCAATGGGACAAAAGTCAAAGTGGTGATACTCATAGGGAATGATAGACTCTTCGGTGTTGAGTCGATTCACATACAGCACAACGTCGGATTTGCATGGTTCTGAAGACTCTGCCTTCTTGCAATAGTTCACTGGAGCCAAACCGGGTAAATAAAACGCCCCCGACAGTTGCAATGAGATTGTCATCACAATAAAAAAAGAGTAAAAAAATTCAGATTTGTGCGTCATTTTTGCAATTTATTTTTAATAGCTGATGTATGCGGCTCTCTGTGACTAGAATTAAATTTTATTTGTGTAAGTCTGTGGCTTACGCTTACTGCGTGTTATTTTTTCGGTAACAATGTAGATTCCCTGGTGTGCTTTATTTGATGTAGACGTGACGATGCGGCCGGGGCCCCACCGATTTAACAAAAATGTTTTCACTCTGTGTAGTTTTTTTTTATTTGCGTCGATATATTCCAGCATACAGTTGAAAGAATGTCATTACGGCGGTACACGTAGAGAGTCGTTTTTTTACACTTTTTTTGAATTGATTTTAAAATTACTGAAAACTAATCAATAAAATGCCTTTTTCGACGTTTTGCAGTGTTTTTTCGCTTTTTTCTATCGCTACTACAATTTTTTCACTTCAAACTTTTATTTTTTCCTTCCTTATAGCGTTTTTTTCAATTTGTTCAAATGGACAAAAAAAAATTGAACGTCAAAACAAACGTCACTGTACACTGTGTGCGTGTTTGCCGATATAATATGTAGCTGAGTTGATGATCGTTTTGTTTGTTATTTCTTGGTTGGCCACGTTGAATAATTTCAACATTCAAGACAAACGATATAAGTTGGCCTTATCATTTAAAGTGGTGCAGTATGCATAATGGCTTTATAATAATTACATTTTGTGCCAAGTGGCAATTTCTATAGTTTTAATCATCAACCGCAACTATACTGATAAGGTGCGCCGCGTGATATAAATACTACAAAATTTAAAACTGATGACAATTTAATTACTTTACACAGTACGAAATGCGACAATTTATATATATATATATATGTGGGCAGCTCAGCTATGTGTGAGCTGTACTATTTAGCTCAGGCTTAACTATATTGCTCAAAATGATTGCATACATTAAGGGCACAAAGAACGCTTAAACTTTTTAAAGTTGTAAAATTAAAAAGTCCAATAATGCAATTTTTTCTTTAATTAAATATTTTGAAGTTATTATTATCACATTTAAGAATATTTACAAGCAATTATATTGAATAGACATGAATAAAATAAATTTAATCAAATATAATACTTTTGGGCATTCTATCCATACTCTGACTGTATCGTCAACGAGAACTGTCCTTTTGAAACAATTGTTCCGTGGTACCAAATGCGTGTATCGATTAGAACTAAAACCAGTGGAAAATAAGATTAGGTTTATCACATCTACCTTCGAATAAACAAAAACCTACCGGCATCTCCAGGTTCTACGTAAAACGTAAAACCTTCACACATAGCATCACACTCAGGAGTAGGTGCTAAAATCCAAGTCTTGTTACCTTGCAGTTGAGCCTGCCACATCAATCTCGGAATATAATCCAGCTAAAATTTATCATTAAATTGATTGTTTAAATTTACAAAAAAAAACCGTTACATGCATAACAGCGCCCTGCTCATATCCCAGGAAGACAAAATCAGTATTGGGAATCTCAGCATCATCCGGCAAAAAATGGGGCCGTGGATATAATTTCCTTAACTCATTTAAAATGTCTGGTTGACAATTGCTCCATCCGACATACCAAGGCTTTTCACCCGGCTTCATATCCACACGATCCTGTGGCATTGCAAACACATCGGCAAGTGTCACAAAGTTCGATTTAAAGTGCAAAAATTGGCATTCATCTTTTATAGCATCCAATGTGGTGGGATGCTTTAGGTACAAGTCTTTTAAAAAAGTATAGTTGAGCAGTTTGGCGGCGGGCCAATGGGAGACTGAGTTCTTAATAATAATTGGTTGGGAAGAATAGGCGTACGGCTGAAAAACAAAAAATAAATAAATGAGCGGTGTGTTGTGTGATTAGGTTAATGTTTAATTTATTTTAACATACCAAGAACTCCTCTCTCGTCAAATTCTTTAGAATTAGAGGCTTTGTGATACCATGACAAAAATTGCAATCCGACACTGGTCTGGTTGCTTCCCAAATGAGATAGTTGTTTGGCACAAAACAACGAGTCCCAATGATCTGTTGCAAGAGATGACTCACCAGTGGTGTGGCAATGAAGAGACTCACAAGTATGCTAACGCCGAAGAAAAGGCTCGTGTAGTTTGTGCTTGGAACCATTACATTGCGACGATAGGCACTTTGTAGCTCATGCTTAGTGATGTAGCCATAACGGAGAACAGCCTCATGCAATCGATTCAGCTCTGGGATTAGAAATGTATTGCAGAATAGTCGTTTGGCCGCATTGGTGTTTTCCATTGCTTGTGGAGAACTGACAAAATAATGGCAGTATATTAATGTAGATTATGGAAACTAAACACAGGCTACTTTTTATATGACAAATGCATTTAATTTCACATGTTTTTAAATATCTTTAGGGACACAACACTTTAAGGAGTTTAATTAATTGTATATTTTTGGAACACTGCAAGTTGCAACCTTCAATGATTAATATTTACAATTTGCATTTTCTGTGGTGGGGCTTCAGTCAAATGAGCCAAACAAACAGTGCTGCCTGAATTATTAATTTTTTATTGAGCAAATAATATAGAGCGACTTTTGGATCCAAGATCAAAACCATTGTTATGCTGTGCTGAACCGCGGTTTATAAAAAAATATGTTTAAATAATTATTTCACTTCCTCTGTATTTTCCGCAATTAAATACGAATTTTATGTCGCAATAAAAGTAAAAAAATCTTAAACTGTGATTTTATATCTACTAATTTATTAATGTTTATAGAACACTAGTAGTTTTTATGTGAGAATTTGTATTACAACTTTTGGGCCACAATTCTTGTTAATTACTTAATAGGTACTAAAACTACATGCAAAATACACATAGAGTGGAAAGTAAAAACAATTCCAGCATAGCCTGCACCCGCATAACATAAATAAATTGGTGCACAAGGTCGTTGGGTGCATACATAGGAACAATTGCACATTACGTATTGATATAATTCAATAAAAAAATACCAAATATTACTGATATATAAGATCCTGCTTCATATAAATTACAATTCTATCGTAACAACAGCGTTCAAATTATTTTAATTTCGAGAAAAACTATCTCCATTCATTTATTTGGACGGACTATCGAGACAATTTTCAAATTTGTCATCGTCATCATCATCGTCCCCGTCTTTTGCTCCATTTTCCGGCGCGGCTTCTTCACCAATCTCAGTGGCCACATCAATACCTTGAAGCTTGCGATTAGTTTCCTCGTGCATACGCTTCTCATATTCACGCACATCATCTATACTCATTTTGTACCACTCGTCGATCCAAGCGAACGCCTGACGATGTCCCAGCAGCAAAACATCACGAATGCAGCGATGAATGTAATCTTCCACGCGTGTCTGTAAACCCCACACTTCAAAGGAGGCATGCACTAGTTTGTAGGAACACATCACGGGCTTATCGCATTCACGCCATCCTTCAACCAAAGGACCGCGACCTAATAATTTGTTTTGGATATTTACATTAAAAAAGAAAAATCGTTCATAATATTAATTAAATTTACCTGTCAATTTAGACTGAAACAATTTAGGATCCTCTTCTTCCTTGTAATGCTTGGGAGTAGATAATTCATCAAACGCAATATCGATATGTTCCAGTAGGCGGTCTTTCAGCTTGTCTTCAGCCACGTTGAGACACTGAAAGAAACGAGATAAAAACAAACAATTAATTTTCTTATCAGGAAATGGTTCAAGCGCTTTTAGATACATCGTTTACTAAATAAGCGTGTAACATGCGACAAATTGATAACTGCGATTTATCAGATTGCTCTGATATGCATGAGAACGTTGTAAAATTGTTAATACCGACAAAATTGTGTTATCAATATTATATACCAACATAATTTCAAATACATGTTTTTTTGCTATTCTGGATACTTACATTATCAGTGGTTCCTCCGTTGTTTTCATATTTCGTGAAAATGGAGATGTTGAATTTTGGTATAAACGAGCACTAAAATGAAATAAGATTTATAATTTTGGTCATCAACGCAATACTTCAGTACTCACCGCATATTCTGAGGAATTCCCAAATAAATGTCAAATTCAGCACATGGAACAAAAAAGATAATTAACTTCATGTAAAGGCACTTAAAATTTAGCAAATCACTGTTTTTAATTACCAGTAATTGTAAATGGATAATAGTTCCACGCTTTTTCAATGACGTAGAATACTCGAGGACAAACGGATTGTAACCAGTAGGGTAAACGACTTGAATAAAAAATAAGTTTGGGTAAAGCATAATTTAAAATTGTTTAGGAAAAACATTTTATCTACCTAGAAAGGTGAATATGCTTTTCGGTGAATTGACCTTTACCATGCACCGGATCTTCACACTCCTTGTTCTCAACAACTTCAACGCCCTCTCCATCTCCAGATTGTTCCAAACTATGCCGTGCTATCATATACAATTGTCCTATTTTGTACTAAAAATAGAATACAAAAATCCGTTCATGTAAACAACAATTAAATAAATATAAATGAATATTTTCATTGCACGCACCTCATCCACTGTCAGTGGCATACACACGCGATATTCTTTTGTTAAAACCATTTCTTGAGGTATAATTATTTAGTTTTTGATAAATAAAAAATATTTTAGCACATAGATATTGTTTCCAAATGTCTAATGCACAAAGGATCAATGACAAACAGGATTTAAAGCCAGTAAAAAATATTTTTGGAATAAAACTTGAACGCTGGCCTATCTGGATTCTGCAGATTCTAAAATGAAAAACTAAATATGTATCTAGAAATTAGATGCTCACTGCCCCGGTCCCGGCCCACAAATTCCCCTTTATGTAGCTCAGCAAAAAAATGATGTATATGTAAATTATGGATCTACATTTTATATATAAAAAGTCTATCAGGCGAATTAAAAAAACTGTTTATGATTTATATTCTCTATTAAAAACAAGGACTTCATTTTTTTATATAATTATTATCTCACAACATTACACGAGAGTAACTTATAACTATTTGGACTCAGCTTGGATGGCCAACATGGCGTACAAAATTCAAAAGTTGTTCAAACAATTTTGTGTAGAATAACATTAAATTCCCTTTACCACTCTTATTTCTTCGGACAGAACCAATAGAAATGCAACTTCAAATTGTTTACCAAAACTGATGAATGAAACACATTTTACAACCGTTTAAAGCAAGTTTGCAGTACGCAACAATAAATATAGATACATAATTTTTGTTAAAGATTCATGAATTACAAGCAAATTATCAAATAAGATTCTCAATCAATTTCATATTTTCGAATCAATGTTATTCCTGGCTTCATGTCTCTTGTTGTCTTCAATTCAGCCTCATCCACTATCATTTGATATGCCAACCGCGCCAAATTTGTAGCATCATCCAACCCACAGTGGGGTCGTCCCTCAAATTCGATGCCAACATGCGTCAATGCATCACTAAAATTGGTTGGCCGATAATGATAGAAATGGTGGTAAACTTGTCTCAAATCAATCCATCGATCAAAGTATTGCGGCTTCCTTATTTGTTTGCGGTGTGCTTCGTTGTGAAGGCATCGCGAAAAATCCCAATTGGACCAAGTAACAAATGCCACATTACCCTCTGGGTTATCAACCTTTGTTTTAGGCAGTACTAAGTGCTTTTCATTTATGAGTGATACTAGCCAACTGTTGAAGCGCATGAGACAGGTCTGCAATGGAATGCCACCGTCAACATCGCTTTGCGTAATGCCTGTGAGTTTAGTGCAAAAATCACTGAGACGTGGGTGCTCTATTGGCATAACATATTCCCGAAACTGAGCATCCACACTACCTGTTTCGCAGTTCAATAAGACGACAGGAAATTCTACAAAAAATGCAAATTGAGAAGTTTGGGGAATTGTATTCCAGCACATAAATATACGGTTAATACCTATTGTTTCTTGTTGTCGTCTGTGAACAGCCACCTCCCAACAAGTGGCCTCAAAATCAACACACAACAAGTATTTATATTTTAATGGGGGTTCAGCTTTTTTCTTTTTGTTCTTGTTGCTTTTATTTTTAGAAGATTTGGTGCCATTTGTGTAGTGAGTTTCAACCAAATTAAGATTTCTGAAAAGCAAAGAATGCAAACATCTTGGCTTTTCGTAAAATGCATTTACTTACTGGGCTAATTCTAAAAGAGACATTTTTATCAATGCCTGTTAATTCCCCGATCTTTTTGGCACCTTTTTTAATTGAAAAATAAGATAACGGAAATAGAATAATTAGGATCCAGAGGAAAATATTTCACTAAAACTAAATTTCTCAGAAGATTTTTTTATAACCTCAATAATGCAAGTCTATGAAAATTTTTCTTTTATTTTAGAATATTTCATAGATTTTATATATCTCTTTAAAGAGAATTACAATTTACAGCTGTTTGACTTTTTACTAAACAGTAAAAAAAGTGACACATCTATGCGCGAAGCAAACAATTAAATTAATAATTTATATTTGCTAAACCCGATAAAGAATTAAAAATTTTGCAAAAATAAAGTGATAACAAACAAAATGGGACCTCAACCAGTTGTGACTGGACTATCACCCAAAGAAGGCCCACCAGGGACTCGTATAACTATTCGAGGAGAGTTTCTTGGAACAAAACCAAGTGACCTTTTAGGTAAGAATTTTTCACATATTGCCAAAGCTCCTGCAAAATTATTACCAAACCCATTGCTTAGGCCTTTCAATATGTGGAAGTGATTGTCTTCTTTCCGCTGAATGGAAGTCACCAAACAAAATTATTGCTCGAACTGGCCCGTCCAAGGGCAAGGGTGACATAATTGTTGCAACACTTTCGGGCGGTGTTGGCACCTCAACTGTCCAATTTCGTGCATATCACGAAACAATTGGCCCAATGAAACCATCAGCTGTGTGGGTGGACGAGTCACCAACGCAAATATTTAGTTGGGGGCGTCGCTCGTTATCACCAACTAGTTACTCGCATGACGATCCACTTGGTTTGTCTATTGAGGGGAATGACAAGAAATTCAATGAGGATTTGCGTGATATTTTCCCGGAATGTACAGGGGATTTATCGAATGAGAATTTTTCACCAGGATGGTTTTTGTTGGAGCATCATCATGGTACATCGTTTGATGATTTGAAGGCGGGATTACTTTTTTTAAAGCGCAAAGTCGAGAATCAAAAGGAGGGACAATTATCGTTTTTAAAATCAAACACTGGATCGGTGATTGATCAACTGGACACGCTGATGTATTTGAGAGATAAATATCATGAGGACGAAAAGACATTTGGTGTGGAGCCTATTAAGAATCTTGAGCTGGATATTCTAAGTATTTTTAATTTAAAGGCAAATTATATGATTTGTTTTGATAATTTTTGTTTTGTTATTTACAGGATCTATTCAGGCTTCAAATTTGTTGTTTGAAGGTATTTTAAATCGTAAAGAATCCGCTGATTCAATTAGAGGTGCCCTTTTGGCTCTTTATCGCCACAAGTTCCTTTTTTGTCTTCCCAATTCCATTGACAAAAGTGCCGAAAAAGAAGATTATGACATAGTCGTTAGCGATTATATTAGAGCCAAAAATTTGTTTGGGAAAAGTGATATTCAGGTATTTACGAGAAATTTTGTTAGAGATTGTTATTAATTTTTGTTCACAAAACATGATTTATTTCAGATTTTTAAAAAAGTGCTTGAAGAGATTGACAAACGAGTGGCAATTATCAAGGAACAATTAAGCCTGAAAATAGTGAAGATGCCACAAACACTGGAACAGCAAAAGAAATACATTAAAGCCCTTATAAATTTGGAGGTTGTTAAACAATTGTTTTATTCTAAAAAGAACGTTTTATGAAACCGCTTTCTTTTCCTCTTAACACAGCGAACTTATGCAATGCCCAACAATGAATTTGACCCAGCGTGGAAGGCAATTGAAACCCGCACAAAATATTTAGAGGAGACTTTCAAATCCACTTTCGAGCAATACACTTCAAAAGAGACACAACAAAGTCCATCAAAGGCTCGCGACACAGAAGCTTTGCCAAATCGTGTTCTTTTTTGTGAGGAAATGTGTGACATTGCATCAAATCAATTGCCCGATATTTGGCGCTTGGGGCAGGCGTATTTTGCTGGGGAACTCAAAGGCTTTTCTGATCCCAGACCAGAGAACTTTAAACGCATGATTCTCAATCAAATTGAGCTATATTGCAATTTTTTGCGTTCAGCAATTTTGCCAGGATTCGCTCAAAAAGGTTTGTTGAATGCCAAAAATGTGGTGTGGCCGAACACAACGAATGCTTCAGTTGGTCAATTTCTCCCGTGGCTACCAACTTGTTTGCGGTATGTGCGCGTGTTTTATACCTGCCTGATTCGATTGGACCTTCCAAATGAGGCGCTTGATATTATTCAGGCATTGATAACTCATATCCGTTTATACTGCATGAGTAATACTTTGAAAATAGCCGCAGATAAGGTGAAAAAATTAAACGAAAAGGAGACCTGGGAAGTGACTGATTCTGATTTTGATGGAATCACACCACTGGTGAGTAGTTCAAATTATGAAAAAATGAATTGCTGTTATTATTGAATAAATTTTCAGCCAAACCACTTGAAGCAAATACTAATTTACGCTCTGGATGAATGTCAAAACACTTGTTTAGTGCCAGAAATGCGCGAGGGGTCCATTATGGAGGCCAATTCTGAGGGACAGCGTGAAATTTCACAAAAATTACAAGACATTTTTAATAAATTTTGTGGCGTTGTTGAAACGTTGGCATATGATCGTGAAAATGATGACAGTCAAGCGTCTACCATATCCCAAATGATTGGCTTTCCATATCCCACTGGAAAAACAGATTGGGACAACGATGCATCACGTGGTGCCATACCATGGGAACAGAAGCTTCTTTGTTGTCTTGCTAATTGCGCCTATTGCTACCAAAAGTTTTTCACGGAGCTGGGCACAATAATCTCAAAGTACGGATTTGCTTTTCCAAAGATAGCTGTTGAATCTGGTCGCGCAGACGTTCATCAGTTATTTAACAATTTATTGGAAGCCTATGTAGAACACAAATGTGATCCATTGGTGGGTACTATTGAGCCATCAATGTATATTGCTAAATTTCAGTGGGATACTGTAAAGACAGTCATTACTTTAAGACCCTATGCTAATGAATGCTGCAACAATATGGTAAACTAAAAAAAAAAGTTTAAATGCCATTTAATGCAAGGTGTGTGTGTGTGTATTTGTTTATTGCAGATTGGTGTTTTTTCTGAGCTTCTTACTATTTCCCCATTCCTTTTGCGGCCGGTGCTAGAGCCAATCGTGCAGACCGTGGCTGAAGAGTTGTCTAGACTAATGTCGTGTGTTCAGAAGTTTAGTACTAATGGTGCAATTCAGGCCAATGTTGACATAACATTGTTGCGAGATGCCTTTCAGAATTTTAGCAATGAGCACGGAAGGTTTGTGGTGTCCTTTTGTTTTTAAGTGTTTTGACTAATAAGTCAAATTGTTTTTTCTTTTCCAGGATGTTCTTTGCTGAAGCACTTGAAGCAATTCCTACGCTCAATTCAGGAGATCAGACGCAAGTGCAGGAAATTGTCAGTAGGATTAAAAAAGAGATGAAACTTCAATTGATGTGTTTTGATGTTAAACATTTATAAGATGTTATTTACATTTAGTGGCACAAACATACTCGTACAATAAAGATTAAGCATTGGAAATATCACAATAATATTAATTTTTAAAATTTGATCATTAATTGCAGCAATATTTTGGGGATAGAGAAGGTTCTCGGTCCAACGACTGCGTCCTACATGTCCCGAATTTAAGAGGGTTATGGACTATGGTGCTCAATTATTTTCTGATGACAGGATGAACAAACAAGTTTAACTGCTATAGAGTCTTACTTAAATCTTGTAGATTAGAATCTTTCTTTTTTTATGCAATTAGAGATTGGACGAACAGCGCTTTTCTTCTGTTGTGTTGTTCCTTACTAAATTTCCTAAAAAACATACTTATAAAAAGATCATCTATGTTTTAAATTCCAATACGAACATAGTCAAAAAACAATCAAAATATGTGTGTGAATTAGGAAGATGCCTAAAATAAGAATACATCAACCTTTATTAGTTTTCATTTAATTATCTTTTATGCTATAATATATTCCGTATGACATTATGTATATTCCTTAAAATCTATTATCTCTATTAACTCAATGTTTTTAATTGCGGCAAATTCAACAAATGAAATTAATAAATGTTACTCTTAACACTGAACTAAGACGTTTAATACTTGGGTTAAATGAGCGCATCACTACACTGTTATTGAGATGTAAATAATTTGTGAACCCAAAGTCGTGTCCGATATCGATGATAAAATTAAAATGAAAAACAGTAAAATTCTCCAAAATAAACCAAAATTTTATAATTCATTGGGTAACAGAGTAACTTCGGCACACGCAATTTAATCAACTACAATACATAATATTTATATTAAGAGATTTAGGAGTAATAGAATTTTAATTGATTTGATTAAAGAATAAGAGGCCTACAAAAATCCGATGATCTTCTGCGTTTGCCGTGTATGTGTGGTGTGTGTGTTGTTTTAGGGGAGGATGGGATAAAAAAACTACTCGGGAAATTTGATTACATTACTTCGGATTTGAACACTCTAAAATGAACTATTGGAGATGTGTGATTGGGAGAGGGTGGAAGGGTAGAGACGTGTTTTGTTGTTGTTGGCAAATTGTCAGAAAACTCATCCATAAACGCGTGTGTTTTGTTAAATGGCAGCGTCGCCATTCTGGTCATGTCCGATAGTAGAGTAGAATGGTGTTTTTATTGTTGTTATGCGATGATTTCGCCGAATGATGACCAGTTGATTGGCAGATGTCCCCGAAGTGGATTTTTACTATAAATGAAAATTATTGTACGTTTAGTTATGACTGTCAGGTGGGTAGGTACAAGCATTAGTCGAATTAAATTCAAGAGACGTCAAATCATAAATTTTGATGTGCGGATAATTTTAGAGAGGGCCGTGTACAAAAGGAATCATTTTGATTGGAATAATGAAAACAATTTCACCTACTTATTAAAACCAAGAGAGACCAGTCAATATTTATCCAGATTTAGAAGAAATCTGCCTTTTATATAAAATTTTTATATTTTTTCTTAAATCTTATTACCGGGTAGCTCGATTCCTGTAAGAATTGGAATTTTAATCAAGCGATTCTCAAATTGTATTTAGTTTTGACAAATTAAGATCAAAATTATTGTAACATATAATTAGCCACCATGAGGTTTTTTGAACAAGTTAAAACTTTTCATGGTGCTTTGAAAATAAAAAAGTTATTTTGCGCGTCCCACTTTAAACACAACAAATGCCGAGAAATAGAAAATATTTCATAAAGCCAACCAATAAGAAACCAAAAATGTACACGGACCCACCCATGTTTGAATTAATAAAATCGAAAATGGAAGCAAGAAAAATTTTAACAAACGTAATTCTCAAAAAATTATTTTCATGTTTCACGACGTTCAAGGCCTTTTCGACTATCGATCACGTCGCTGGACGCCTGACTGTCCCATTTCATTGTTCTTGGTTCTTGGTTTTTGTTCAGTGGGAAAACTCTTGAATTGAGACACTTTTAATTTAATTATACATTTTGTAAGAAGCTGCGATTTCCATTTTTATAATTTACCGCTCGTAGTGGAACTTTGAAGTTGGCCGCCGCCTGCAGTTGAATCTGATACGCTAAGGAATGAATTTTGAAGCCATACAATCTGCAACCAAAACAAACGTTCATTTGTTATTCACAATAATGCCAAAAAAACGAAAGTATTTTCAAAAAAAGAAAACAGAAAAATCAAATTTACCTCGGGACAAATTGATTCGTAGGGCGTTTCGGGCGGTATTCCGGATGCACCATGAAAAGCATATGTGGAAAACCAGTCCCAAAGTACGCCCCGTCGGTGTGATGATGACGCGAGGATTTCGGTGTGTAAACGTCGATGCACTTTGGACAGTACGATTTGACCATCGCCTCTCCAGGAATATCAGACAAGCCTGTTGTAATGAAAAAAAAGAACAACAACACTTTGGGTTAATAAACAAATAATGCATGTTAACTTTTCAAGACTTACCCAAAGGAAGCATCGGCTGACTTTCGCAATAAACACGTGGACAATGTCCAAAATCACCGACTTGATATTTTTCAATCATTTGAGCAATTCCCCGATTGGTCAGAATATATCTAGCATGAATGAGACCATACAACATCTCGGCTGCCTGCTCAATCAAATCAGATTGATTTGGGTTATCATCCAGTTCATCCTCTGGCTCCAAATCCAAGATCATGTCAAGAGCTTGACGGTAGTTAGGCACCTGCTCATTCAATCCAGTCAAATTGAATTTATCTTGAATGTAATCCTCGTCAACCTTTAAATTAAAAGTATAATGTTATTTTTAGATGTCAAATTAACAAGGGCATCAAATTCAAAACATACCTCACAGAAGAACTCATTTCCGCGTAATCCGCAGAACCACGAAATCCATGAAACCTCCTCGGAGCTGCTCATTTTCCTAATGCAATTTAAATTCATATTATTAGTTATCAAAAGTTTAGACAAAATTGTACCGAAATAAAATGAGCCTAAAAACATTTTCTTTTACATCGTTATTGAGCGTAATTAAAAATAAATTTGCAATTTCTCATCTATACAAGAGTGGAAGTGCGTTCCCACATGCAGCCCAACTACACGACCTGCCACCCATATATCGCAGTACAGCTGTACGTACATACGCAACACACACATCCCGTACAACGCACGGCCACGGGCCAGGCTCACACATTTTTTCCCCACACACACGCCACTACTAACCACATACACCCAAAATACCTTTTGCAAATTACAATACAATTTTTGTTTTAACGACTTTTGGGGCCCCTATAATATACTCCAAGCACGAAAAAATATTGAATTATGTTTTCTACCGATTCACAGCCATTTTGCCATTGGATTTGCCAGGGGGTCCCGACACAACCGTTTCCATTGAAATACAAAAAACTTTCAAGAAACCAAAAATCAACTTGGTAACAAAAAATTCACATACACACTAGCAACACGCTAGTCACCGACATTTTCTACTTACTTTAAAATTTTCTTTCACGCACTATCTTGCTTCAGTCTTGTGTGTTTTTTTTCGCTGCTTAAGCGTGCCTGCCGCTGAAGCTTTTCTTTAGAATTGTGATGCGAGATAAATGCACAATTAGATCAAATAATAATATTTCAACTAATTATTGTTGAAATTAATATTTTTTTAATTTTCAGTGTAGCCACGCTTCTTTAATTATTCTTTTTTAATTATAAAGACTTTACTTGCGTACAGACTTTTTGCAGGCTACACTGTTTCATAGTGCGTAAGTACTGCCACTGTACAACATCTACGGACATTTTATTTAAAATCGTTGCTGTGAATTATCACAAAGAGGGGTTAATATTTCAATTTCATATACATTATACATGTATCTATTAAATCAAATTATAAAATACCGTGTACGGAATTAGTTATACTTTGTTTCAGACTTTCTCGAGATTTAAAATCCTTTTTATAGCGTTAAAAGAAAATTAAAAAATGTGTATCTTTAGGATTTAAGTCATGCATTAATTTAACATATTCCGTTTACGTCATAAAAAAAATTTGAAAATTAAAATTTTGTGTTAATTTTTGACGTCTCGAGGAAAAGAAACTCGCCGTGAATACATTTTCTTTTTATAATTACATTCCTTTCCCCGAATTAGGCGCCCCCTTTAGAGATGCGTTCAATATATTCATTTATCCCTTGAGTGACACCTGTCAAACGACAATTGTGAATTGTTCGTGTTTGTACGTGCATGTCCAAATAAATTTCATTTGAGTGCGATTTTACATATTAAAATATTGAACATACAAAGTGCGTTTAATTTCATTTTAGTTTATTAATCTGAATCCAAAAATAACGGTCCGCATAAAAAAAAGATGGAGGACGTCTGTTTAAATTATGAATTGGATCTGGACCCTGATGCTGTGTGTCGGATATGCTTGACCCCAGCGCCGCATCTGTCCAATGTATTCGCCAGTTCTATTGTTGATGGTTATGTCATTGCATTGCCGGAAATGCTTACTGAATGCCTTGATATTTTGGTAAATTTTTATTTTGTAACACTTTAACAGGTATTATTCAAACAAGATTTTGTTAAGGTCTCACCATCGGACGAACTTCCAAATAAAATTTGTGCCGAATGCAAAACGCAAACAACAAATTTTTATTCATTTAAGTCAATGTCAAAACGTGTGGAAAATGTGCTTTCAGCTACTTTAAAGAAAACCCCGCCAATAGATTTGACGTTCGAAACTAGTCTCTCTGGGATAATTAATAATCCATCTGAAAGCGCCAATTTACCAGATCAATCTTTTACTGACGAAATGTCATCATTAGTGGATGTAAATAATGAGCCTCTTGACATTGTAGCAGAATTAACAAATACTGTTTTGCAGCAATTAGATGAAAATGAAACCACGCAAGATAGTGAACAAGACGACATGTCTGTTGTTGAGACAATAATACAATCTGCCAAAGTCGAGCCCAATGCAATGACTACTAATTACGACGATAGTATTAGTATTCAAGAAGATAATGTGATTTATATGAAGGAGGAAGCGACGGATTCAGTTGACTCCACTTACTTAAGTGATCATTTGAAAGCTGAAAATTATGAAAATGATGTACTTTTTGAAAGTCTGCATGAAGATGGCAATCAATTAGATGAGGATGATGACTCAAGTTCATATACCGACATTGTTGCTTTTATCGATGAAGAGGAAGGTCCTGCTTTAAGTCAAAATAAAGAAGATTGTTGTGAAACAAATGAATTAAAATCCGAATTGTATCTTTGTACATTCACGAATTGCCAAGCACATTTTTCAAATGAGGTTGATCTTGAAACGCACAGTTCATACCACACGGAAGCAGATAATGTTGACATATTCCCTGATATTGTAGTGCATGACGATAAATCGATATACCCAATGAAAGCACAAACCAATAAATCAGATTTTTCTTCCAAGAACATTGGTCAAACACGCCAGAGCACGTTGTATCCTTGCGAAATTTGCGATCGAAAATTTAAAGTACTATCTGAGTTCAAGCATCATAATCGAATGCACGTTGCCATTTCAACCGTGTCTCCATACGTGATGACGTTCATTTGTAAGATTTGCAATCGCGGCATGGAGAGTCGGGAAGCTTTGGATATTCATGTTTGTCGACCAATTATAAAATTCTCGGACAATGATGATGATTTTTCGTGCTTCGACTATCAGTATTTGGAGGATGAATTGGACGATCGCCACATTAAGTGCTATGAGTGTAATGCCACCTGTCGCAGTGAGTTGGACTTTAAAGAGCATCTACTAAGACATCATTTCACTCAGTTTGAATGTCCATTCGAGGGATGTGGTTGTACGTACACTGCTTTAGTCCATTTGAGTCAACATATGAATAACAAGCATAACACAGACAAAGGTTTGGAATGTCCTCACTGTCTGGATGGTGTGTTATTTGCAAATAAGCATGAACTTACACAACATTATAAGGATTGTCCATCCAAACTTGTAAACTGTTCTCATTGTGGTTGGTATTTTCATTTCAATTGTGGATATTGATTTATTTAATAATAATTATTTCCCAGATAAACGGTTCTTTACGGTGACAGCGCTTACACTGCATTTGGCTGGAATTACGGAAAAAAAAAATATTTGTGATGTTTGTGGAAAAGCATTCGCCCAAGTCGGTGAGCTGAAAATGCACACCAGAATTCACACACGTGAAAAGCCCTTTGTTTGTACTGTGTGTGGGAATTCATTTACTACGGCTAGCATGCGCACGTCGCACATGGAGACTCATATCATTGGGAAGACGTTCAAAGTTCGTAGATTTCCAAATTACATTATATTTTAAAAAGAGTAAATTATCTTGCAATAGAATAACAATAATTTCAATATTGTCCAACAGTGTGAAATTTGCCACAAAATGTTACAAACTAAAGGAAGTTGGCGCAATCATACCAGAAGACATCGAGAGAATAATAAACACAATTGCAATAATTGTTCGCGACGATTTAGCTCCAAATTTGCATTAAAGACGCATGTAGAAAAGATTCACTTAAACAAAAATTCGGAGATGCAAGCCATACAGTCAATAACATTATCGGAACCTTCGATGTTGGAACCTTGTGGCACGATTATGCATGAGCAAGAAAATTATCAATACTATGTTTTGGATTTGGAGGATAATTAAAATTTTAAAACCCGTTGCTTTTTTTGTAAAATAATTTGCGTGCATTAAGATAATTAAAGAAAAATATAAATTTTGATCAAAATATACTTATTTGAAATAAAGAATGTAAATATAATATGTGTAAATAAATATTTTTCATTTTAACCGACTTTGCTACCGAATAATTTATATTACTCTGCGAAATATATATTATCGAATTTTCGAAAGTTTATTTTGCTTTTATTCGAATATAATATATTTGACACTTGACAGCCAAGGTTTTAATCCAAAATAAAAATTAAATATAACAATTTAATTTCTACAAGAAACTTCGACCAATTCGTCTAGAATTGTTTTTAAAGTTGTGACTTCTTGGAATTGTAAAATAAGGATAATTATTACAAATATGTTTATTAAAAATACTAACGAATAATATTGTGTTAAAAATTAATTAAACAATGGCAAAACAGTAAGCTCTAGCAACTTAGAAATACTACGACTAAAAATGAAAATAATGATTTTCTTTGTTTTAGATACGGTCTTGTTCATTTGCACAAGAAAAAGAACACAGCTTCCACTCCAGTTGCTAATTTTTCTCGTCCATCTGTTTTTGGAAGTGACAGTGAATCTGATGATGATAACCCCACAAAAAGGTTGCCAATTGGCCCAGGTGACAGCCAAAAGCGACTGGCCCGTATGATACAAAGCAAAGCGCTAGCCGAAGATCCTACAATTTTCCAATACGATGAACTTTACGATGACATGGAAAGCAAGCGCGAGGAAGAGAAAAAGGCCAAAACAAATGAGGTTAAGAAGGCTAAATATATTGAAAAGTTATTGGAGACCGCCGAACATCGCAAGAAGGAACATGAACGGCGAATTGAGCGACAGGTATTTGATATTTAATTTTAAAAGTACATACTGATAATAAAATGAATTTCTACTTCTCATGTGTTTAGGTTCAAAAAGAACGCGAAGAAGAGGGTGAAATGTTTGCTGACAAGGAATCATTCGTTACATCGTCATATCGGAAAAAATTGGAAGAAATGCGGCAGGCTGAAGAACTGGAAAAGCGCGAAGAATATTTGGAACAAATTGGAGACGTTACAAAGCAAAGTGATCTTGGTAATTTTTGATTTTATTACTGTTTTATAATTAGTATATTGATTTTTACCAAATTTTTTGTTACAGGTGGTTTTTATCGACATCTTTATGATCAAAAAACTAAAACAACAAAAGACAAAAAGGCTCCCGATGAAGTTAAAGTTGCAGTTGCAGAAACCCTTAAAGATCATGATAATGAGGATACTGATGAACAGGAAGATACGCAACCAATTGAAAAATCGGCGAAAACTGAGCGTACATACAGAAAACGAAATATGTCTGAAAAAGAAGGCGCTAATAGCTCGGATGATGATCAAGAGACTTCAACTGATCCAGCCAAAAAAGCTCACATTCAATCGAACTTGGACGCTGATTCTGATTTCAGTATTGATTCGTCATCAGATGAGGAAGATGGTGAAAAGGGTGAAAAAATTAAATCGAAAAAAGTTAATGAATCTAAATTGGGTAATGAAGTAAAGTCGGAAGAAATCAAAACGGAATCTATGATTGGTGATGCAGTTAAACCAGAGGAGCATATTTTTAAAGAACCTGTGGTGCCCGATGTTAAAGCCATTAAAACTGAAATTAAAGGAGACGAAGAACAAGATGTTGAAAAAAAACCGGTTGTGGTGCCTAAGAAGCCCAAAATTGATGTTTGGAAGAAACGAACTGTTGGGGCGGTTTTTGATGAAGCTGTTCAGAAGTATTATGAGCGAAAAGCTGCAAGGGAAGCGTCTGGATGATCCTATGTTGGTTACAAATAATTCTTGAATTGTATGTAAGTCTTAAACATTTTATTTTCTATTTGGTTTTGTTGAAACACTGAACAATAAAATAACTAAGTCATGAGATGAACATTAAATGAAAATGCAGTTGTTTTTGGTTTTAAATATTATTTTAAAGATATATTTAAAGAACTCCAAATTTCTCAGTGTACTAGTAAATTGCTTCTTTTTTTAATTTAAGAAAACATATTATTCAAATTAAACTAGAACAAAACGTAGTACTGTATGGAATGTAAAATTTACATTAAAGAAGAACATATTGCTCGCCAAATATAATTACATATAATCATACATAATTATTTAATATAGGTAGGTATTAAAATTTACACAACAATTAAATTAACATGAAAAATTGTGTCAATTAAGTTACATTTAAAAATCTCAAATAAAACACAAACAATTACAATTTTTTTAAAGCTTAAGACACATACATAAATATATAAATCTGCTTAAAAACATAAAAATAAAACTTAAATAGTGTGAATTTTCTTGCAGAATGTAATAAATTAAAACCGGGGGTGTTAGTAATTGTGTTAACCCATTGAGTACTGACATACCAAAAATTAAAATCCTCCAAATAGGGTTATTTAACATATAAATCGTGTAAATTGCTTGATTATTTGAATTTATCTCGTAGTTTAATATGCATAGTTTGTGTAGCAAAAAATTGACGCTAAGGCACGTTATTATTTTATATGCGTGAACATAAATTTAGATGGATGGTGTACATTTTTTAAGATTAGTTTATATAATTTAAGTTCTTTTGCTTTGTCGAAACAAATTCTACTGGCCAAAATTGAATTACAAACAGAGAAAAAAATGAAAGGAACTTCACTATTCATTGTTCTTTGAAAATGTATTTTGCATTTTGCAATCAGGTGGAACGAGATTTCATTCTTAGATAGCTTGAGCTGCTTTTTTAAATAGTTAGTTGTAATTTGGCAAATATTCTTAACGAACTTTGTTGTTTCGCAATTATTCACAATCGGACATTGAACCGTTTTTTGTTATTTTTGTTGCATTATTAGCGTGCGCGTTAATTTTTTTTTTCATTAATAACAATTACTTTTTCATACATATAAATAAATATAGTTGTGTAAGGTAAATTGAAATCGTGTGGATGCACAAGTGGATAATTGATTATAGTTAGTCGAATAGGGATTTTATGGCTTAAGCCACTGTCCATTGCATGACACTCGTGTCATTGCCACCAGTTGAAATGAGACGGGTGTCGTCGTGCAAGAATGTAACTGATGTCACATGACTGCTGTGGCCACCGTAGGCGTGTGAGAGAGACTGTGTTGGAAAGATAATTGCGATAATTAGTAATCGATTTAAGTATTAAAAATTTTATGGCCTAGGCCTATGTTTAAAATCATGTTCACGGTCATTGTTATTATGTTGGAAATATATATATGTAATTTATATTGTGGGTTGTTTTCATAGCATTTGTTATTTTTGGGCCCCACTGGGTTATGGAAACCAGTATCCCAAATGTACAAAGTATAAGCAACAAAACAATTTGCATGAACTAACCTTTGGTTGTGATGCTGGGAAGGAATACAGTTTAACCTTTCCCCAATCATCACCAGATGCTAAAATATTGCCTTCATTACTCTTAGCTACTGTGTTAACGTCAGTGCCATCAGCGTTCTCTGGCCAAACCCCAAGCGTTTGGAATGAGAGGGCACATGTGTGACTAGCCCATTCCGTATCGCGCATTGACGTTGATGATGTGACTTGACGGCACAAAGATGAGTCCCCTTTAAATAAAATATTCGAATGTTTACAAGGTTTCATAATGTTTAAAATTAAAAGCTTACAATATAAAATTTCATAGTCTCCAGAGTTGCTTCTAATATATTGTCCAGAAGTTGACCAATCCAAGTGTGTGATAAAGCTCGAATGACCCTATTTTTATCATTAATAAAATTTATTTAGTTTTATCTCAAAAACCAGTTAATCTGCAAACACGTACCGAACAGCGTCCAACTTTAGTGAACCTCCTTGATCCATTATTGGCCTGATAAACATATATGTAATTATCTCGAGATCCAACTGCAACCATTGAGCCATTTGGTGAAAATCGCAATACTTGAATTGCCTCTTGTCCATCATTCATCTGTGCCAACAGTTCCCTGGACATTGTATCAAAGACCATCCAACGCCCTGTCATACCTCCTACCGCAATCATCTCACCATCAGCTGAAAATGCGCAAGATTGCACCTGCTCCCCAATGTCCTTGCTCCACACCACCGAATGAGACAATGAATCCCACAATTGCAGCAAACGATCACGCCCTCCTGTTACAAACTGCGCCATATTGGGATGAGCACACAAACCCCACAACTCATCCGTATGACCCATTACCACTGGTTGGAATCCCAAATCGAGGGATCCCGTTAAAATACAATTGCGTGTTGTACCAACCAGTAGCTGCGTACCCTTGCCCTCGGCAACCACACGCACTGCCCCAAAGTGTGGCTCAATCAGGTAGTCAGCCCCAATTTGATTGAGATCAGCATCAAACATTACAATGCGTCCGTCTTTACCGCCCCCACTCACGATACCACCATCTTTTAGCGAACACACTGTAAATATGGAGCCATCGTGCACCTTCTTGAAGAAACGCGTTATTGTGTTGGTGCCGCGTCCCCAAACAATGATGCTGCCATTGGAGTCGCCCGATATCACATCACCGCATGGTGTGAATGATATGCAGGTTACGTACTTTGGTTTTTCGCGATTCTCGAACACACCCATGCGCTTGTAGAGGGTGCCATTTTGGTCGAGCGTCCAGAAGGCAATGTGACTTTTGCCAACTGTTATGATTTGATTGCGATCCAGTGGATGGAATTCACAAGCGACCACAGTGTCTACGGAGCACTAAAATATAAAAATACAATTTGTTGTTAAAATGTAGGCCAGACGTGGTTTTGGATTTTTAAGGATATTCAATATCAAGGTTTAGGTTAAAAGAAGAAATCATTAATTGCTTACCACAAAATACTAGCATAATGTCAGTATTAGGTAACAACATTTAGAAGTCACCTTCAACAACTTAAACCACAATTGAAACACCTTTAATCGGATAATTGCAATACATACCCTTGTTTCCGTAATGCGATTTCCTTTATCACCTCGCTGCCACTCCCACACGGATATTATTTTGTCAGGTGCATCATCGATGGCCACAAGTAGTGTTCCACTATCAGCGCGACTAAATGATAAACAATTGACGGAGCCGGTAAACTCGCCAACACCAATAACAGCCATTGTCGCCAATGATACGGAATTCCAAACACGAATATGTGGCTACACGTAAATCAGAGTTATTAAGAAATGTCTAAAATTGAAATTGATAAATCCTGCTTACCATTGCATCTCGACGATCATGACCAGCACATTGCCCAGTGGCGACTAGCAGTTTATTAGGATGAATGGCTAAACTCTTGACATCGTCCGTATGGCCGAGATAATGGCGCTGTGCTTGCTCGTCCACATTGTACAAGACAACAGCAGCCGCAACAAAGTACGCCATCTCACCAGTGGGTAATTGATACAAATTGGATCGACAGTCCTTGCCGCGATATCCGTACACCCAGTCGAGTTTTAACTTCTTGCTGGGCGCAGGCTGCACTTTGGCAATGTCATAAGTGTCACGGACATCGGTTGGAGCTTGCATAACGATGGGACGCCCACGTAAAAACATTCGTACGGCTCCATCATCTTCGTTGTAGGAGGTGGTGTGCGTGCTGTGGATGGTAAAATATGATTGCATGTGGTTAGTAAATTGTAGGTATGTGTGTATGAGGAAAATTAAACATATGGTTATTAAGATTCTTATCAACGTTTTTATCTTATCGATCTACATATGCATAAAAAATTATTATCCAGTAATTTCGGATATTGTTTGCGACATTTTGGAATTAATATAAATAAATATTGGGGGTTCTAATAATTAGAGTAAAAGCAACCAATTTATTTCAAATAGATAAAATGGGAAAATTCATTTCGAAAATTGAATATTGCCAAAGGATTGATTACAATAATGATAGGAATTATGACAGTCATTTTGAAATAAAGCTATGCAATAAAGAAATTGATTCTTATTTGAAATAACCTTCACAAGTACTTATTTGATTGATTCGGAAGAAGTAATTGTCTCAGGGGTGAACTTTAACTAGTTTTTACAAACAATTCTAGCTGTAGTTGCATAATTCCGGTCATACATAAATTGGTCTACATAATTACATTTTACATGCACACGGTAAGGTTCACCCACTGAATGTGTGAAAATGAAATAGTAAATTTTGTTGCACAAGTTGCACAACAACAAGGTTACTGTCTAGGTCACGTCAAGACTAACTATAAGGACCATTAATATAATTATACGAACAATATTATCATCGACGAATTCAGCTGACAGGCCAAGCCTTAACACCATGTGGAAAATGAAGCTCATCCCATCCAAGCTTCTTCACAATTATTGAGGTGGGCGGAAATTAATAAATAGAAGCACAAACGCTAAGAGGAAGACATGGTCTCACAATGCCAAGACACACATAGAGCAAACACACTTAATATAATGTGGCAACAAAATAACGCCTCCTAACAATTCAAGCAGCCACACATAAATAATTGGAAATTGGCGTTTTTTCTGGTGGCATTATGTATTTAAAAAAAACATTTTTACAAATTGAAATTGATCACACAATTAATTATATTTACAAACCTTGCCATTGTACTTCCTGGGCTAGACTTAATTGAGTATGCTTCTTTTTTTCTCAGATGACGTTGAACAGATTCAACTGCAGTTTACAATTGCTATTGTGACTAATGAACTCACTACACTCGAATGACTATTGCGGTTGATAATAGTATGTTAATTCACGGGAAAAAAAAGCTTTACTCAAACTGCAGATAATATAAAGCCCCCGAATACAAATAAAAAGGCAATAAAATGCGCACTGAATTTGGGTTGAGGTGTGGAAATGGCAACTCAGGCAGGGCACAATATCTGCTCGAAATTGTAAAAAAGGTTTAACACTTTTTTCGGTGTTGTAAGAGTTGCGAATATTTTTTTTAACTCGTGTAGGTCAAACTGGTTTCAGATTCTGCGGTGATTTTCGTTTACACACTTTAAACTCGATTTAATTTTATTTTGGAGTGATGGATTTTCTCTTTTGTTTTATATCCCAAGTTATTGGTCCACTTTCTTTGATCCGCTTGAACACAATCTTAATTTTGATTTTTGCTCAAATTCATTAAAAATTGCACATTAAAATTTGGTGCACTCCAGAATATGACTGTTATGCGCTTTGAAAACAGCCGCAGACTGATTTAAGTAATAAGTTCAAAGTTGTGACTTGGCAATGCGAAGCACAGCACAACTCGATTAACAATATGAGTGTAACTGCGTGATGAAAACCTACTACTAATAAAACTTTTACGTACGTTTGGAACCGCGGAATGGTGGAATTACCTAACTGCTGAATCCGCCGAATGAGTCGCTCTCTTGTTATGTTTTGATCACATATTTGTTGTGTGTTTGTGTGGAAGCATTTTGAAAATTTGCCGGGCCACGATTCCGTACGTTTTGGCATTAATCATTACTTCGTGAATCGCGTATTGTATATATGAAAGCGACTCAGTATAGTCAGTATTAGCGCCAGCTCAAAGAGAGCGTCTGTTGTGGAAAATGAAGCATTTTTGAGTATTTTTGAAGTTTTTTTGAGTTAAAGTTTTAGGGTACAGTAGAGTCAGCAATTATAAGCATTTGTTTGTTATTTTAAGCATCCCTGGAAAATTACGATCTCACTGAGTAAGAGTGCACATTTTTGCAAATTGCAATCTTCGTCTTATTTAAAAGTACAGAGATAAACTTTCATGATGTATTGTCACCCTGTTTCTTCTTCATAATATTCTGCCAAAAGTTGTAATGTTTTAAATCTAAACTAAGTTTACCGTGGTATTTCAGGTGTGAGCTATTTAAGCGTAGGTGGACTCTTGAGAAGCTTCAAACATCATTTATTGAACATTTATTTTATTGTATTTCTTGCCCTTTTTTGTTATCCAATGTCAATAAAAACTTTAAATTTGTTAAGAATATTACACAGGATCAATTGTTCCACGTGGCGCAACAAGTTTGAACTTGGATTTATTAAAAATGGCAAGTTACTTTTCTGAAATCAAAACGCAAAAAAAATAGAAGAATTGTTATTATCCGGCAGTTAAAACTTAAAACAGCGAATTAAATTTTATCACACGGCATTCATTTATAAATCACCGTAGCGTGAAAAGCTTTTACACTACAGAACTCGTTTTAAATACTTTTTTTTTGACAACAAAAAACACTCGCGCAGAAGGTCTCAATTATATTTTACTATATAGAACTTTTGTTATTATATTAACATGCAGAACTTAACTGTGACTTTGCGAAATGTTAATATCAAATCTCCGGCGTATTACGGCAGAAAACATTTGTTTAGAAACGAGCGTAATTTGAATTGTGTTAATTTTACGCGGTTTTGCTGCGAATCGCTTTGGGTATGTCGCTTATTGAGTTGTTGCATGTGCTAGGTTTTTTTTTTGTATTATGCCACTTACACATACAACTGCAAGTATAGCAAAGTTGAATGATCAAATTTCAGTAAAGGTATTTCACATTATCAACAAATTCCATTACACAACAACAGTCCATGTATAGAGGCAACAATTTGCCAAAACACGCAAACACCACATGCATATTTAGTTATAATACGAGTGTTAAATAGGTTGCACTTAACTGTTGATTTGAATTTCAAGGTCGATGTGCAATTTAACACCATTTTATTTTTACATGTAGAACATTTGAAAGTGGGTTTGTACTTATTTTTCAAATGACATCTCCATATTTAGTTCAGACACAAACCATAAAAGCTTGGTTAGTAATAATTTCTCATACAGATGGCATTGTATCATAATTGCTTTTGAAAGTCGTTATTCCATGATGCATTTTTGGTCGTATATAAGAATAACAATAAAATAAAACATTTATGCATTCATAACTTCGTATATTAAAATTATTAATAATCAAAAAGTTGTGGCAAAAAGCTTTTATTATTGATTTTAATTAATTTCATTCATCACATTTACTAGCGTTATATAAATTTACTTTTTTGTAGGAGAAAACAATTATTAACAATACAAAATAAGCAATAAGAAGTGGTTCGAGTCTTGGCTAAATGTTCATCAAATAGAATTTCGACCAAATGTAATAATTTTTCAGGATTTTACAATTAAAAGAAGGGAACATCTAATACATATGATTGGCAAAATATCTTAATAATAAGGTTAAATACCATAAATAAAAAAATAATACAAATAAATAAAACATACCCATGCTTATATACATATCCGGACACATTTTTGGTTGCCAAATTCAGTAGAGATTTGGTAGATAGTCTAAAAAATATCATGAAAAACAAACGAGCACAATAATGCAAATCAAAAGAAAATAAAAAATTGGCAAATTGCATCAAGCATATAACACAACATAAACACGAAGTAGGACATACCAATGCACATTGCACATGCCCAAATAAGGTCAGACCCTTAATTCACATACCTTGCCTGCAGCGGTGACTGCAATGCAAAATCCCCGGTCGAGTTCCATCGTTTGCTGAGTCCACCAACACCACCTGCAACTGTTGTGGGACGGGGCGATGGCGATGGCGCTGGCGACACTGAGCTACTGCTAGGCGAGTCGGAGTGCAGTGATCCGTTGGACTGGTGACTCGTCTTGGAGCGACTGTGCATTAAATTGGTGGCAGCTGTGTGTCTTCTTGTTTGGAATTCCACTGTGTTCGTTGTTCGTGGCAGAGGTTTTCGCAGTGTTATCGTTGAATTGCTGCTCGTCGAGGACGAACTGTTGTGCGTGGGACTGGGGGAGGTAACTACAAATAGATAATGCATCAATATTAATTTGTGTTGCGTTATGCGTTATGACTACATACGTCTATTGAAGTTGGGTGCATTATTTCGGGCGGGCGTGCTAGGTGCACTGCGACCACCACTCCCTGATGTGCTGATCACTGACAAATTAGTTCCGCTACCGCCACGCTCAATGTTACCCTCAATTAGGTTTAATCGACGCAACACATCGGCCAACGTGGAGCGTAAACACACAATTTCATCCTGTTGGGTGAGCACACGTCGCTCTAAATCGTACACCCTTCCGGCCAGCCCTGATTTTTCAGAATCCAGCATTTCATCTGTGGACACAAATTGAAAGATTTAGTCGGGTGAAAAGTGGGGAAACGTCGGAGTCGGCTGGTTGTGTTTCATTACTGGGAAAGGTGCAAAAGCGGAGTTAGAAGTTGAAAGGAAAAATCAATATTAGAATATTTTATCATAATATGATAACGTCACTCACTCCATGCAATGTACACATCGCCCATTGTGTCGTCGTCGGCGCTTAATTGCTTTTCCATGCTTGTTAATTTTTTTAATTAAATTATTGTCGCAATTAACAAATTGCCAAAACCATTGAATAAACCATGCTTGTGTTAATTACAAAGTTATATAATTTAACTTAGTTGATCGTATTTAAATAATGAAGGGTCACCACCTTTTTGGCCGATGGCTGTGGCCCCACTGGACGGAATGATGAATGCGAGTGCGACGGGCGAAACCAACAGCGAGCGTTACTTTCAAACGTTATAGCGCACAAAAGCATAAAGTATTAATGTTACAGTTTTGCGGAATTCAAACACATATACAGCACAATTACTAGCAGCAGCTTTTGTTGTTCGTGCGCAATTGTACACACATAAGCTCGACTCCTCTTGCGACAATTTCTACACGGATCGTTGCATACAATGTGAACAGAGTGCGGAGAACAATTCACTTTCAGTTTTTTTCTGCATAACTATAAGTACTGTAATGAAGAACAAAAGCCAATAAACGAAGGAAGAACTCAAGATCACTGTACAATGTACATGCTATAGAACGCAACTGCAAAGCCGGTATATTTTAAAACAAAAGGCACTGAATAACTGGATCAACCAGTGATTTCACAAAAAGCTTCAGCCAATATAAATTACAAGAAAGCGAATGAAACATTTTATACAATGTCTCTCGGGCAGGTCCCCTAACTCACACTTCACTTTAACAGATTTTGTATTCCTTAGAACGTTGCGACAATTCTAGTAAAGAGAATAAAATGGTATAATAACAAAAACAATATCTGCAACGGGTGAAACATGCAAAACCATTTTCGTGGAGCTTACAAAGTATAACGTTTAAGTGGGATGGAATGAGATCAACGACTGATTGTTTCGTGTATGTGTACTTCAACGATTTGCGATGGGATTCTTGTTTTGGGTACTACGTGTACGTACTACGTACGCGGTACGGGCCGTCATCTGGAAAATTCACAGGGTGCTAATTGTCATTTCCCCTCATAGTATTTGGGTGTATTGTTTGTTTACGCGGCATGCGCAGTACGGCTACAAAATAACCTTACCGTTACAGCTATGTCGGTGGAACAGATGACTGACAAAGCTTGATAGTTGATAGTAAGCTTTTTAGGCGAGACTTTTCCCATATTCAATTGATTCATTCTTTTTTAGAAGCAGACATGCGTCGATGTTTGCCAAAAACACGAATAGGGTAATTTTAGGAAGAGCGTATTGACGATAATAAACTCGTCGTATATTATAATGTTCTTGTTGCCGTAGTTATAATGTATTTATATGTCTGAGGTCAAAGTTTGAATTTTACTGTAAATAGGGGTAACATTAACAAGTACAACTGAGTTCATAATCGCAAACTATTTTACATATTTTTAACAATGTATGAATTATAATAAATATTTTACGATAAGCAGTTGAGGATTGTTTCTGTGTTTACTAATAATATTTTATAAGGACTATTTAAACAGAAAAATAATTATTCTAATAATATTTTTCTTGAATTTAAAACCATTTATTTTTTGTTTATTTTAAGTTTAACTTTAAATGGGTTCCTTCCGTTTTTACGAAAACGTAAACTGTCTTGGTTTTAATTAGAATGTATTTCCACATTATTGCAATATGTTTGCCTGTAAAAGAGGTGCTTTTTCAGAAATTTTGTTCCTGAAATACATTTGTAGAAATTGCGATTTGGACTTTGGTTTTGAGCTTTTTGATATCAACTTTTACAAAATATTTCTCTGATAATCTCCTCTAAATGCTTTTTTATAAAAAATAACATTTAAATTCTGCAAGCAATAAAAACTCAATAATAATAATTATTACTACTGACGAAAAAATATGAACCAAAAGTAAAACTCGGTTTTAAATATGAAAAGCAATTAGCAAAAAAAAAAATCCATAAAAGATCTCACTTAAAAGTTTATTTTCTGTTGTGCCGTTTCATATTCTGAGCTAATAATAAATAATCTGTATTTCTCAATTATCATTAAAGTGTTAATAATTGTAAATCCTCATCAGCAAACTGAAGTATCATGCTCGTATGCAAATTAACATCACATTCTAATTTTTTTGTACATATCATAGATTGGACATAAAGCACACAAATCATATAAATTATTACGTAACTGGACGTCAATAAAAGCTTCGATACATTCGCCATAAATTAGCTATTCAAAACAGTTTGGCTCAGCACGCTCTGGTGACCACTAAATTTATGTAATTTAAAATTTCTCTGCACGCAAACATATTTTTTGCGTGTGTGCCTTGACATTAAGCACATTAATAAATCCATGTCGATCAAATGGAATGTCGATACATGCGTGCCCCTATTTACAATAGAATATCCAATATACCATACTTAATGACACCCACGTTGATCACAGATTTTATTTTTTCAAAGGATAAATCAAATTGCCACCATTCAAGTTTTGAGTTTTTACTTTCACGGGCGGCGATTGCTTGTTAATTAAATAGATTTTTTGTTCCGCAATATTTGTCTTTGCCTGCAGATTGCGCAGCGCACTTAGTGTCTCATTAGCATAAGCAATGTTGTGCGCTAACTGATTGATCAAATAAAAATTTATAAAGCTGTGTGTCAACTTGAGAAGTTTAAGTGTAAACGCAATGATGTCATTCAACATGAACTTTTACAATTTTTGAATACATAACATCTTCCCGCATTCTCATAAGCCACAAATAGATTTTACTTGAACTTGGGTTTAGAGTATTCAAGTATTGTTGTGTTTTTAAAATCGTTGTGTAGAATTGTTATGAAGGGGAGTCTGTTTGTCCATTGATGACATCTGTTTTTATAATTATTTTAGTTTATAGTTGAATATAACCATAACAACATAATTTACACACAATGTGTAAAACTTAATTACATGGTTATTTTTAAACCAATTTATGGTTGCATAAAGTATAGTTATTTAAAAACTTCATGGGAAAATGCGAATAATTAGTTAATAATAAACTTTATAGACCTAAAGTTTCAATATTCAAATATAAAAATTCATGGGCAAATTATATTTAACAAAAAATATTGAATCATTGAGGAATTACCCAGTAAGCTTCAATGGATTCAAACACTAAATCAATTATTTAATGGTTGCAACTTACACGCTATATTACTAAAATGCACATAAATTTAATGCACGAAATGTGCAAATCCACAATGCAGATTTGAAACATAAATTTCCATATTTAAAAAGATACTCAGGTCAAATGAAAAATGCAAGTAACCTGCACACACCTTTTTGCATTCGAATTAAAATGAAACTTTAGGGCGGCACCGGACATATAAAAGGCTAATGGAGTGTAAACCTATTAAAATAATAAAGTTTAGTGCTGCAATCTGTTATAAAACAATTAAAAAGGGCTTAAAAAAGGAAGAAAACTAAGTTTAATAAATTTTATCGATAAACTAAATGTGGATAAAATCAAATTTATTAAAGTTTTATAAATGTTTTTAGTTATAAATAGCAACATTTTATTTTTTGTACAAATACAACACAAACAACTTTAATTAGAAAATATTTTCTTTTTACAGACAAAACTTTCTTCACGAATAGCGTTTTTTTATGAGAATAAAATACTTATTTAATAAAAAAAATTTCTGATTGCCAGAAACTAATATTTTTTATTAGAAAAAAAAAACATATTTCAGAAAAAAGTAATCGGAATGCCGCAAACTAAAGTCAATTATTTGCAAGTTAATTTTTTTGTTAGGTCTTGTTGTAGTAACTCGTACTTTATAGGCAAAAATTGAAACACAATTTTCGTCAATGAAATTCAATAGAATTTAGCTTCGCCTTAACAAATAATTACAGCGATTTTTATAAAAAAAAACTCACACGATATAGAAAAAGCTTAAAGTGTTTTTTGCCATTCTTATTAAAAGAGGGGCGTGTAAATGTTATAAATTATTTAAATGCTGAGAACTTATAATTATCACGATCCATTCGTATATGGTTAAATGATTATCCACCATACAATTAAAGTGCTTGTAAGTGTTACATTTAATTGGAATAAAAAACTATTTAAAAATTGCATTCATGCTTAAAGCTATCATAATAATATGTGCGGTGTGTGTTATGTTTATGTACGCATTGTGTGTGAGATAGTTAAAGCAAATATATTAACCGACTTGTTTTAACTGCATACATACCAGTTAGACAATTCTCTTGGTCAACAAATTTTTTCCAATTGTTGTCAGTTGTGTTTGCTATCTCCTCCGGAATGCCTTTGCTCTCACCATTCGCCCGAAAGCCATTCATGTTTGTTGGCTGCACGACTGAAACTCTTTACACGACCCAACCAATGTCCAATTGCACACAAACACCCAATGCCCCAGCTAATTTTAGGAGCCTTCGTTCGCCATATCTGGAAACAAGATTAGCAAATGTTATTTTTTTTGTTTTTTTATAAATGTTTTCTGTTCGCGGCAAAAGAGAGAGAGAAAACGCAATTATATTGAGGGCAACAAACAAAGCTGTAGCAATTAATAATAAACTAGTAACAGATTGATAACCGAACACCAAATACTTTTCAAATAATTAACAATTTTTGCAGTGGCCGACACCACCGGTGTCGCATACCAATTTTCACTTCCCTAGCCAGATCGTTTGATTAAAAACTTTAAAGTCAACTGCTAATAACAAAATATAATAAAATACAACACCTATGTCACACTCACGTGCGTCTCAATACTCAACGATCAATTTCTATTGCGCGAGTGTAGTGTGGCCACACAAAATGTGTTGTGCTTTGAATTGAGATTCAATGTTGAAGCAAAGACGCCTTGCAATTGAATTATCGGGTTTTTGGGTTGCGGCTGAATTTGCGAATGCGCCCCAAATTTGGCGTACAAGCTCACATACACTGAGGCATGCATCAGTATAACCAAACCATGTTTATTAAAAGTTAAAAGCACAGCTAGATATAGTTTATAGGTTTATACGAGTACGTGCTCGCATTCAGTCGTTTTATTAAAGCCGCACAATTGTCAATTTTGGTAGTGGACCGCTTTTTTTGTTGGTCGATGTCATAATACGTGCGCAATCTGTACCTCAATCAGTAAAGATTTTTTGCGACCGAGAGCTTTTCAATATATGGCCACTGCAGGTTCACCACACTACCACTATTATGAAGCACATTTCTGCAGCAATTGCGCTATTTAATGTTGATGCAGACGACCGCGACGCGACGTTATGTCAATTGTGCACAAACAATTTTCTATACACACATTTCGCAATGTACGAGTAGTATCAAATTGAAACTGATGATTTGCAATTCAATGTGAGACGCTTTATATGACTCACATTGAGTTTGACCCCAGCCGCATTAATCCATAAATGTTTATCTCATGCTATCAGCTGATTTAGATGGAAGATAATTTTTTTTTCTTGTGAACAGAGAGAGCTTTATCGCTAACGGAAAGCCGATGCTTTTGTTTGTTGATAAACAGTTACAGTTTAAGGCTATAATTGAAGTCGTATTTTTGCATTTTGAAATTAAAATTAAGTACTGTTCCTAAATTTTTACAGAAAACCTTAATGAATTATTATTTATTGATTTATGTGTTAATAAAGCTTCTGCAATTTGAGGTCTTTAAAATTTAATGCAACGAGCTGAAAATGCATTCGTCTTTCTAGGCAATGTAACAAAATTCAAGTCGCTAAAGTTTTAACTACAGATACTGTTGTGAAGACCGATTTCGCAAGTGTAATATTCGGTTTATATAAATATTCGGTTTTTATGAACTGAAGTATATATATTTTATTATATGTATGTATTATGGATAATAATAAGGCATAATAGGAGGCAGAAAAGAGTATTCTACGCCTTCGCTCCACGTATAGAAAGATAACATTCTCAAAACAAACAAACGAATGATAAAAACACGATTACTTATGTACGGATTCACATCATCTCAGAAGTGAAGCATTCTCAATTAGCATCTCTTTAAAGTTGTTCTTGTTTCCGATTACACATAAACTGTTTGTTTTCAATAACAATTCAAAAAACATCATGTTGCATTGTACATAGTTTGTAAACGACACTCGTAAAACATGTCTGAACATAACACTTTTGACGTTTCTATACAGCTCCACAAAGAATTTGTAATGACAAAGCTTAAATCTACATATCATATGTTAATTTGCATTAAACTCTATAGACTATGCGATTGAACTCACAAAAGATGTCTACACAAACACAACATATTATGCACGCAGAACCATCAAACAATTGCATTCACCTCTTTGACCATACGAACTAAACAAAGGTTTCTTGGACTGGTGCATCGCAACATAATATGCACATGTATAAAGAGTACTATCTTCTTTCTCTAATGTGTGACGCATAATATGGAGGCTGGCGAATAAAAAAAAAAATTGTGAGCTTTAAAAATGAATGCGTGCACGCCACACACATCGCACAAAAGTTATTCATTTTCAACACAAAAGTTGCTGCAGAAACAGTATCAAGTTACGTCGACTCAGTAATTCATGCTGTCCAGTGTCCACTTGGATGGAATAAATGACGCCAATTTTTCTCTTTTATGTTGCTGCATAATGCAATAGATTCATTAATGTTTTAGAAATGACCAATGAATATAATAGTTATGTGCAAACGGAACAACATTTTAATTACCATCAAATGAGCATTGAAAGGAGAAATGATTCACGTGATATATGAAGTTTCAGGCTGTGAATAATCGCATAAAAGAAACAAAAACTACATTGCAGGGAGAGCAAGGTGTGAATTTATATACGACAATCATAAATTTAAAATGACCGCAACCATATTGTGACAAAAATTTTATATATTAACTGGCAACAGGTTTAATAGGTGGGGGGTTGCAAATTAATAATAAAGAATCATTACAATTCTTTATTTTATTTTGAAGCGGAATGCACTTTCTTCTCAATCTATCAATTTTATTTTATTGTTTGTATAGGAAGCTATTTCGATAATTGATATTGAATAACATTTAATTTTTAACACTCACTTACATCAATCAATAAAGGTATGGCCTTGAAAAGCATTATAAAATTTATTTGCGAGTAATACAAACTATTTATAATAACAAAAATATTTTCACAATAAAGTTCATTATAAATTCATTTTACAAAATAAAACAAATTAAATTAAGCCGAGTCAACGTCCACAAATTAAAAAGTAAAAATGATGTCAAAATATATATGTGTCAGATTTTATTATGCAGACTCTTTTAGTGCTCATTAATGTTATGGACGGCCGAATGCTGTGCTAGATTAAAGTTTAATGTGCGCAAAAACGAGCTTGCGATTGTGTTGTGGAACATTTCGTCTTGCGTAATTCTTATAATTATCGTAATTTTTCTATGCGGTCAGCGTTCAGTGAAAGTGATAGCTCTCGATTAATTCATTAGTTTAATGGTCACTATACTCACTGTACAATGTTGAACATTCATATAGTGTGAATATTTTTTTCCTTTATTTGTTTCTCATTTAGTTATGGTCTTTGACTTCATTGCATAATTAATAGTTGTGCCCGTTTTATACTAATTGAAAACTGAAATAGTTGCCAGTTTTTCCTCCAAAAGATTTTTGCACTTATAATTATACTACATAATAATATTACAGCAAAAAGACATAATTATAATAATTTGTATTTTATTTCATTATATTGGATAATTACTAATTATATTGGTAATTAGTTCATTCACATTTTTTAGAGGGTAAAATAATGAAATAAATAAAATTCGTCAAATTAAATTAATTGCAACTGAAATAGTGAAATTTAATATTCTGCACTTTTAATGAATCTTTCCGTAACATTTGGTGCAGAACATAAAAGTGAATCGAACAAATAGGTGCGAGGTAGTAATTGCAAATGTTACGCAAGCTATGCAATTTCATGGGAAATAGTTTTTAAAAAAGTATGAAACAATAATAAAATGCCATTTTTTTTTTACATAGGATAACAACTTCTGAAAAAAAGTTACTGATGACACTTTTTGATATCCCCTGCGTCTCAAAAGTGGTCTAAAATAAATATCCAAATATCTATCTCAGATTTCTATAAAATTTTTATGTATAATAAATAAATATCAAAAAAAAATAAAATAAGGGGACTTCTTATAATTACATTTAATTACATAAGAAAACTTCCTGAACATTTCAAGGGCCAGAGTTTGAAAACTCAAGAAGATATTTTTATAATAAAAACAATTTAAAAACTGTTTGTTCTAGGGTATTAGGACATTACTGATAAAAGATTTTGAATAAAAATTCATAGTCAAAATTCAGAAATTTCAAGGTGTGCAAAAAAACTTTATTAAACTAAATTCATACCTCGCTGTCCCTGCAATGTAGATATTTTAATTTACGAGAGAGCTTTCTGTAAAAACAATCTAATTATTGATAATACTTATTATAAAATGTTTAATAAAAAAAATATCAATATCATAAATTAATTAGGTTTTAATGTTATCAAAAATGTTCCCGTACATTTTATCTCTACAAATTAAACATTTTATTTTTGTATCATGAGAAACAATTGCGTTCCCCAATTAGAAATGACAAATTAAAATGAAAACCAAAGCGATTTAATGCGTTCTCAATTCATTATGATGAACGATTAACGAATATATTTTAATTAATTTTTCCAGAAACAATGAACGAAATGTTTTGCAATTTCAGGATTACGATAATTGCTGAATGCATATCTTTAGTTGCTGTAATATAGAAAACAAATTATTAATTGCAATTCCTGAAATGGAAATGTTAAGGTTGTGCCCTTAAAATAATAATTATTGTTTGGGAAGTGCAACAGAAGCTCGCATAAAGTCTGAGTGGTTTGATTACCTTTCAGTGTGGTCCGTGATGCGCTGTCTCTTCCACATTGCACATGCAATGATTGCTGCTTCGTGTGATTTACCACACAAGGTTGCAACGTAGTAATTGCATCAAACGCATCATCAATAGAGCCATTATATAAAAATAGACTACACACAGTGTCGGCTATTATTTAGTTATTACACTTTAATTGAGGATATGCCATTACTAGCAACACATTACATTGAAAAAATATTATTATCCAAAGTGACTTAATGCGATATTTAGATTTTGGACATTGCGAGAATCGCGCAGAAAATCTGAGCAACTTAAATCGCGCACTGTATTAACGTGTTTGTTGTGAATGAATGTATTGAAGTGCACACAATGAGCGGCTTTACGGTCTAATGCCGTGTGGCGGCTTTGTTTAGCATCAACATAATGTCTTTATTTATTTCCAAAAAATCTATTCAAATTCAATTAGGTAGGGTCCACCTAGGCCGGCTATGCGGCAACCGAACTTCTGATGGACAATTTAATGCAAAATAGCCACACGTATTAGTACAATATATTAAATGGCAATCGCACAACACCGATGGAATGTGGCGATTCGTAGCATGCTAGAGATTTTCTTGGATAGACACAAGTTGTAACTCCAAGTTGAACACATCTACACGCATTTAAGCAGCGCATAAGCGAAATTGGTGTAGAAGAGGGGAAATAACATCCGGCCAAAAGCATGCCTACATTGTACAATCCACCGTATATAAAATATCTGCAAAAGATTACGCGAAGAAAATATAATACTAGACGTTTTCCCATAAAATTCCTGGTACAAAAGAACTGGTTTCTCATCCAGTGCCGAGCCGCGCGACTACAACATTTCTGGAATTTCTCAGATAAATATTGGTTTATTGGTCTTTGTTGTGTTCCTACTTCTTGAATCTTTTAAGTCCTCTTCTGCAAACGACATACAGCGCAGTTCTTTTGCTGTACACGCCACCTTCAACATTGCTGAATGGCGCATAGCTGCTTCAGGCATTGCTGTTTGTTGCATACACCACAAACTACACGGCATAGGTCGCGCGTACTCGTTTCATTTGATTTTAATAAAACTTCCAACCGGTGAGTTGGTCTTTTCACACAACTCCGCATGCTAATGAGATCACCATGAAATGATGAATGGTGATGCCACCGGCACTGAACATCCAACCGTTTCACATGTTATGCACAACAACCGTATCGCTAGAAAATATTTCCAGAGGTGAGAAATTTTTAAATCGCATGGATGTCTTGTAGTGTAATATACCAGCGAAATACTTTGCGTTTTAAATATATTTTATATTTTAAAGTTTAAACATTCGTCCGAAGCGGTTTGATCTCCCTGAACCGGTCACCACAATGATGATTTGAGAAAATTTAATAATTCATAAGGTTACATCATTTCAATTGTTGTACCTATTGTGTTGGAACTGATGATTTTAGACGGAAAAAACACGAATTTACTCAAGTGTTTCGAATGGAGAGGCGACATTGATTCGAAACGAGCATCATCGTCCGTGTTAATTTTAGAATCCGTGTCTTGATGGTTTTATGCCAAAAAACATGTTTGATTGTCAATTTGTGAAGCCTTTTATTTATATTTTTGGTAAATAATAATGAATGACATAATATCCGCTGACAGAACAATTGTTGTAATAAATTTATGCATTTGCAATTTTTTTTCGAAAAAAAATTTAGAAGTGGTCAAGAAAAATATGCATTATTGTAGGTTTCTTTGAGATTCAAAGCTCTGCTGCACATATTTCAAGGTCAAAACATGTTTTCCTTGCACACATTATTGTGTTCACATTAACTCATTGCTACTTTGGCCCAGGTCGTAATAAAATCACACGTCTCCCTCTCTGCGATGTACTTTTTTTTGGTACTTTGCGATTTATTATCACAATGAATTTGCACTCGTATTTAAACCAAGGCCATTCTTTAAATTTTAATGCGAAAATAGTTGTTCATACTTGAACATCATGACTCGTCTGTACTCTGAAGTATACGGCTATTTGCGTATTTTGCTTACTCCTCTCTAGTCAGTCTCGTCTACGAGTATTTGTGTCAATCATTAGAGATTTTTTTCCTAACTAAATTTCCTAACACACAAATATAACACACAGTTAAACTGTACACGTGCTTTTAAATCACGTATACTTAAGGTTAGTAGTCAAGGGTAACGTATAGAGAAACAAAACAAGGCGTCTTAAGGTTGTAAAGCTTTGGGATATTTTGAATAAATTCCATTTCAAGAAACATGTTTATAAGATATTGCATTGTTGTGGCTTCTAAACTTGCAAATTGAATCACTCACATCAATTATGAACTTTAAGTAAACAAAAAGTTTATAATCCTACCAACGCAATATATAGAAAAAAGTAAACAATTTTTTAAAGATCAAACTCCTTTTTAACCTTTCTTCTTCTTTTTTTGATGAATTTGGTATTTTGGGGATTCTGTTTTGGTGCAGAAACTAGATCCAAAAAAAAATTAAACCTTCGGAAACATATATTGCGATTAACATTAAGGGTTGAGTAAAATTAAAACCGGATCTGTTATTTCTCAATTCAAGCTCAAGTTAAAGATTAAGTTTTAAATTTTTTATTGCTTTTGAAATTATTTTAAATATATTGCAAATATTTTGGCCATCCAAAGCAAGGATTTAAGGAACGTTTCCAAAGGTCATATTATATGTTTTGAATTGAACTAACAGGACAAAATAGCAGTTATAAATAAAAGACTGGAAACTATAAAAAATTTAAAAAAATTATTGAGATATTATAAAAACATCCTAACATTATAGTTTTTTTATTTAAATCACACGGATCCTAAATAAATGAAGATCCTTCTCAGAAAATACCAATTCCCTTTTTACATTAAATATTAGGTGCAATTCTTAGAAACTACTACCTGAATAAGTACAAAACAATCGAATAAAAATCATGGGAATAAATTTATGTACCATAAATGCAGGTAACCTGAAGTCTCACATTCATCATTTGCAGTTGTCCACACACTTTATGTACTTTACACTTAAAATAAGCACTTCACATTTTGCCAACAGAAGGTGAGTACAATATGTGAGAAGATACTTAGCATTGTCAACACGTATAAAAATTGGAACGTGACCTAATATTTACCGAATTATCTCATACCAACATAACTGATTTGAGAGCCTCCGAAAAAAATGCCATCAACTTAAACAAATATGTTCAATTGAATTGCGACGACCACCAAGAACAGTTAATTTGTGAATCCACTTGAAATGTCACGGCATTCTTTCGCAGAAGCTCGTGCAAAAACCATTTCCTATAACTATCTGGTGCATTCGTGTAAGTTAATTGAAAATTAATCAATTTTGTTAGGTATAACCATCTCCTATTTTAATCATACTCAAATCGCCGCGTTTTTATTGAAATTGATAATTCTGTAATTATCATTTTTGGTGTTTTGTGTTTCGTTTTTTTTTTTTTCTTGTTTAATTCTAACAAATACTGGTTAACCGACTATAAGATATTCGTCAACACTCAACATATTATATTGAAACTTGTTATCATTACGACAAGGTCGCCATCTAAAAAGCGTTTCGCAGCTATTGTGAGACTGTGACATATAAAAATTTCGATAAAAGCTCTTGCGTATTCGACGCAGTGTGGCAAGTTTTGCTGTTGAATTTTTATTAGTATACAGCTTGACCAACTCGTTTTTGTTTTAGATAATTTCTTGCATTCCACGCAAAGTTAACGGGAATTTATGATGTGGAATTAACTGTGATTAGCACGGATAAAGCCTCAAAAGCGACGATATCAACTTATCGTTTAAATACCAAGAAACTGAAAATGTGTGAACTGACCACTCTTTTAAATGTAAAAATTGCCTCCATGCATTAACGACGCATTGTAGGGTTGCTGCAGGATGCCCAATAAATAACACAAATTTAACCAGTCATCCGAAACCCCGGTTTACAGACTGCCGTGCCATATGGAGCACTCGTTACCTAATTTGTATGGATATCTGTTCCAACTTCCACGCATCACAAGTACACAATATTGTATGTTTAAAATGAAAACGAAACTGTTTCCAGTTTTTTGGTAGGTAGGCTCACAACAGTCTGATCGTTGTTATTTCGTGGGCAAAACAAAAAGTAAATTATTGTGTCAGTGGCTCAGCCTACGGGGTGTGTTTGTTGTGTCTCTTTATTGCTGCAGTTTGTAATGTTTATAATGTGTGTCTGATGACTGCTTGCATAGGAGGTGAACCCACATGTAACTTATGAACCGGCAAACAATATGCGGGCCCTTCCTGTCTGCATCAAAACCACCTGTCACTGGTTAGAGAACAGAGCTCGAGTATTTCGTTACAAAAAAAATACAATTTTCATTTTAAATAATAAAATAAAAAATGTAAAAAAAGGTAAGTCTTTAATTTGTTGATTTTTAGTTAAATTTAAATATTGTCTAATTTTTGATAACATTTATTTCAATTAAAAACTTTTCATGACTGTGCTTCTTGAGCTATGGACAAGAACTCGGGATGCCTAATAAAGTATTGCGTGGGAAGATGCGGGATTGTGTGTAAAATGTTTGATATTAAAAGTGCTTCGACAGGTGCATTGCCATTTGGCATGTGCAATAAAAAACAATGTAGGATCGTTTATAAGTAAGTTATGGACGATGTCGTGGGCATTTGAGTTGCAATTAATAATTCTGTCTTGTGTGTGGGAAATTTGGAATGTTCTCCAAAAGGAATGACTTTTTTAATCGGTTCAGACTTATCAAGATTTACCAATAATAATTAGTTTCAAATAATTAATCATAATACATTTTTGAAGCCGATTTAGAGTTCGATACAATTTTTTTTACAAGGCTCAGTGAAATAAAAAGTAATAAATTTCGTTGCCAAATTTTATTTTGAATCTCTATGTGTCTACGATGATTCATAAAAGAAAAACAATCGTTTTTAAAACGCCTCTCGTACATTGTTTTATTAACAACATTTACACGCGTGATAACATAATCGTCAATCAAGTGGCACAGCAACTATAAACATTAAAGTCATTATTTGTATATTTATAAACAGCGTGACGTTATGAAGTACCCGATACATAGCTACTTAGTATTCTCACACAATCGCCCTACGGTGCGGTGTCCACGTATCAAAAGTCAAATGATGCAAACCATTTAATTTAATTTAATTGCATATGTGGCGTCTGTGGATTAAAATTGCTTCAATCTAATAATGAAGAATATCGCATGTTAAAGGTTACGACACACCGAGTACGTATTTATAAGTTTGATTGACAAGAAGCGTTGGTACACATTATTTTTCAACAGCACAATTAAAACTGTATCGAGGTGTGTGCGATAAACCGCAACGACCGCTTTTTACTCATTTTTTTTTTGCATAATATGCAATTAGTTGCAGCATAATACAAATAATGTATAGCAGCTTTCAGTACGTATGAACTTTTGTAGTTCAGCGGCCAGCGCTCATCCTTACCTTTATTTTAATAATTTTTATTGTTATCCAAATTTGTGAGTGCAAGCTATAAATCCAATCGGCTGTGGCGCACTTTTTATACTGTACTATATATGCACAGTATTTAAACAATTATTCTTTCTGCTTGTTTTTATTTATTTTTTTATATCGCAAACCTTTAGGAATGCGCACTGTAAAAAGTTGGGACGGATCAGGAATTTTTCATACTTTTCAGGAGACCTGTTATTTAATGATATATTTTCACAACACAATAAAACTGATACCTAATAACAAAACAATTTATACACCCACTAAAATATGCACTTTCAATTTTAAACTGAGACACAAACTAACTGGTATACGATTTAAATTTAAATTGTCCGTTTAATAATAAATTTTTCAAAGCAAAAGCTTCATAGATGAATTTAAATTGAAATTCAACGAGAAGCGTCTCTCGTTTATTTGCACAATGTTGATAGGCGTAGAGCGCCGACTGAACTTGTGAGCTGTGTGTTTTTCGTCATTGCTTCAAATGCCTCAAAGCCCGTTGAGTTGGTTTTGTTAGGTAAGTGGAAGCGACTGGCTGCGTACGTACGTTTTAATACATTCGCTTTTGTTGTTTTCATTATTATTGTGTTATTTTATTTCATTTCATTTGGTTTACTGTCTTCAGTCTTGTGTGTATTGTTTTTGATGCATTACGGAGGAGTCATAATTGAATGGTGCATACTATACATATTGGAACAGTGCAGCTATGGCAGGTGTTTTCCTTCTTTTTTTTACTGTTGCCATAGTATCCTTCAGAAACTGTTGTACTTCTGTTAAGTACTTCTGATATTTTCCTGGTTAAAGTAATTCTTTGTGTGAACTTGACTTCAATAATAGAAGATTAATCTGTTTTTATATTGCAATTCTTTTAAAATAAATACATAAATTACAATAAAATTCATTTAAAACTTTACAACTTAAAACAGATTACTTATTGTTATTAAAATTATTTTGAAACGCCATGTACTTTTATTTTCTTTTATAATTCTCTGTATCGTGACTAGTGACATCTCTTGTTCGTTATATAAAACATTAATTTTCGAATCTATTTGCACAGTTAGATTTGTTCGTTATTTATTTCAATTGGGAGATTCCTTATCGAAGTAAAGAAATTACAAAAAATGAATTTACAAAATATTAAGTTGAATGAATAAAAATAAAATTAAAACACCGACATTTTCTTTGATTACTCAATACATATTTATATTAAATAAAAAATTACATTAAGAATTTAAGCTTTGTTTACAATTTTAAATGGAACCAAGAAGCAGCATTTGAGATCATCACCCGAGGAAAGGGTCCATTTAACGTTGTAAGATCGCTGCAGAAATAATTAAAATATTTAGTCATTTTGATAAAGTACAGGAATTGAGGAAAAAACTACTCACATTCTTATATTTAGTATCAATTGGAATTGTGGCCTTGTACTTCTGGACAACATTCTTTGCAATGGGGCAACTGACATAGTCACAACCATTCAAGCCAAAATCACTCCATGGCAACTCCTGTCGGGCTGATTTTACCCAGTAAACGCTCTGGCTCAGCTCACTGACATCTACATCGGTGGTGAATTCAAACTCAAGGTCATAGGATTTGGCCTTAGCTAGACGACAGGCTTCGTCGTTCAATGCTGCCGGGCATGGACTGATGGACAATGAGGTAACACGGCAGTTCTTTACTGAAATTTAATTTTTTTATTCAAAAATTACGCTGAACTAATGTAGGTCTATAATTGAAATTAATTTTTTTTTGTTAATATAAATTAAGACACATTTTGGAACTTTTTCACCAACTGCGAGGTTGAATGTTTTAAGACTTGTAATTAATCAATTTCATATAGAATTCGTATTGTGCACATAAATATTTTATAATAATTATACATTATCAAAGAGATTAACAAAAATTCCCGAGAACTATTTAGAATTTATGAAACCTCGAGACTTTCCAGTTTTATCACATTAATATGTAAAGGCATTTTTTTTAAATTTCACAATCAAAAATTTTAATCACCCAAATCTTCACTGCATTGCTCCATGTTCACACTTTCTGCACTAGCTGATCCGAAGAACGCCACCGCAACAAAAACACAAACAAAAATCTTCTGCATTTTTTCTACCAGAAATTCCTTCCACAAACGATGAGTCTTGACTTCAAAAACACAACTGAATTTGAAATAATGAGTGCGTCTGTCGTAACTGAAACGACGATTTCTCTTGATTTAGAGTTCAAAAGTTCGCATTGATAACAACAAATAGCCGATATTGTTTGCTTCATACCATCCGTTTAGGTTACTTGGGGTTAGTCCGGAATTAATAATTGTTTTGATTACATTTGCTTTGCTTATCAGTTATCAGTTAATAATGTTCTCTCTCGTCATATTGATTTTCTGAAAATTATAATTTAATTTGCAGTGTTAATATTGGAATTGCTGTTTTCTTTGCGAGATGATTGATGAGTAATGATGGGAGATTGCTAATCAAGCTAAACGCATTTCAAAATGGAAGAAAATGAAATAAATTTTAAGACAATTTCCTTTTTTTCTGCTTGATTTAATTTTATAGAATATAGTTTTATATGTTCAAAGTGACTAATTTGGAAACTGAAGTATATGGCAGGGAGGCTTACTATGAACATGAAATGAAATAAAGTCTTTTTTACATTTAAGAAACAAGTGGCAACATGATAACGCCGTTTAATTAATGAAAACATGCGATTGGGTGAAGGTCACAACAGTTCTTATAGCTTTTAATAAAATAATGCCTGTGTGAGCGCGCGTGTACTCTCATCACAAGCTGATTATATTATGTACTTTAAAATCAAAAGTTGAAACTAAATTAATGCAGAATTTTCTTGAATTTTCTTTCAAAATCGTTTTATAATATTTATACGTATATTAAGTGCAGCAACCTTTTGATGTTTTTTTGTTAATTTCAGAGAAACCCGTTCAAATAAAAACATTTATTACTATAGTTATCCTGATGATCCTTTATTAAAAATGATATATAAAATATTTATTTACATATAATGTATTGATTTAAAATTAATATTTAAACTCCCACTTAGCATTTTAACTGCAGGGAAATGATTACGTTTCCATAAAAATTCGCTAAAATTACTGAATACAACTTACAAGTACAAGTCTCAATGCCGATTAAAAAAACATTATAAAAACCATTTTTTATAGAAATAAACTTACATCAAAATGAAATCACAAAATTTGTTGTATTATATAAAATTAAGGGCTATGTGTAATGCTACAGCATGTCAGTGTGTCAACATTTTGGATTGTCATATAATTCGATTGGAGACTCTATCTCTTTGGCTTGTTTCTAATTCTCTTCTTGGAGACGCATGCAGATTGAACAACATGTAATCATTGTGCTTGTTCCAATATACAATTCGATGTGACGACGTGAAAGAATACATATTAAGTTCAGTTCATGCTTCGAATTCTACATGGGGAGCTAAATTAATTGCCAGTATAAATTGGGTGGTTACCTTTCTCTCTTCTAATTAAATGTTTTCATTTTGTTTTTTGTTTTTGTTTTGTTTCTTTTACGTAGTTAATTGATTGCACGTCCGGCCCAAAGAAATGGCGGTCTGTGCGCGCGCGTTTCTGTTTAATTACTATATGTATATTTTTAATTTTTATATCTTTCTTTAAAACTCATTAAAACCGAATAAAAACAAAAGTTGTACAAGCAAAATATAATAACTGGTTCCATTGCAGACTTCCGCCTGCATCACATATAATATACTGGGTGAATGAAGGCGCTCTCAGCCTAAACAATGCACAGTGTCGTATCCTTGCAAAGGGAAATTTGTGCTTCCTGCAGAATTCGTAGACGTGGCCCCAGCGGAACACCCAACTTCTGAAGTCGTTCCTCACCAAGATAGGGCAGCTCAACCATTCCTACACGTTCAGCTTCAAAGAGGGCGGCATATTTCTGTAAACGTGGAGTGGGATGTTTGTTGAAAAAGGGTGCTTTATAAATATACATAAAAAAGACAACACTTACCTCATATCCGAGTTGTTTCAAAAATAATCTCATTAGTGGAGGATCTTCTCCAAAAAATTTGGTTAATTTTTTAACACGTCTGGGATTTGTTAGATTTGGCGGTTCTGGATCAGCTGTAATGCTTTTGTATAAATTTTGTGCTCTGGATGATTGGGATCTAAAAGTCGAAAATTAAGTTAATGTTCTTAAAGCCTTGCATTAAATATTAATTACCTCAACATTGTGAGGTCGTCCCTTAATCGTTCCAATTCCTGTGTGACAAGATGTTGGGACCTCATTTCAGATGATAAGTGGGCCACACTTCGAGCCAATGTTACAACGTGAGATTCCAAGCGTTGGAATCTTTTATTTACTCCCTAAATGTGGAGACAGATTATCATTAGAAATTTTTTCTTGTATTTTATGCCCGTAAAAGTCCATCATCCATTGTAAGGAAGCACTGGATACAAGAATACATCCAAAATGTTTACCTTAACATCTCTCACCTTACTCCGTTCTCCAGCTCTTCTGCGATCCCGGATCGGTCTCCCACTAACTGAACTGGAGGGTAAGGAAGATAAGCTACCATGACGTCGTCGCGCTGCATTTCGTAGAGGTGTCTCGTGCATTCTGGCGTTGGGTGGTACTCTCGATCCAAGCATACGCAAAACTTCACTATACATATTCTCAAGACCCTCTAGTTGTGTTTTGATGTGTCGTAATCCCTGTGTGTCTGTTTCTGAGTCACTGACAGACTGGCCAGCACCCCAAGGCCCTCCGAGCAATGACTCTAAATCCAGCGATCGTGTTGTTGTTGACGTTAGATCGTTATCTAACCCAAACACTGGGAGACAAAAATTTTAAACAACAAATTCAAGTTAAAACTGCAAAATGCCATTATAACTAATGAAAATAAACAATTAATTATCACTTACGATGCCGTTTAAGTAGACTTTGCTCATGCTTTTTGCCAGAGGATCGATGATTTTGTTGTGCCTGCTTCTGAACAGAATTTCCAGGCCAACCAGCTCTAGACGGTCCAATGGGGCCGGTACTTTTACTGGGCCGATTGTAGCTATCCATACCGTATTCCTGCTTACCATTGCCTGTTTCCTTTTGATGATGCTGTTTGGATGATTTGAATTGTGGCTCGCTGGGAGAGAGTGGCGGTAAAGGCGGCGTCACTGATGAGACACTCCCCGAAACTGTGCTTTCAGGCCGCAGAGACATACCCTGCATACCTGGTTCCAAGATATGACGCAATTCGGCATCAACAATATCCACCCATTCAGAGTCATCGTTTTTGGCTTCACGTGCTGGTGAATCAGAATGCTCTGGACTCGTATCCAGCGCTGCCTTGCGGCCACTGGAGTACGCGGCACTACCACGCCCAGAGTCCACATTTGAACTGTGGTTCCCACTTTTGTCATAGTCTGAACTTGCCGTATCAGGTATTGTAGATGGCTGCATCAGTCGATGCTTTTCTGGCCGTGGTGGTGGAACACATTTGCCAGCGACAGCGGCAGCAGCGGCTGCTTGTTGTGCCGCCTGAATTTGAAGATTTTGCTCTTGCAGAGACTTTTGAAATGAAGCTCTTAATGTGTCCTGTCTCGCCTGAATCATGACTGACGTCTGATTCATCGAGGTCTCTAAGGTTTTCATCGCTTCCATATTTTGCCCCTGAAACATTATGTCGCCATTAGGACCACCACCCTGTGGCACATTGTGCATTTGGGGATGAACTTGTTGCATTTGACCACCCGGTTGGTGATAACCAGCAGGGTTATAGCCTTGCATATGGTTGCCTTGATAGCCTCCCTGATTGTATTGATGTTGCTGCTGTACTGTAGCGCCGTTAAATACATGCGGTGAATTGCGTTGCGACATGCTGGTATGTGGTGGTGGTTGCGGTGGCAATTGTGGGGGCATTTGATAAACTGTTTGTGGACGGCGAGTACGTGATGCGAAACCACCGTCATCGCTATCAGTGACTTCGATGTTGGCAAGCGAACCACGTCGATCGTGTTGCGGTTGATCCAACAGCACTTGCGATCCGCGACGCTCAAATGGCATATTTAGTTGGGGCTGCGAGATGGCTCGTTGTTGGACCCCACCACGTTGTAGCACTGTACCGTCCTGCGCGCCATAGTAATTTCCCGATGCATTTGATTGGCCATTCATTGTGGCAGCGCGACTGTTGTCCGCCATTTGACCACCATTCCAGATATTTGGTTGTGATTGATTGAGGCCTTGCATGTGTCGCATATGCACAGGTAGGGCAGAGTATGGCGAACGGTAGTCTTCTAGTTCTGGTTTGACGTTTTGTTGGTATATTGTGACATTGTTGAGTTCGTCACCAGCGTCGTTGCTGTCCTTTTTAAATTTGGATGATATCAGATCCTTGAGCGTGTGATAGGTTTTGGTGACGGCGTTTTTGTTGTTGGTGTTGTTGAGGTCTTTGTTGTTTTCACGCTCGGCTAGGGCGGTGACGTCTTCAGGAAGTCGTGCTGGTGTTCGTGGAATTGCACCGGTCAATGACGGCTGTTGTCCGCCTACTTCTTGTTGACTTTGTGCTTGCGATTGTGAATTCTGGAATAGAGAATACGACAATGAAATATATTACAAACATATTTATTTATTCATTATTATATTATTTTTATGTACGCACAATCAGAATGCCACACACTCACAAACACACACACACACAGTGAGTGGAAAAAAAATGTGTGAGAGTCGAGAATGACATTAGGACTCTTCTGACTGGGAGGCAAAATATGTTAAAACGTATTATGCATTGATATAAGAATAAGAATAATTAAAATCTTACATTTTCCAGCGCGAATTCAACCATTTTTTTCTTTCTCTCTATCGTTTCCTTTTGATTGAATCTTCTCTGTGATGTTAATTTATGCGCGGATGAGTTTTTCACTCATTGTCTTATGCCTCTAAGAAATTCCACAAATACTTTTTCTTCCCTCCCCTTAGTTTATTTCATATATATTTAGTTATAGTTACTCGTCATATATTAAAATTATTATTTTATTTTGTTTATGCCGACGGACTACAGAAGCACTGTGAGAATTCGTGAACATAAAGGTGTCCCGCGTGTCTTTATATTTCAGTTTGTTGTTTTTTTTTCTTTAACGCTCTTTGCGCTTCTCAACAAAAGCGCAATTTGAATAACTACTACATCGAGTGATGTGCTGAAGCGCAATGAATTGTTAAGTGCTAAAGGGAATGCGACATTCAAATGTCTGCACTAGCGGGTCCGGAAAGGGGGGTAGGTCTTGTTATACTGTCACAATAACATGTCCAACGCATAATTTCCAACAGGTGGTATTCAGTTAATTGCACACACACCAGGAACTCTTATTTCCGGCATAGCGGCGATGAGCATTAAAATGGTCTTGTTTCTTCATACAGTAACACGTTGGATGAAAATGCACATAAAATTAAAAGACGTTTGATCAAGAACTATGTTTTTTTTTTGTCACCTTTCACTTCTTAATATGTAAAATGAAATTTGTATTGCCATGCACGTCACTCATGCTATAATATGCCACTTTTTGAACAATATGTTTTATCCCTATTGGGGACATTGAACTTGTTTTTGCCTCTTTTTTTTTTTGGCTTTTTACTCCCCTCACAAGATCTATCAATTTAAAACTGTGTAAAATTTTGCTTCCGATATATCAACCACTGCACAATTACTGCTCGAAAGTCTCAATAAAAAAAAGTCACAAATGTCTTAACCACATTTAACAACTTCTTCACTCATCTCGTACACTGATCCGCACGCATTTGAATGACGGTTTTATTAAAATCACACAATTTATTTTCACTCTTCCCCCGCCTGAAACTACTCGCACCACCACAAAATGCGTGACTGTGTTTTTAATAAAACATTTATTGATTGCTCACGGCAGTACGTTAAGATTCCACTCCACACAGTGGCGTTGCCACAGATCAACTGCGATTTCTTGCGTTTGAACGTATACACATAACATATTTCATTCACCTGCGGGGCACTAAACGCGAATATGAAAAAAATGAAAATTAAAACATCCGCGGTCTGAGAGGCCTGATTAATTTTCGGAGTTTTGCCGTCGTTTTGCCAGCCATACACTTTTGTATATTATGATTACGATATAATCCGTTTGGCGGTTAGCCCCCAAATATAACAGTACTCTATATAAACGAGCGATTTAATACGCGGGTTAAGACTTTTAAAATCGACAACGTCTGTTGGAGTATAAATAAACACAAATTCGAGAACTGCGCGATGCACGATTGAGTGGAAGAAGTGGCTGCGCCATATGAAAATGAATTAAAAATCGCTTAAAAATATTGTACGGTGTGGATTGGTTTGTTATACGTGAGAGAGCTTAGAGTTTATACAAAATGTACGCGCGGGTTCGAGCTGCCATGCACACCGTCATTTTATGCCGAAGACCAAACAATCACTACCAATTGCTACACGTCAATGCGCGGCTCTCAGCGGTGTTCGCATTCACCTGTAACCGAATCCAGCACTTGAATTCTTAATTAAAATATACTATTTTTTTCATTTCTTTCTTCTTCTTTTTTTTTGCTTGTCTACTAACATTATAAATATATTTGTGTACGGCGATGTGTGTACTATAATGAACAAATATGTGCTGTGGCCTGCAAGTGGCATAGAATGTTAACGCCGCGGTGAATCTTCAATCACATACACAAAGGAATTGCACTCTACACAACAGAATGGGCTGGGTCCTGAAAACCTTACCACAGGGCAATTTGTGAATGCGCTCACAGCATATTTGTCTAAAGGGGGTTTCTGTAAAAGGGGTTCACGTTAAAGTTGCATGCACGGTCTTTAAAAACGTTTCTAGGCTATGTGCGTGTGCGCGAGCCGCCGATTGTGTACACTTAATGAGTGTAATTTGTGAATGAACTTTGTTGAGGTCGCTTCTGCATGCAGAATTTTATGCACACAATTTTACCATCATTGTGGAATCGGTAGCAAAACTGAACTGCGATTCTCCAATGTCTGTGCAAAACTACGCTTATTAGGAAGTTGCTGGTGCAGAACATTGCAAATTGTTGAGACTTGTGGTTTAAGTTTTGTAAATTATTTAATTATACTTAATACTGGGTGTTTTGATTCCATTAAACATTTATTGAAATAGGTATTTTAAGGCATGAATCATGGTTCTTCAATGTATTTTATAATGAATTGTGATAGATATAAATCAAAGTAAGAAATACACGTTCTTTTTATTTAGTTAACGCCTTTTAAGTAAGAACAATTAATGGATTACTGTTTCATGTTAACATAACTTTGAATTATCAAATATTATCTAAGTTTCCATACAACTTTGAGAAATTACTTCCAAAAGTTACAAGATTTTCAACGATATAATTTTTGTATTAAACTTGTAACAAACATTAGGTGGGTGTGTATTTTAAGATAGCCCTAATTTTGGACAACCTTACACAAAAGGATGTATCAATTAATATCTGTTTCCAAATACGGTAATATTTGACAAATGCTTGTAAATTAAATTAAAATAAATTGGGCGACTAATAAATTTTCAATTCCCTTATTTATTTTTAAAGTCCGCAATCAACTGATCAGATTATTTTCCAAGACAACTATGAATCATTAAACACATATCAAACATGAAATAAAAACATGTTTTTTAATTTAAAAAAATTGAAAATATTAATTATTATTTTTTTTTATAATTCTTAAAGATTTTCAATTAAAATGTAAATTTGTTTTAATGATTGAAATTTTTTTTTAACCATATTTTAATGATTAATTCAGAATGAATTCAACAGACTTTGATGTGTTTAAAAATCTCCATTTATTAAACACCCTGTTAATGAAATTATATTATACAACAAGACGCACATTTTCAGAGAACAAACAAATCATTAAAATTCAATAAATGTCTCAGTTTGAATGAATACCTTCAGTTTTAAAACGTTTATGTTGACACATAATTATCGTTTGAGAAGACAACCCAAGAACTTTCATCAGAATCCAACTGGCATTTATGCCATAAGTGTATAGAGACATGGGCGTTTGATAAAAATAAATAAATAACGAAATTATACTCGTCCCATCGGCAATTTAACGTTAAGCGGAAACAATTGATTGTAAATTGATTAAAACGAGTGTGGAGTGAAAGTGTTGTGCACTGAATCTTAATGAGTGGAACCGTTCTTCTTCAATGATGTGTCTGAATACACATGAAGGTGTTTGCGAGTTGAATGTATACAGAAAATTGTGATATAAAAAAAGTTCCAAGGTCACATAATTGAATTTAATGAAAATACTAATTAATTTTACTGATTTTGTTTTTATCCTAAAATTGCACAGCGTTTTACAAATTTTTCTTTAAAAATTTGAATTTCACAATGTAATGACAAATATTCGGTTAATACAAACCACGGTATTTCAGTTAGAACAGGTACTATCCAAGCCAGTTCTGTGATCAGTGATATGAACTATACCTGTTGCTTTTCAATTATCTTATTTCTAATTATTTTAAATGCAATACAAGACTGTATACTTTAACGTCTCCTCGTAATTGATCTTCATATCCGTAGGTGCTACACTTTAACGGCTTCTATTAAATTGTATGTTTATCAGAATGCGTCCAGCCGTATTTCATGTCACCTATTTAATAATATTTTATGCAACTAACATATATGAAGTGTACACTCACTGCAGACGGCAGGTTTTAGATAATGCACCGTGCAATGTACAACTGGACTTTACAATTCAATGCATTTCCTACCAAGATAAGCCCCTATTGCTGCCGCATGCCACAGACCTCTCATAATAATTAGTACACCCACTTGTTTGTGGAAAATGGCGACATGTTTGTTCTTTAAACAAAATACATATAATCTTAAATGATAATGTGGTCATTAACCTACCCAGGCTTGCATTTGCTTTGGAGGATGATCGGGTGCGATGGCTCCACCGGCCGTCCGATGCAGTAGCTGCAATTGTGGACCACGTCGAATGCCGGACGGTGTGCGACACTCGCTCATCAGCGGGATTTTTGTGGCACCTTTGTCTGAAGACAGAATCAGCTCCCTTTCTATCTGCGAATCAGCCCAAAAGAAAAAGAAAAAACATGACAACATTTAAATAAAAGAAATCATAACGAGGAGTCAGACGTGCGTACAGTAATTAGACGCTAATCTGACCAAGTTGAAGCAATTGCATGTGGTAACTTCTCTTTCACATTCAGACCATTCCTAACAATATAAAAACATCGTGAATCCCGAACGTCAAGAGTCAAGACAATGCACGACGAATATTCAGAATATTCATGTGCAATATACAGAGTACCAACTTTGACATGAAAATATCGCTGTGTGAAAAATTTAATTGAGATTTGTGTGAATATTCCCATGTTTCGTGCATTGTCTTTCATCTGATGTTGTTACGTTGTACCGCTGCGGATTTTTTCTTTATAAACCCAGCACACGCAATGAGATTTCACTTGCCGCAGAGAAGATACAAAAATCTGACTAATTACAGCTGTATTTTACAGACTATGTGTATCAAAAGAAGGAATCAAGAAATTATCGTATAGACATTATAGAATTAATTGGTGTAACAAATTAGATCATATACCGGGAATTTTGAAGAGTGTGTCATTAATGTGGCGTGTGTGTTGCTGGTAGACATCTCGGATGGTGCAGCGCCCGGAATTGGTGCTTCGCCATAAATGCTGGAGCCGCCCGGTGGTTGTGGTGGCATTCTGTATGGTGGACTTATCGGCTTCGGTGGTGGTACTGGCTTGTAGGTGGTTGAGCTTTGATGATCATTGCCTGCCACTGTAATTGGGGTTTTATCTTTTTAATATATTTAATTTTGTTATTGTTTGGTTCAATTTATATTACGCTATTCTCAGTTCTCACATTTTATATTTATCATGTTAAATCATGAGAAATATGGAATTAGATTACCATAACAAGTATTTGTGCTTGATAATTAGTAATCACATAACATTAATTCAACAGTATTACATTATTTGAACGCAATTAAGGGTTAAGTAGTTTTAAAAATTTAAAAGCACAATCAACCGGTAATTAGAATAATTCAAAAGAAACTCAATAATATTGTCAATGTAATAAATAAAAATAATGTCAGTCTAATTTTGCATAGGTTGACACTCGCTAGTTTCCACACCATGAAAAATGGCTACTTCAATAAAGCAAAAATTAGTAATAAGTAATTAGTGAAATTACCAACTAAATTGACGATAAAAAATCACAAAATTTCTAATATTTTCCTAAAGTTGTTTATTTAGAATTTATTTGAAAAGAATAATGATTAAGTAAACAAGGCAAAAATTATATTAGACATTTCTGACAGTTAAAAAAAGGCGTATTGCCGATTTCATGTTATACTTTTCTGTCGGAGATATCATTTTAAATTATGTCGTCAACAGGAAAAGTTTTAAAATACAGTGAAAAATAATTAATAAAAATTAAAAATGTATTTTTAGTATGTAGTCTATAGTTTAAAAAATAGTTTTGACAAATGTCATGATTTTTCTGTCATGACATATGTTCTGTTTGACCTTCCTCATCAGATATTTTATAGACTGAATAGCAATTTACATTGTTTATACCATAAATTTGTAGTGTAGTTTGCAAGTAAAAAGTTTATTATTAATTTTGTTAACTTCGGCTTTTCAGAGCGCCCATCAAAAAATTATTTTATAAGTAATGCAATACTCCTAACATCATGGTCCGTTTCATTTGCATTTGCTTACTTAATTATTTGGAATTTGTTAGTTCTAACATTTATAATATTAAAAGTTATAATTTCGGTCAATGTTTTGAATTTTTAAGCAAAAAAAAAAAAATACAATTTAAAAATTAAAACAATTTTTTTTTTTTTAAACTAAGTATTCCAACACACACGTTTCAATAATACATGTCTTGTGTATTGTGTAAATTAAACAAAATTACACCAAAAATAATCAACTTGAGTCAACAATGAGAGCACTTTTTTTGGGGAAAAAGCTTTTTGTAGCCAAAAATTAGCTGCGTTCAAAAAATTAACATATTTAAAGCATAATATATGTTTATTTTAAAATATTCAAAGTACAAACACTCCAGAAAATTGTTAGTTGAAAGAATAAGGCATGTGTTAAGCAAAACAAGACACACAAAAGCAATTCACGTTTCTTCGATTTTAATCACACAAGAAAAATCTAGCATTTTGTTTTCACTTGACTGCACGCAGCCGTATAAATATATCCTACACGGGTCGTTGTTGTTTCCGTGCAACCACCCTCAAGACAATAATTGCTTTAATAATCTTTTTAATGCACTTGGGTTCCATATAAAGAATGTAATTAAGACTTTAAACTTTACCAAAACAATTTGTTTATTTTTCACTATGACAAATAATTACTTGACAATTTTCATGGATTCCTTTAAAGTCATGTAACAATTAATTTACCTGCAGAAAGCTTTCGATTGCGCGGACGCTGCTGTTTCACTTGTCTCACTGTTCGAACTTTCATGATTTATAAGTAGCTATAAGTTACAATCGCGCGTGACTTTAATTGTCTGCCGCACATTATTCTCATGTGTGTGTACTTGCACAAGATATATTTCTTTTGTAATAATTAAGATGCGTCGTGCACTTAAAAATTCACATGACGAAAACTATAAAGTATAATGTGTTTCATGTAAAATGTCTTCAAAAAACGCAGTGTCTCATGTGAAATATCTACACACAATAAGAAGAATTAAGAAATGCGCTGAGTATTTTTCGTATTTTTCGTATTTTTCGCAGCCCTCTTCTCGCATTGCACATTCTTGCACATGTGTATACAATTTATTGTGTGTTTTTAGTTTTCCCTGCACATAAAATTGTTTAATTGTGTAACGCTGCGTGGTATTATGTTGCACTTATCATCACTTTTTTCGTTGCAACATTGGGATTTAGAGGTGAGCGGCATGGGGAAACCAAAAAGGTGTCAAGCATTGTGTCAGATTGCATTGATTAAATTGTTATTGTGCACTGCTTTTATTTTGTTTTTTATTTTTATTTAGACTTTTGATTCCGCGACCCAATTGAGTGTGTCACGTGTTGCACAAATGCAATACTTCTAGACACTGCTATACATTCAAATTGTTTTAATGATTTTGATTGACATTAACGTCTTATAGACTTTGTCATTATTAATTTTTATGTTGCGAGGGCATTGCATACATTTACCACCTACACGAGACGGCACTGACATCAATTTAAACCTCAACGCTGATCATTTAACATTGCATCAAATAACACTTTTTTTATAATTTAAATTGAAACAGGTCTAATGTGGATTGAACACTTTCTGTATTGGTTTCTTTTGAGAAATGTCAGCACTCTTGCACTAACCACATTCGCAACTCATCACTTTATAACCGAGGTCCGCCTTGATGGGTTATGTTTCTCGGCGATTTTTTTTTTGAAGCTAATTAAATTTTGCGCTCTTGCAAACCGAACGATATGAAACAAAACAACTTTACTACTTGAGTTAGACATAATATTTTTTTGCGCGCGCACATTTAGGCCTCTTTGCCTTCCTGTCTGCTATAGCAGCGAATTTTCTAATGCGCTGAAGACACGATCGCGACGACGCGTATTCGAGGGCCCCTTCTTTCCATCACTTGACTCACTGAATGAAGTCAATTGTGAAATAAATATATCCAAAAGCACCATTATACAGAAGAAGGCAAAATGCGCTAACCATTGAAATACACAATATTACCACTGCGGAGGAATGGAAAAAATGAATGAAAAATACGCAGCAGAACAGAAAAAAATAACGTCACACTCTACTGCACTGAAGAAGTGAGGCGTATTTTCCGTCGTTTTCCGTGTTTGACTTTGTTTTCCAAATGGGGGCTCTTCTAGGTGCCGCGATCTTCGTCTTCCACATAATGAATCTTCCATATAGTTACCATAATAAAAGCAACAGCGTGTGTATTTTTGTTTACATAAGATTCTTCTCCGCGCGCATCACAGCAGCACCATAACTTTAAAAAAATGCAGGAGATGTCATCATTTACGCAACCAGCACACGTAACTCATTCCAACGCGGAAGGTTTAAATTGTAGGCGAATGGATGCAGCGATGACGAGAAGTGGCGTTCCTCATTCTCATGATGATGTTTTTCTTTTCAAACGATATCCATGCTTGCAAGCACCTTTAAATCATTCAACTTAAACTGTGAACCGTTGTGCCCCGCGTCTGCGTCCTCCGCTCTTTACGCGCAGTGACTTAGCAAATGCATTGCGAAGCGCTTGGTCTACCGGCCCATGCATTTGCGGGTCAGTGATGTGGAAGATTGGCTACAGTACTTTCTTGAATTAACTGTGCAATCGAAAACAATATGTATCATTATTTAGCACAGCTTTGGGAATTGGGATAGGTCAGTACTCCGCTAATTAAGTGTGGTCAACATTATTATTTACGTGAAAATGATGACCATTATACGCGGCATCAAGACTATATGTTTATGTACGACTTAACTTCTGTCCATTGTTTTTGTTGTCGTTCTTTATGCTGATGAAGCCTCTGCCCACTTCACGTTTCCTGACATTTTCTATTTGTTCAGCTTTCATAATTTATGTTTTTTCTATGATTGTGCTTTATAATGAATTATGAAAATCCACCGCATTGAGTTGTTGGATTTTTTGTTGTAGTTGCTGTTTCTTTATTAACTATGTGAACGAACGTCACTGAAAACGGTAATCATTAGCACCTACTTAGGAGAGGATTAAAAATAGCTTATGCCTAAATTATTATTTTTAAATGTCGGTCTGTGGGCTTTGACTCATTTACCAAACATTATGTCGAAATGTTCTTCCGTTTTAGGATTAATGCTTATTTGAATATATGTAAAAGTAAGGCAAACTTAAATTTTATTGACATTTCTGAGAAAAAGTAAAAACTCTTTTCATTTTACACCTGCGAATATATTCGAATTTAAAAAAGAAGTTATCAGATGTTTTTGCAACGAGTAATTATAGGCTTTTCCTATTTGTAAAGCAATGTAAATAATCATGTAGCCGGAACCGTTTTACATAATTTATATGAAAGTATATTTCTTGAGCAACATATTTATCTTAAGAATATTAAAAAAAATTATGTAGGAGCAAGCTAAGTTTAAATAGAAATTTTATAGAAAAAGAAAGTTTTTTTATATTTTTTTTATTTCATGTTTATTCCTAAGTAAATGCAGATTAAGGCTTCTCTAAGAAGATTTTTCGAAGAGATTAAGGGATTACTCAACTGTATCTATATTAAGTGAGCTTGATGCCAATATGGCAGTAGCATTCGTTGATTTTGATAAGGCTATAGGTAATTTAAAAACCGTTGATTAAAAGTGGACCCACTTATTATTCATATATTATAAATCAATAAATTAAAAAAAATCTTAAGATTTGTAATTGTGTTTACTCTTGACAGTTTTGCTATTTTATTAGAAATACATTAAAAACGACGAGATGCACAGGAAGACGTCATAATTTTGCAGATTTGTCAATGGTCAAAACTAACATTAACAATTAGCTTCCAATTTTTTCAAAATTTATCAAAAAAAGGGAAACATTAAAATTAAAAGCACATGCAATCGGTTATCGCCGTATTGTCATATTCTGGCAACCCTCGTTGTTAATAATACACTTAAAAGTAAACACGATTTTACATTTTTTGAAGGAAATATGTTTTAAAATGAACAGAAAAAGACAAAACATGAACCCTGTATAAGAATTAAAATGCCGAAAATTGTATTTAATTTTCCCCCCAAAATATTTCAAACCGACCACTTACAAAACATCGCACCGGACACCTGTCGTTTTCTTTAGCAACTGTTGTATTCTGAAGTAATACGCCTCTGGGGTCTTTGTATTTCCATGGTATGGGTTAATCCAAAAAGAATCATAACACAAAAAAGACACTATAATTTCTTAAATATTTAAGGGAAGTCCGTTTTGCAACTAAATACGAAACACAAAACAAAAAAAAATTCTTTAAGTTTCTTCTATACATTAATCCAAAAAGCAAGAACGTAGGTAATGACGAAATAAAATCACTATTAAATCACATAATTTAATAAATGGTTAATACGTTTTGTACCGTTTCTATTTAAAACAAAATTTAAATTTTAAAACAAACCCATAAAAGTTATGCAGTAATTTAGATTTAAATCTTTAAACAAGTTGATGTCAGTGACTACAAGAAATTAAATAACCGCGTAAATCGAACCGCTACAATTATAACTCGCACAGCCAACCCATCATCTAAAACTGATTAAGCCTAGCTGATTCAATTCGACGCCCCTCCTCAATCCTCATTCCTCATGGCAATTGCCATCTGTAAGCTCCATGCTCTTTAGTCTTTAAGACTTAAAAGTCTTAACAAAATGTACAAGAATGTAAAGAGTTATATACGTGCAGTACACACAGTTTTGGTATACAGTTACATTACCGTAACAAAAAGCGATTCAATTCAATATATCGCAGATGCTGTGGTGCGTGATGTCTGCGGCAACCGTTCGTCTTGTTCAAACCAACATGGCTGGATTGTTGTTCTCACTCTATGCAGCATTTTTAGAGTTTAAATTGAAATGCGTGCAATGTGTGCGACAATATGTTCTGCAACAGTTGTAATTGGTTTAAGCCAAATACATTTCGTTGAAATGGCCTTGGACACAAAAAGGGCACTTAATTGTTTTAATGTCAGACTGGTTTTAACAATTATGCTCTAGTTACTTGTCCGGCCAATTTTTGACGAATTCTCGGAATATGTGAATTTGTTAGATTAAATTGGACAAGGTCGTGCTAGTGAGACTAAGACACGATGTGGTTAAGTGAAATGTTCAGGCGGACAACCGGACATGTGGATGATGGATTTGGTGTATACCAAAATTGAGTGTGTTTGCCGTACGGAATGGTTTGAGTTTAAATTGAAGTAAGGTCTGTATGGGTATCTCGTATGTGGTCCAATTTTCATAATTAAAATTACAATGTATGTAGTTACAATGGAAATATCGGCAGCATTAATCTATTAGAAAGGCGAACCAATGTGCTATTGATTCATTTCGATTTGAGTTTTAATTGTTCCGGTTTGATTGTACGCAATCAAAAGGTAGTTTCTAATTTTTTTAACATTAATCTAACTGAACATTAACTGATAAAAGTGATTTATTTTTTATATTACATTCAGCTTTAAAAGGCGAACTGAATTTTAAAATTTAAACGTTTAATCTGAATAAATCATGAATTTATATGAATGAGAAAATGATCCGCAACGACCAAATTTAGAATTAATGGCTTTGACATTCAACTCAACTATGGCGTTAGTTTGTGTAAAAAAAGTTTAGAAAACGAAGTTGACTTTATTAATAATTAAATTGATTTGCTATAGTTTATTTTAACTACTAATTCGGTTAATATTTATTAAATATATAAATCGAATATTTTTCAGATTTAAAGCGTCTGAGGAAAATCTGTCAAACGGTAAACAAAATACAATGCTAACGTTGTAACTAGAGCAGCACCTGAGATGAACGGTTAAACCGTAGCAAGACCGAAATTATGATTTGTGATAAAAAACCACAATCTTAGATGAAAAAGCATTTTACATTTTCTAAGCCAAAGAGAGTTTTAAAATGAAGATTTTATACAAAATTTCTCATTTTAAAATTTAAATAACAAAATTCTCAAACTTCTATTTTCAATTAAGCGCCACAAAAATGAAAATTCACTTCGGCGTATACAATTTACAATCAAAAACATTGCGTAACTCAAGTCGCTTAACGGTTGCAACAACGATTCATATCTGCAATTGCCATATTATATTCAACATACACCAATATGCATTTTTTGATTGCAAGATAACAAACATTTGGTCTTTACAGCCTGATGGAAATTTCCGGTAAAATGCAAATCATTACATTTACAATTTATGCGCAAAGCAGAATTCAATGTTTACCATAAACATAATTATTCCTTTTCCATGCGACTTGGCCATAATATGTGCATTTAGCTGACAGATGGCCGCTGTAAAATAACTATGGTTTTCCTTGTTTGTGTCACTTGTGCGCAGGCATGAGAAAAACGCACTGTGGAAGGCGTTTCAATTGCGCAAAGAACTTAATTTGTTGTGCGCGTTGAAGGACGCATTTATTGAAGAGACAAACAACTGACGCGACATGCGTGCTATTTTTGCTCGTCTTATTTCTTTTATCAATTTCTTTAAGTTGATTGAGCTGAATTGTGGCATGCCTACAGATAAATCTAGATCCGCTTTCTCTGTACATAGAAATGACTTATAAAACGGGGTACGCGAGTTTAAAAAAATATCACAGGAAACGTTTTGTGTTAAACGAAAGACTTCAACCGACATTAATGGAGACGAACCGAGATTACTTGTGGCAAATTGTTTCTTTCTTTTGCGCGTGTTTCATTTCTGAGCCCAACAGTGACTTATCTGTGCGCTTAAGACATGCACAGAAGGTTACATTGTTTCTGTACAGACAAATTTAAACATTATTTTAATGTCAGACAACTTTCACTATGTGTGTTATTTTAATTAGTTTATTAATTAATTTGACTGCAACCCATTGTTTTATAAGTTAAAATGATTTTCAATGAGTTTCGCATAGTTTAAATAAACTTCTCACAATAAATTTTGACTTAAGTTAAGTTGAACCTACCAGCAGAGAAAGCGATTTGGTTATCCAGGGTCCAAATTATAATATTATTTACATGGGTACACCACAAAAGTAAATTATTCCTTCTTTTTTTCAATCAAACATCGAGGGTTTCTTTATATTTTTTGCGAAAACTTAACACTCGTTACTTTATTGTTTAATTGTTTTATTCAAAACGGCTTAACTTTAAACATCACGAATCACAAATTGCGCAAACACACCAAACACAAACGTTAAATCATTCCCATCGCCTTATAGGCAACATTAAGACGATTTTGTTGTACCGTAAGTTATGCGCTATTTCAACAGACTCCGCACTATTTGCAAACAAGACTGCGTCAATATTTTGCTACAAGTCGCAATGCCACACAAAATGGTTATATGTATGTAAATTTACTTTTCGTCACACGGTCACATACAATTGTACGTTAACAACGCCGCACAAACACAACACCTTTCCTTTAAAGTTAAAACCACTTGATGGATTTAAATGATTAAAAATCGTTGGAGCTCTCTGTGACGATACGCTTCATTGGCGTGTGTTGGAAAAGTATACTGCGACTACTGAGTGTATCTGAGACCTGGATGTATATCGCGAAAAAATAATGTGAGCCATACATGCATCGGGCTCGATCACGCCAGCATATGTGGAAAACATGGCCGAGGATAGAATCAAGAAATACATAAAGAATGTATGTAAACTGCTAAAAACTGTTGCTCCTTTAGTATAATTATTTCAATACATTCAATGGGCTTTTATGTGTAGAGCGATGCAGGGCAATTTAAAGCCGAGTCTTGTTTTGTATTGGTATCATGACAGTTGCTGTACAGGTAGATGGGATAGTATTGCAGTGTGCAGAGAGATAGTAAGATTGTCTTTAAAATTTGAGTACTAAGAAAATGTAATTAATTTTGAGACAATAACAATTAAGTAGAAATAATTTAATTTAATTTCTAATTTTAAAGCTCAAAGTCAATTAGAGAAACTTTTTTTTCTAAAAAAAGGCGAAGTTTATAATAACCGAACTTATCTATATAACAAATTTAAACGCCGTAATAAAATTAAGTAGGGTATTTCTTATGCATAGTCTTATACTTTTATAGAAATAACATTTGTCATAAATGTTTTATTTTTAGTTTGTGGTATTACAAATTTAATTTAATTTTTTTCGTTAAAATATTAAAAATGTTGGTTTCGCTTAAAACCAAAAAAGAACATTTTACAGAATTTAAAAAAAAATCAAACTAACGTATTAAAGTTATGGGATGCGCTCCCCACATTTCCGTGACCAAGCATATTATAAACACACCATTCGGCATTTAAGATTTTCACCTGCTTCTTGGATAAATAAATTCTCATGTACATATTCAAGAGCACACCAAAGCATAGAAATACAAAGCAACATTTTCTTATTCAGACAAGCGAGCATATAAAACATAAAAATTATTCATGTATCATAAGGCAATACAAAGGCACTTGCAAATGTGATCATGCTCTCAGATTTGCCAGACCATACCTTAAAACCTGTTCCTGGAAAGTAAGTACACGTATTGTGTTTTAAGTATACATCATACGAGAATCCTAGACGCTAGTCGCTAGCCTCAATAATACTTGTGTAAATAAGAAGTATACCAGTCTGCATTGCATGTGTGTGCGGCAGCTGTGGAGACAACGCAAATCCCACCAGATGCCGTACAACTGCCCTAATGTAGGCGACGTTTTAGATTTGAATAAAGTTCTTTCGATCTGCACGATCTTTCAAAATATATCACACATGTATTTGTGCCACCTCACACTTGAAACAGCTCCAAAAATTTATGCTGCTGGTACAATTATTGCAGAGTTTGGAGTTGTGAATTCCATGTTACATCGCGATTTGGTAAGCACATGTGAAACACACCAATAAGAAATAAGAGTACGATCATAGCGCAACGCAACGGGTACAAATCGCGATAAGCTGTCGCGGTTTGCACTCTCCGTAACACGTACTTGAGGCTTGAACTCGCGCGGCCACTGTCTGTGTGGACTAAATGTAATGCAGATGAAATGCGTGTACAAGTCTATGTATGTGCGCTTCCTGTTCTTATGGTTATTTAGTTGCTATCGTCATCGTAAATATTTGTATTTGTTTGCAGAGGCTTTTGATCCAGTTTTCATGGGTCACATTGGATTGCAATTTTTGCTCTACCTCTACATAGCCGTTTTATGTTTTATTTATTTTGCGTGTTGGTCGAGGCAATGACACATTTCTCATGAGCTTTCCATGAATTTATCAATAACGGATTTTAATGTGCAATTTGCTTATGCTTCCTTATTTGCTTAACGGATGTTGTGAGAAAATTTATTTACTTTAGGAAGACTGCGTTCATTGAAATGAACGTATTATCAGCCCCCTTATTTAATTAATATCCAAATTTAAATTGGATAATTGGTTTTATGGACGGAATAACAACAAAATGTGGGAAGAACAAACAGTGGCAATAATTATCGAAAACGGAAATCCAACTTATTCAAATGTATTGTACGACAATCCATCTTTTTCAGTGACAATTATTGTTTTTAATAAGACTGTTACATTATTTTCATTACGGAAATATCAAGATTGAGAGATGGAAATTAAATGGTTCCATAAAAAACTCACCAATTTGATCTCCCAGACTGCCTTCACCATCTCCAACCATTGCCATTGAAATGAAGTCATCCAAAGACATCTTCTGCAAAAATAAAACTCATCATATTACTGCACTGCCATCTACAAATGAATAGGCCGAACTGTGCAACTTTTGCTACAACCCACTAGGGTGGACTGAATTTTAATAATTTTTGCTCCCGTTTCATCAATTTAGTACAAACAGTTTTGATTACAATTCTCCTGAATTCGGAAATTTTCCACAAGGATTTTAATTTATTAAAAATCAGAATTTAAAATTTAGATGACACAGTTTTATTAAGTTAAAATGCACTCTTAATTTCGTTATGTTATGAAATTTTAACTCAATTACCTCGATTGGCTCACAAGCACTCACTTGGGGAATGTTTATATTTTTTAGTTGCATTTTGAGTTCTTGTAAATTATAATTTCGTTAAAGCAATAACACATCCAATTCTTAAAATTCACCAAAATCACTTTAAATTATTATTAAATTTAACGAAATTATGCATTTTTATTTTCAATCATTAACACTGATTTAATTAGTTTTTTTGATTCACTGAAATCCATAAATTCAACTGGTTGTTGTAAACGAAGATGATGACTGATGATAAATGAAGTTCAGACTGAAAATCCGTGCACATACACGTAGTGAGTGAGCGCATCACTCATAGACCGGAACACCCTCGAGTAGAAAAAGAAACACATTGCAAAGACGATTTGGAAAATTTACACCTGCCCCATAGTCGTGCATGTACGTTTGAACAGTAAGTCCCATCAATATGCTTATGTTTTGGGACTCTCCCTTGGATTGGATTTCTATGAGAATTGTAAATACAAGAAAAACATTGAAAACGAACACGCTGATGTAGAAAAAAATCGGTTTAATGAAATGAAATTCTCGGTCTGCAACAAACATGGCTCAGTGGGAGATGGTTGTAATTGAACGTGACAATTTAATGTGATTCAATTCGTGGGAATAAAGTGACACCGGATGCTGTTACAGCATAATTAATGACTTAATTAAATATCGGAAAAAGATATATTAGGGAAGTCATCATTGCCAGTGGATGGAGTAAATGACACACTTCGTTTTAATTATGCCTCCCGTATTCACTTTCGCAGAAACAACAATAAATAAACGTCCTGTGTGGGCAAAAAATTCATTAAATTTCATGTTGGGGATAAACAAAACTATAACGCTAAGGTAAAATGCATTTTATTGCTCACTTATGCATTTAATATTCCTACCAAAACACGATCTACAAAATATATTCCTCTGCGATGTATTTACGGGTTTCAATCACACAATCAATCCGTTTTGCCAAATACAAATGCGCACACAAACACACACACACATGAACGCAATCAAATTGTAATAAAAATTTCATTTGCTGCACAATAAAATGTTTTGTCTTTCGTGTTTTATATCAAAACCACTTCGAATTCTGCGCGGCGCTTTAACCAATAACCGACTGCCACCAGTGACTAAAGCAATTAGTCTGACCACAATGCTAACAAATCGCGCACTATACAGCAGCCAAAGGATGCGAAACGTGAATATACGGAGCGCATCATACGAGAACTTCATTCATAAAAATGATCAACTGCGGGTACCATCAACTTTTTGGCCAAATTGCTGCGTTGTGTGCACACATGTGATTTGAACTACACATATGGTAGTCGCCTCTGCTCAAATAACCATTTAAGTAGCATACTGGTCTGGTGTTGTGTGTTTCCTGAGCAAATGTGCTCGTTCACATCCGATGAGTTTATCCGCATTTGCGTGTGTCGTATCAACGTTCTTATATTATAGTATATGCTAAGAACACCAGAGCCCAGACCGTTTATATTTGCAGTGCAGTGAAGAACAACTTTTGTAATATGAAAAATGAAATTCGATCAGAAGCTATAAGAGCTCTAAAGAGGTCTACAGACTGCAGCAATAACCATATGCATGAATGTATATTTTATGAATGGAGGGGATGTGCAAGAATATTTACTATACATTGTTAATATATAAATTATTGGTGCAAAATCCAAATCCGTTCAAGGAAATGAACAAAATATTTAACGCAAAACGAAACAGCCACTACCTTAAAACAGCATCGCATTAATAATGTAGAATTATGCTTGAATTTCGTGAGTATATACGCCGAGTTATTATCGTTTGTATTATTTGAATCTTTGTCTAAACGTATGCGGTAGCTACCAAAGTGAAATTGATATTTTAAATGAAAATTTATGCGAACAATTTTGAGCACGGATAGTAGAGGATAAAATGATGTGCATCTCACGTACTACACTTTAGTTTGAAATCAAATAATTTTAAAAGGGTGGCCTTTGAATGGTATAAATGTTATGAACATTCATAATAATTCATTTAGACTTTTATTAAAATTTTCATTTTCTTTGGGTTATTAGGACACTACATTTTTGGTAAATGAAAAAGTTCATAACTTTGCAACAGTTGCGTTTTTGCGTTTAACAATGTTTATGCAAATAGTAACCGGAAAAATATATTATTTTTAAGTTTAAATAAAGTATTACTAGAACACTTTGTTTGATTTATTAACGATTAAATCACAAAAAGAAAATTTACAAAATATTATTTTTGGTTTTATACTCAGTTTTAAAAGGAATATGGAAGTATCATATTACTCCCAATTATATTAGTCTTTACTGAAATTATGTTTTAATTGTGTCATGTCTTGAATTTATTTCAATAGGACCATATTTAATTTATATTTTAAACAGAGATAGTTTCTCTAGTCGACATAAAGTGGTGCTATTTTTAAAGCATAAATGCAGACGTTTGTATTACTTGTTGTTAGTTAAAATCATTGATAGTTATCATAGCAAGTGGTTAAAAACAATTCCAATTGCACCAACCCTGAAGACCAAAATAATGATTAAATCCTTGACTTAATCATTAATTATTAGGTATTTCAGCGATTCTCGTGGCCAATAGAATAATAAATGTACCGAATCAGTAATCAGTCGAAAAAGGCAAGATTTATTAATTGCGAGTAAAATATCACAATAAACTCAATGATCAATGATGTCTTTTATGCTGCTTTTAGGCTGGCTATTAACTTTTTTCATTTAACAACTTTTCTAGGAAATTTTCACAATTTTTTTAAAAATATTTTATTAAAGATTGTAATAATTATTAAAAGCTTTTGAATCTTAAGTACATATTTAGAATTTAGCAGCGCATTGCATTAATTTTTAATTCGTTCATTTTAAACTATCATAATCACCTGCTGATACTAAACTGTTTGAATTATATTATTTACACAAAATTATAGGAATAAAGTACTTCAAAATGTTATTAATTATTATGTATGTTTAGTACAGAGAGCCCCGCTTAATATTAGTATTAAAGTGTAAGTAAATAGATTACTATTTGATAATACATGAGATAGGTATCGTTTGTGTTAGACTGGTTGTAGTTACTTGTTCTAACATAATAAACAATTCTAACACAATGTTCTCAAGCTTATCAGCTGTCTGGACGACATTACAGCATGACTTTCACTTGCTTAAATCTAACGTGTATTGTATTAAAGACATTATTTAGATTATTCATTTAATCTACCTGTGTTTTGTGAGCGAAATGAGAAACAACATGATACCATATCTACAGTCGGCACTCAATTGTTTCATTTGAATTTCTAAACGATCACATATATAACAGTTTCCGCTGCTATTTTTGATATTGTGTATTGTGTGTGAAAGAAAAGATAAGATAATGCCATGCGATTACTTGTTATCATGCGAAGATAAACTTAACTAATAATAAACAAAACGGAGTTAATAAAAACGCCACAAGAAACTGGGTCAGTGGTGGAGGGAAATCCAAAAGTTCTGTGCTAATCCCTCGTCAGGTTACCTAACTACTATTGGTCTTACAAATGAACCCCCAAGAACTTGTATGCTCCAAAGTATAACGAAAGTTGTATATTTTTGGAAAACATTCCATCGGCCAGTTTTATGGTAGGTCCTCAGCTGCCAGTGAGTGGGGGGAGGAGAAGCTTTTGCTTTTATATTTATATTTAACGGTATATGGAGAAGCTTGATGATATTTAGATGGTCGCCTTACGCAGATATATTTTATGGGCGACACGCACTGCTTTTATTCGCGTTGAAGTACAATCAATTTGTTTGGTCATTGTTACACGAATATACAGAAATGTTTGTTTGCTTTGCGGACGTGTGGTGTCTTTATTTAATTGTATTGTCAGTGCAGTGATATCAAAATTGTTATTTACAAATGTTTATGGTCTCTGTCAGTGGTTAGCAATTGAATGGTATGGCTACGCGGTCGGTTAATGTCTGGTATTACAACGTGTAGTCAGCAGAGTATAAAAAAAAGTCACGGACACGCGTCAGTGATGACTCCTTTAAGTGCAGCGACTTTTTCCTTATATTTGACGAGTGGTCAGTGCTCACTACTCAGTAAATACATTTATAGTCAGTCTCATCAGTCATTAATTACAGTTCGTAAGCGGGGTTCGTTTTGCCTAATTCGTATTTTTCCTGAATAATTGGAAGCAAGTGTTGAGAGAAGATCGTTAAGAAAGTAAAAATTCTGCAAACTTAATTTAAATATTTGAAATACCACCCTGTCAATTTCAAGGTTACAATAATTTTTAATAAAATTAATTAGCTCTGCAGTTTATTGATGTCAATTTCTGAGGTTGAGTAGTTGGTTTTTAAGCTTTAGGCGAAAAACTAAAATATTCTAAAAGCATTTATAAAAATTTCGAGTGACCTTAAAGCAAAGCTGTATTAATATATTTATTATATTCGTCAAATTGGGTGAAAATTAGTCCAGCCGTTCCCGAGATATTAAAAAGACAAAAAACATCACTTTTTCAGTACAATCCAGTATCCGTACGTTTACTAAATAATAAACTATTACTGTTACGAACCACGTTGCTCCGTTGTTCTATAAAAAATTACAATTTTATTGAGTTCATCTAGTTGAATAAATACAACTATCATAACAATAATAATTTTGCATCAACATAATTTGAGTGACAAATGTTAACACAAAAAATTTGTTAAAAATAAATAAACGTATATATTCAGTCTTAATATTTATGAGTTATTATTAGAGCGTAAACAAAATGTGCACAAAACAGTAAAAATACACAATCCAATGCATTTCTTTAATTACATACTAAATATTTAAAAATGTGTGTACTCACATAAACATTACATCCCTGTTTCCATATAATTATATGTTTGTACTATTGTTACAAATAAATAAATGTGATTAGTAAAATACTTATTTATCACGACACATTGTCAAAATTCTAATATGCTGTGCCTAATCTTTAAAAATAAAGCGAAACCATTCTATTTCTGCAATCGCAATTGAATTGTAAATGCAAAGCCATTACAACAAATAAGTTTCTCTACAGCAATCTCGTTTGGATTCGTATAAATATTGCGTCAAATGACCGCACTTTGCATATAAAGTGCAGCATGAATGGCCTAGACAATCGCGTCAGAACAATCGCGGTCAGCAGCCCTAGCCCCTATGCAGTATAAAGAAACAAAAAAAAAAAACAGACGAAAAATGTGAATGCGCGCATCTCCGCGACGACACATAAAACTCGTCATAATTATTATGCATATTTTATGCAAACTGCCGTACACCGCTTCGTTGCATACGAAGCCGAAATGAAATGATATGAAACGAAAGGAATAAATCGAATGACTTCCATTACGTTTATTACAGTTATTATTTCCATTTGCAGGAGCCATGTTTTAAGCGTGTGTCTGCAGGTGCTATTTTATACATTTTCCAATTACTTTTATGGAAAATATGTAATTTTGAAACAATGGAAGTAATGCAAAGCGCAATTTTTTTAAATGGAGACGCAGGTCGTTTGAGTTGTCACCTCTTCCATACTCGCGTTTCAGTTTGATTGTTTTGCAAAAGGAATGATATGAGTATAACCATACATACATTTTAAGGATTGCTACTGCAATAAATTTAAAAAAATTAAAAAGTGTTAAATTTTTTCCCTCATTTTCAAAATAAAATATGGTCAGAATTTTTTGTTCAAAACATTTTTGTAGTTATTTCAACACAATGACTGTTTAGCAAGATTGGTAATCAATGCTTATTTGCAAGTGTCAATCAAATGTTTATCTATTATTAGGCCTAGCCCAATTTTTATTAAAAAAGTTTCACGAAACTTATTTAACGCAATAACGTATGAGCAACCCCTAAACTGTGAACAAGAAAATCTCGACAATGCGTTCATTTTTGTATATTCTGCTTCCGAGCAACCTCATCCCTTGCAATGCAATCACCCAAATGTGCCATTGCTGTGGAATTGATGAACGGCAGCCACGCATTGAAAAGCGCATGCGCTCTTCTTTCTATAGCACCATATTATTCTCGTCATAGATAATAAAATCTAATGGATATGAGGTTACTGCCATTTTCGCTAGAAATTGCAATTTCATAGCACCAACAACTGAATATAACGACGGTGTTTGCGAAATAACTGTTACACACGTACGCAAAATATGTATAAAGAAAGTGCGTAATGGACCTACGTTGTTCAAAATTCTATAAAAAATCCTTTTTCAAACTACAAATTTTCATAAAAAAATATATTTTAACCAACCTAAAGTTTTAACTTAAATTGTTTGACAAAAAATGTATCTTCTCTTTAGGGACTTTACAGTATAATTAATAATTTTTAAGCAATATTTGAAATTCAATTTCATAAAAAAAAAATTTTATTTATTTTTATTTGTTTTTACTTTGCACATGAACAGTGAGGAGAAAACAAGATTTATAGTAATAAAAAAATGAAGTTTTTCAGAAACGCGTTTTGACACCTAAAAGAAAACTACAACGAGGTGTGAATTTATTAGAAACTAATATTGTACTGTAGAGCAAAAGGTAAATAAAAGCTGGGTGTCCGTGATATAATTAGTATAAATTTGAAGTTTGTGACATACAAATTTTCAGAAAAGCTTTGTATTTTTAAAAACTAAAATAATGTGAAAGAAAAAAAAAGTTTTTAGGTTTCGCATTTCGCGCTCACTTTCATCAAATCACTCCGAAGGATCTTTTGTAGGGATGTACGGTAAATACCCACGAATATATTGTTTTTGTATAAACGATTTTAACATGACTAAAATCGTTATTGCCGTTTTAGAGCAATCCTTTTTTTGGCGTTAACTTGACCTTAAATTAAAAAATAAAATAAAATAAATAAATTGTTTTATAAATACATATAAGCGTAGAAAAAAATTTCTTGAATACCAAAAATCACATCAAAAATCGCGCCAAAGTTAAAATTGCATTTTAATAAAAACCGTTTAAGTTCCGCATGTAATGCTCGTAAAAGTGTAAATCAAATTGAAATTTCCTGTATCGGTGATCTTCTCTTTAGAATATTAAACATCTAAGCACTTTAACAGTATTAGTTATACGCGCAATGTGCATGAAAATGGAATGCAAAATACAAACCCATGCAACAAAATTCTCCCCAAAAAAGCTTACAATACAAAATAACGCGAGTATATATGAATTGGAGAGCGCCACACAAACGCCTCCGCAAACCATACACGCATGTATTTGTAGATGGTAGAAAGAATATTATACACATATTTCCTGTGGAATACAATGGAAAAGCGCTGTGCAGCATTGTGGGTCGGTGGGGCGGCTGACTGCACTGTGAAGGTGTGAGCGCGTGTAGATATTTGAAGGGAATCACACTATCATGCTTGTTGCGAGCTTTTTTCGTGCACACGCGCACAAATGAGAGAACATTTTCCACATTGATACGGACCGAATATATAGTTTAATTCAGTCTGGGTAACTTCAGTTTGGAATAGCCGTCATTGACGCGTAACGCTCACCAGCGATTACTTCTGATTATTTTTAACGTGCAGTGTTCACTCAAATGTATACTTCTACAGTTCTATAGTTGAAAACAACGATTGCGTCGCGAATTTCGGTGGTATCCCGTCGTTTGTGCAGGTGCAATCGCAATTTGCATCTCAGTGCAGTGTGAAAGCTCAAAGTGGAAACTTTGCTGAACTTAAAAAAAGAAATTTAATATTTTTCGTTAAAAATGAATGCTTTTGTGGTTTGAAAAAAAATGTTTTCAATGATATAATAATGGTCAGTGGCTACAGAAGATAAAGTAAAGGGGGGCCAATATATTGTTAAGTGCGTGTGGAGAGCTTTTTGTGAGTGGTTCATTGTTATTTTAACTACAACAATTTATTATTGTGTGTGCAGATGATTTTATTTTAGGAGACGCTCACAAATACTTGCACATTGAAAAAAAAAAATTGCAAAGACAAACACATATAGCTGCTTGAGAATTCCTTCTAACCGGTACGTTTCCCTTAATGAATTCTTACATAACAACGATTACTTTTGTGCTGAAGTTATGTTCCATCCACCCCCGCACTAATTGTATGACGTTTTATCAGCCAATCTATTAGACGTAATGAATGCAAACTGTGAAGTGTGTCTTAAGTTACACTTGTGCGAGCGCTCGCTTATGTAAGAAAAGTTCGGTTGTCAAGGGTTGAAATGTTTTCACTGCACAAACAGTACAATTCAACACCGATCTCCTTCCATCAGTCATTCAACCCCACATATTTATGTTAACTATGTATCGCAGCCATTTGTGTGCGTCCCCATCTATAAGAAGAATTGTATTCATAATTCCGATGTAGTAGTGTGCACTGTGCAGCTTCCTTCAACCCGCTATAAATCTACATAATATTATAAATATGCTGTGCTTATTGCTTTGAGCTTCAGTTCAGCAAAGTGTATAACTTTATACGGCGCAGTGTACATAATGTAGAAAAACGGAATGCTACTGTGCATGCAAGCAGTAAAACGGTGCAAATTCTGGTGCTAGTTTCGTATGCTCGTAGATTCCTCTTTTCGCGTGTATAATTTAGGGGTGGGTGGTACGGATTGGTTTCTAGGTTGCTGGGGCGCAAGGTGATGCAAAGAGATGTTAAATATATAAAATATTCATACAAATATGTAAACGTACATGATATAGGAAAAAAAAGGATTCGTGGTGGTTTTGAAATATGTGATGTTTAATATTTTTTTGTTTTTTATTTGTGTACGAAAGGGATTTAAAGATATATGTTTTTCCGTCCCTCCCTCGCCAATCCTTGCTACTTTTATGTATATTCGTGTATGTAACAATGAGAAGGATAGAAGGGAAAACACAATTGAAACGGGGACAAAGGATCAAGAGAGTTAAATCTCATAGCAAAATATATTTCTTGGCACTACATATTTTTTGGAGTTATAGGTTAGTTGGGGATGTGGGTCGCCCATTTGGTTTTACAGTAAATGGAGTTGAAGATGAAGGATAACCTTTTTTGTGACACATTTTTGAGAGGTCACAAGTTATTTATATTTATGTCATACAGAAAGGAAATTTAGAGAATTTAAGTTCTGTTGAAATTGATGCCTTTACTTTGCCCATAGAAAGGGTGACCATAAAGAGAAAACAAAACTTGTCAAGCGATGTTTAGTCTCTAAATTCGTTTTAGAAGAAACAAATTACTATTTCTGTAATGAAATCTAAAAATTTATCAATTTAATTTTATTTCTTAACCTTCTTTTTTTTTACAATTCCGACACGCGTATTTTTTTAAAATTAAATTTTAACATGCACAACTTCAGTAGTTCATTCTTAAAAAAATGTAATAAATTACTCATAAAATTAAGCTAATTTATTCACGTCTCTTCTTTAAACAACATTTTGTGCAAATTTAAAAAAAATGATACGCAGTCAAAGTCTGTCAAGTTGTAAAAAGTTTACGAAAACAAATTGAACAAAACCGAAATAAGGGTTGAAAACAGTCTGTGTAGCACAAAACATTGTTGTTATGAATTTTTAATTGAATGGGGTTTTCTTTAAAAGGGCTTGTGAGAAAAAAATCGATTCAATCATAGACAATAACAATGAAAAGTAATGAATTCACTGAATATGCGATGGGAGGGAGAAATGTCTTTCACGTTATACTTTAAACGTATATTGATGCCATCTTCTTTGTTTATTTTTGCACTTCACTGTGGATAATAATGTTATACTTCATTGGGATTTCGTTTCATGTTTTCTTAATCAATTTAATAATCTTAGTCAAATTGGATACAACTTTGTCGCGCAACATTGAATTACTCAATTAAGAGCATACAAACTCAAATTTATTCTGCAGGACACCACGGTGTTGTTATTTATTTTGCAAAATTAAATTACATACTTTTCTCTTTATTAATTTGTTTGCTTCTTGTGGAGAATTGTTCCCAATTTAAAGTTGTCCACACTTTTATGGCTAAACTTTTTTCTACTTCATTTCATTCTGAAATTCATTTTTGGTGTATATTCTCAAGAGACATAACCTTTTCCTACTCGTATATAGTGCTTCCTTTTTCAATTTCGAGAATGCTTGCAATTTGAATAAATCTCAATTCAAAATAAATCTGTTCATATGCGAGTGTGTATCAATATTTTTGTGGACGGAATGTGGAGGAATGTGCGCAATAAAAATTGGCAGAATCAATGAAGTTATATGACATGTTCTTTTGAGAAGACTTTTTATGGCGGGTGAAAATATTCAATTTTTTTCCCTTTCGTCAAATTGCGTTTTTATCTTGTAACCCATATTTGTTCTTATATTAATTGTTTTCTTCTTTATATGTTTTACATGAAAAGTGAAACATTTCTCATTTGTTGCATGTTCTCTATTGATAACAGCTTAATAAAAAGTATATTTTTCTCACAATTTTCTTCAAGCAATGACCACGTCCCCAACCAATATATTAATCTTTGCGTGCAGATTCAAATACTGAAATATGGTGTCTTAACGTGAACAAAAGTGAAAATATTTCACACATTTTTCGCTCGCAAATAAACCACACTTGTCACGCTTTCTGCCAAACTTACGCTATTTTGACTCCAAAACTCATCTCGATTTCTTTCATGCAAAGGGTACACCGGCCGTATAGGATTACAGTTCACGTATTTCCACAAAATAATTTCAAAGTTTTGTCACGATTCAAATGAATTACCCTTTATAGATACATTTCGGTGTTCCCAATTTTCTCCGGCACACAAACCTTTAATGTGTACCCATACATTTGATGTTTATTGTTTATTCAATTTGTGTGTTAGTTTCCGGAAATTAAATGATTGAGTTTGAACATTTATTTTGCATAACATCCGCACGTGTACTCATAAGCATCCAAAAGTTGTACATGTCAGAGGAGTTCGGAGTAAACAAATATGTTTTTGCAATCATAACACCAATTATAAATTTATTACAATAGTTCCGTTCCATTAATATCTCATTTAGTTCATTTCAATAGTTTGGTTTATATTTTAAACTAGTCGATAAACTTTTACGTTCTTTCTAATAAAGAGATTGCATCGGAAATATTTTGCAGCGCCATCTTGCGGCCATTAGAGTTACAAATATAACGAATGAGTCAACAGTCGTTAAAATCAGGGCTTATATGGTATTGCATGTAAAATATCAAAATAAACAAAATGAGATTCCAATAGAACGCGGCTAATATGTTTTTATTATACCAAAATTTCAACCATAAATTGTACGACATGCTAAACAGTTGCATTTTGGGTTGTAATCAATTACCTTTATTTTGTTTTACAAAGTTAATAACCTGATGAAATTACAATATTTGTATTTGCCCTCGAGGGATGAAACAAAACTTTGATTTTAACTCAAACTTATAATTACATTCGAGATGGATTACATTCTGCGATGCGGTTGTAAAAGCTTTGATGAGTGGCGCAGTAACCAAAGGGTATTGAAAACTCTAAGACAAACACTAAATCGCGAGAAAAATTTATCTCTGGTTTTACCTTATGTCATCACATTGTAATATTCAAATATAAGAGAGGATAATAACCTTCTGAATTCCAAAGTGCTGTTTTGTTTACTTATGATTCAGGTTTATAGAAAAAACAGTTATTTTGATTGGTTTTGATATTTTGTTTGGTTTATCTTTTAAATATTTGAATACGTTTTTGAACGTTTTGACTGCTTTTGTCTGAAAATAAATGATTTTCACATTGGATGTAATTTTGTGAAAAAATAAAAAAATAAAAATGAGCCTTAGGGTGCTGTTAAAGTGCACGCTTTAAGTGGACAGAAAACCGAGAGCTCAATTCATTGGTTTTTCCTGCGTGAAGTGAAATTCGGGGTATCAAAAGAGAAAATGTAAGTGCAAATTTACAACTAAACGTCCAAAAACAAGAATGCAAGTACAGCAATGCGATTCATAGCGAGAAAACGCTTACAACCTGAATGTTTTATCATTATTGATCGGCTTTGCGATGTGATCGGTTTTGCTCTGTTTCAGTGTGCATTCCGAAATCACACTTACAATTTTTTGTATACAACATTGACATACAAAATACAAGTGCTGGGTTATTTTTACATGAAATGCAAGATTTCGTGAATACAATTCTTCAAGTCATATTACAGTACAATTTAACCCCATATTTTTAACACTATGAGCATTTTGTTTCCTTGTCAGTAAAAAAAACACAAATTAAACGCAACACACCAATTTCCACACGAAGCAATGAAATGCTATCAAACTCTGATCATTCAAAACAGACAACAATTTGATCAACAACTACTGCTTTCAATTTGATGCCTCCCGTTGCGCTTGATAAACTATTTTCTATATTAAACCTAATGTCGTTTTATTAATTACTCGTAATTGTGGTAATTCGATGATAACATTAATTATTATGTGCATTCCGGATAATTAATGTATTATATTTAATGAATTAGCGATGCTGATGGCACGATAAACCGTTGATGTGCAGCATATAGCAACTCGTATATGCATGATGATGCGATGCGATGAAAATGACATAAATCGATTGTATGTAGCACTTTAATATCATGACTGGGTGGTTATGTGTGCTGTGTAAAACCAACCTAATCCCTGTGAATACTTGCGCCTTACTTTGATAATGCACCCACAACGAGGCCACCCATAGACATGCCCTATAACGAATTAAGTACAGTATGTGGATTTTCCTGTACGTACATCATACGGGATGCGAATAAGGAGTGAAGCTTTTTAATAATAAATGAATGCGAACATGCAGTTGGGGTTTTGCGCTCATGCAAATGTTGGTGGATCGTTTATACACAAGGTTATACAAGGTTTTATTTATTGATGACAGTGTGTACGTGCTAAGGTTGATTGGAGAAAGAAAATCCTCTTTTATTTATTTATTTATTTATGTTCTGATTTATTAATAACATTTTATTGTTATATTGATTGAGTAATCATCAAAATGTTAATCGATTGTTACAAATAATAAAAGTAAAATGGTCCTGAAACCAAGTTTATTTTCGTTCTTCAATTAAGTAAGTGCAGACTGGATTAACTAAAATATTTGTTACGAAATTCTGTGCTCCAGCAATGATTTTTAAAAATTTCATACTTTTACTTAAAGAATATTGTCCTGAAGAATCTATAGGATCATTAAATTTATATATTGTTATAAATATATTGTTACATCTCTTGAATTGTACTTATATTTCCGTTAGGATATTTACTAAATCAAACAGAGTTTCACTTCCTTTTTAATCTTACATTCTCTTAATCATAATACAAGTAAATAGGTCTTGTAATCGCAAGTTTTTTCAAAAAAATTCTGACCATGCAGAAATATATTTTGATGACTTACTGAAGGTGTGTAAAAGGAGTTTTTAATTAATTTCTTATGTCCCGTATCGTATACTATCTTACTAAAGAAAACTTGAGCGTTACCTACGAGTAAAACATCTCTAGGCCAAACTCGTCATCCCACCGTATATAACCAACATAATTAACTTACTAAAGATACAATGACTGCAGCCGACTGCTGGTTCGATTGTTTGTACTGCAGTTGCTGATACTGACAACTTAACTATCACGGAAATAAAGAAAATTAAAATAAGAAAAGTATAATGCAGTCTTTGTAGCACTGCGGGCACCTGGAAAACACTTTCAAGCGGAGATATCATTAAATTCGCAAGGGATGTTTTTTGTTTTTGAATTTTGGTGATGAAAACGGGGAAGTTGTACAAAACGGTCCTACGAGTTAATCCTTAGTGGGAGGGCCACAAAGCATTTATTAAGTGACAATGAGAAATCAGTGTTTTTTGACATTTTCTCAAAGACGGTTTTCCGAAATTAAAACTAATCTCAAGTTCAAAAAAAAAAGAAAAATTCAATGACAATGCATTTTTTGGTGAATATTTTACAAATAAGATTCAAGGTCAAGTAATTGATGTTTTTGCAGTTATTTCAAATACTCTACATAATTCTAAAAATTTGTAGACGCGATTTGAAGACACGTATTGTGTTTAATGTGGCCTTTTCTATATTTTCTTTCTTATCATCTCTGTATAACTGTATAATAATTAGAGTACATTTTGAACATAAAAATTTCAACAAGACAAATTACAGAATTCCCTTTCCAGTCACCACTATATCGATTTCGCGAAAAGTTGATTTTTGCAATTTACCCAGTTTCCTTTTGATCGCTGGAAAAAAATTGTCAAGATTCATTGATCTGAATTATTGCAATAAAGAATCCCATCCATCCGCAATTGAATTTTATCAAAATGTTATTACCGCTTTCAAATCGTAATACAACTGACTCCTGCAGGGTCTGAATTTATGAAACGAGTATTGATGTCTACACGCAATGCGATGGCGCTATGCGCATCAAGGTGATTTATACGCATTTGATTTTATGTCGTGCATACCAAATGAAATTTCCCAAACAACAACCCAACCCCTCGACGACATGTGCGTCTGCACGCAACCCCGCGTTTGGCGACGACAACAAAAATTGATATCATATTGTCTTTGTGGCTTTATTTAGATTATTTTGCTCATGTACTTGTACATACCTGCGAGTTTGCGTTCAAAGAGGAATTTCCGGTGCGTAACCGTGTATACATACGCGCAAGCAAAGGGGAGGAAGGCGGTGGTGGCATGGCAATGCAATGTGAGTGATTGCTGAGCTGTTTGAATATCCTTACACAGAAACGTATATTTTGTACAGTTTCCTTTTCATTGCATGCTTAGTTTATGAAAACAAAATATAACGTACACACGTCAATTATCCACCATAATTGCACATCAGTGATCATAACAGTTTACATTAAAATGTAAAATTTATGTTGCTCTTAAAATTATGCAAACAAATCGAATTTCATTTCCCGTCGAGGTGCCTGCCTGCTGCTTTTCCTTGTTGCTATAACACGAGAATATTGCGGTTCTTTGTTTTATAACTGTACATACATATTAAATGCGTGTTATATATGCTTAATAATGTTTACCTCACATAAATTATCCAATCGTGTCGTGCAGTTTTACAACCACACCACACCGTCTCAAATCACAAAATTGTCGAGTGAACGCACAGTTGCGGATTTGTGGGTTATCCAGTTGCCAAGACGTGCACAAACAAATACAAACAACACAATAACATCAAGGTACAATATTTTTCATTAGCTGTGTGCGACATTTTGTGACATTGTGTGACTTGAAATACCGCAACGAATCAGTGTCATGGAAATGTTAAATGTACGCTTCTGAGTAATTCATAAAACTTAAATTTTCACTAAAGTGCATTTGCAACATTTGAATGCTTTGAATTGAGGTTCTATTCATTCTAAACTATTCATAATTCATATGCCCCGTAATTCATTTATAATTAATTACATTGTACGAATATGAATTGTAATTGCTCACATACCTAAATGAATTTACTTAATTGTTGTTCATTTAAAACGCATTAGCTGGCTACATAGCTTTTAGTTTGAACTAGCGGAGGAACCCGTGCGCTGCTCGAACACAACATGTTGTTTTCTAAAAGCGTTTTTAGTAATCACTTATATTCTTTAATATCAAAAATAATTGATAAAAGAATGTCTATTTTTCGAGAAAAATTTAGCAACTTTATTTCATTTTTACTTTCGTTTATGAAACATCCGCATTGGATGTAAAAAATATTTTTGCTATAAAACCGTAATGATGGAAAACCACACATGCTCGAATTTTTTGGCGTGGTGTTTTTTATAGGATCGTATAAGTTATTATATATTAGACGAACTTCACTATCGGTAAAAATCGCGGAATTATTTGCTGATTTTTTCGTGATGTGAATTTTACTAAATGAATACTGACTAATTGATTCCCCCCATTAATTTTTAGGAAAAGTAAACTATTTCGCGAATCACGCTTTTTTTCGCGATTTGGTGGCGATCCCATTTACGGTTTTAGCCTGTTTGATTCCTACTCCAACACGGCCGTTTATGTATATATGTAGTTGCACGGAAAATTTTCTCGGATTTTAATGCGACATGTCTTCTGTTAATTGAACACTGACAAATCGATTAGTGCAATCATTTTTGCTAAAAGTCATCTTTTGCGCGAACCGCGGTTTTTTTTGCAGTTTTCGCAGTTTATTTTCGCTTCGAAAATACGCCTCTATTACTTCTACAATGTTGATAAATATATGTGTCAAATTTCTTAGCGATCATGATGTCCGTTTTAGCGTGATAGAAATGTCTACCCACACGATCGTTTAGGAATGTACTTATATATTATAATAGAAAATTCCGCGGAAAATCGCAGATTTTTTGCGAGATGGCTTTTATTAATTAAATGCTCACAAATCGATTCCCGCAATCATTTTTGGTAAAAGTAAATTTTTTCGCGAAACGACAATTTTTTCGCGGTTTTCGCGGTTTATTTTCGCTGTAAAAATACTCCTCCTATATTACTTGTACAATGTTGACAAACACGTGTGCAAATTGTTGTGGCGATCCCATTGTCGGTTTTGGCGTAATTGAAAGGTATACCCACACGGTCGTTTAGGAATATTTAAAATTGATAGTCCCGCGGAAAATCGCGGAAAATTTCGAGGATTTTTTCGCGACATAGGTTTTATTAATTAAATGCTCACAAATCGATTCCCGCAATCATTTTTGGTAAAAGACAATTTTTTCGCGAACCGCGATTTTTTTCGCGGTTTTCGCGGTTTATATTCGCGTTGAAAATATGCCTATTTTACTTTTAGAAAGTTGGCAAATACGTGTGCAAAATGTTGTGGCGATCCCATTGTCGGTTTTGGAGTAATACCCACACGGTCGTTTGGGAATATATAAAATAGATAGCCCCGCGGAAAATCGCGGAAAATTTCGAGGATTTTTTCGCGACATAGGTTTTATTAATTAAATGCTCACAAATCGATTCCCGCAATCATTTTTGGTAAAAGTAAATTTTTTCGCGAAACGACAATTTTTTCGCGGTTTTCGCGGTTTATTTCCGCGGTACAAATACCCCTATATTACTTCTACAATGTTGGCAAACACGTGTGCAAAATGTTGTGGCGATCCCATTGTCGGTTTTGGAGTAATACCCACACGGTCGTTTGGGAATATATAAAATAGATAGTCCCGCGGAAAATCGCGGAAAATTTCGTGGATTTTTTCGCGTCATGTTTTTTTATTAACTGACTACTGGCAAACCGATTACAGCAATCATTTTTGGTAAAAGACAATTTTTTCGCGAACCGCGATTTTTTTCGCGGTTTTCGCGGTTTATATTCGCGTTGAAAATATGCCTATTTTACTTTTAGAAAGTTGGCAAATACGTGTGTAAAATTTCGTGGCGATCCCATTTTCAGTTTTGGCGTGATTGCATGACATACATACATACATACATACATACATGGTCGTTTAGAAATTTATATATTAGATATGTAAGCCAAATTTTAAGCTTCCATTTGCAATTAGTCAATACATTGTACTTAATGCGACGTGCGCGCACAATTAAAACCGCACCACGAGAATTTTCCAATTTCATTTTAGAATTTAGGAGCGCCGTAATATTTTTATTGATTTTGTGCACAACATAATATCGGTGGCGTGGGTGTGCACATTATACAGCCCCGGAAAAATTCAAAATGAAACTAGATAAGTGGGAATTTCGCATTTTCATGAGTACTGAATCGTATTTTGGGTTTTCGGGAATTTTGAAAACATTTTAAGGCTTCATTAAACTGTTTTTTTTTTAAAGAAATTTGGATTAAATATAACCAACACCTCCAAAGATTTTATTTTACGTTGTCGATAGAAAGAACACAGAAAATGAAGTAAAAATTCAATACACAAACATTCAATACCATTTTACCTACTTAGATTTAATTATTCGGTATGTTTATTACTCCGCAAGTGGCCCTGAAAATAATTAATAATGTTAAGAAATAAACCAAACGATTGCAACAGGAATATTTTTAACTAGTTTTAATTGCATTTAACGACAGCTATGTTAACTATTTATGATTTTAAATGAAATGTACACTGTTTATGTTGCCAAAAAGTGATAGAACCTTCTGAATTTCGCCTTAAAAAGGGCGCCACCTCCTGTCAACTAAATAAAGTATCTGTTTTTAAATTATTAACCAAATATCGTTTTGTTGATATAAACAGAATGAGATCTCAAAAGAACGCGACTAATATTTCCCCACACTTCGCTGTACCATTTCGGAATTAACTAACTGAATAAAATCAACAAGCAATTCAGGGAGACAAATGGAACTTGCACTCGTACAATGAAGACTTGTACATATTTAATTCAATAACATTCCTAAAAAGGAGTTTCCTAACTTTTAATTTTGAATAGCATTCACATAGCATAACATAATCCCTCTTCCTTTAGATTCGCAGAAACGCTTTAAAAGGAATTTTCATAAATAAAAACAATTTCCGGTGAATACGCGTGCAATCTGTATTACGTATTATTCCTACCCCTAAGCGAGACATCATTTTTACATAGATTCCCGAATTTCTTTTCAAATCTCATGCATTATTTTTTAATAAAGAATATGTACTAAATATTTATTTTTATTACAGAAAACTTCTTAAAAATGTCGGCAAAGTTCATACAACCCCACATATCAATAATCTGGGTCAAACGATTTTTTTTCTTTACATCATTTATGATGCTAAAGTGGATCCTAGAATCCTTTTTGATCCTCTTGTGCCACTCTAAAATTACAATACTATGACTAATCTCAATCTTTTCAATTTTATTTTGGGTTATTTTCCCGTATGCACAATGTTGATTACGTGCTTTTATAACTTAAAGTGCCTCTCAATTCAGCATTAGCTGACACAAAAAATCAATAAGGAAAAGAAAAGGGAAAAAGACAACACAAATACTAAATATTTAATATCGAGAAGGATAACCGTAAACAGCAAAATATGTTTTCAACAAAGTTTTTCATATATTTCTTATAGACATGTGTCCGAAAATGCGTTAGAAGCACGAGGTTACATAACTTTTACAGTATCTTTTGAGCTTTCCTCATTTGTCACCAATTGTTGCCACATTTTTACACCGCCCGTACGTATAACACTTAACATCAGGCCAAATGGAAGTCGGGGCGCGCTTAAACTCGAATAGCCGCCATTAATGTCTGTTATCGCCCATAAGGAATCAAATAAAAATCATGAGTTTTCCTGTGTTTATATGCACAATCGTTTTTAAGTGCTGTGGAATTCTCTAGCCGATTTACTCTCAATGGGATCGCATCTTCTGTACGCTGAATCAAAAGTCATTTTTCTTCATTAAGTGGTTCAGCATTGATTGGAAATAATGTGATATGGCGCGTGTGTTGCGCCAATGCTCTCTGATCGGTTTAGCATTTCGGCATTTATTGATTGTTTGTGTTTGATGCGGAGGCGCGCAACATAGCAATTTGTTATGCGATTTATTTTCATTTCCAAAATAACATCGCTGTGTACGTTTTTCAAGACGTGTATAACGCAGATTCACGCACACATTTCATTACTGCGGAAAACAATAGCGTATCTTGACTGATGCTGGGTCTAATTGTTGTAGCTGTTGTAATTACACAAGCGATTGTTTTTGTCTCACTTGGGGCGAGAGCTTTTGAATTTCAGACACGTGCTAGCTGTTACACTTGTGTACCATAAAATAATTATTATGATCATTTTTCTGCATTAATAAATTGATGGTGGCTTTTGAAATGAAAATAAAAATAAACAATTCCTTATCCATTATGTTAAAATTTTGTTATTCATATTAATTATGGTTCATTAACGTGCCCGAATTCATAGTGTAATGTAACGATGTGACATTTTAATGATGATAAAGTAGGAGTGACGAAAATTAAACAAATGACGTGGCGATATGCAATAACTCTATGTTTTTAACTTGTATAAATAATAAATTTTGTTTTGTTCACATTTTATTCATCATACGTTGCGCTACAACCCAATCCATACACAAAAGTTTGCTCCAGACCGAGCGGTAAAATTTTATTAGTTAGTAATGTTAAAAGCCGCATTGTAAGTGACTTTGTAGTTTGATGTCCAGCAGAGTTGTTCATTTTGTAAAAAAAAAAAAACAATGTTTACAAAAATCTCACTTTTTTATTATTGTTAAAATATCTGAGGTAAAAACAGGTAATTAAAAAGTGTTTATTTAAGTAAACAGCATTCTTTTCAGTGTCAGGACGACTTATTGCATTATTAAGGTTGCATCGAGGTGGATGCATGAATGCAGTGTAACAAAGATAGAATGTCAATAAAATAAAGATAGAATTTGTAAAAACAAATAATGAAAGAAAAGGACAGCATTTAATGAATCATTCATGTCTCGCATTTTGAGTATGGAATCATAGCTTTACGAAAACTGTTTTTTATTAAATTCATTTATCAATTATAAATTAATTTTTTTTTATTTAAAAAAATGCTGAAGAGTTTCAATTCCAATTATCTTGATTGACACACTCTTTAATATCCTTTCACATTACTTATATAAATTAATCCTCTTATATACTCGTGTAATATAATAAAAGAGCGCAAAAAAGTCGTAGTCACTGAACAAAGTTGCAATTCACGCCAAAACTTTAGAATACTAATAAATTGCCCTACTATTTTCCTTCACTTGCGCATATTCTGAATTTCGATGAGTAAAAACTGCTTTTTGAATGGAATTTCTTAAACATTTGCCCTTAAAAGGGGACGCCAATTAAAATCTTGTTTTCAATAATTAATTTCCAATTAGGATGGAATGTGAAAACACATTTTACAAAATATCTTCCGTTTTAGTTTCTTTAAGTTAATTATCATTTAAGTCTTGTTAAATTAATTGCTAAATTATTAAAAAGAGCAAAAATAGTACTGCATAGTTTAATTTCAAGTTGATTCATTTTTGATTTTAAATTCTATTAGAAATCTTTGTGTTGTGGAATTTAATGACGCTAAAATTATGTATCTGATAGCTACCAAATTTACACTATATTTGTCAACATTCCGGAAGTAACATAGCCATACTTTAAAGGCGAAAATGAACCGCGAAAATTGCGAAGAAAATTCACGGTTCGTGCAACAAATTACGAATTCCAAAAATGATTAGATTTAAATTATAATTCCGCTTTTTATAACAACATATTGTGTCCGAGCAATGCACGGGTTTCTCTGAAAGTATTTCCATACAAAAATGCTGGCACTCTCGTCTATCAGGGGCATTTTAAACAAATGCCAACACATTTACTTAAATCTGAACGCTAAACGCACCCTTTAATTATGTATGTACGCACGAGAGTCCCTTTTATGCTTGTTTCAACTTTCAACACACATCGTTGCTTGCCAAAATGCTGATATATTATTATGTAAGTCGTTTGTTACTGAAGTTACACAGCTGCAATATGTACTCGTATGTGTAATATGGTGATTCACTTCCTGAACAAAATTGAACATCATCGTCGATGTCTTGCGATGTTGTTTGCAGAAAGCTTATTAGGGATGAGGGCGATGTTTTTTGATTTGCAAATTGTTCGGTAACAACGTTTGCAGTAGATTTTTGTAAGCTTTTTGTGTTTGTTGTAGTAGTAATGTTTATCGTTGATGTTAAAGGACTTGACGTAATGATATAATACCCAATTTAGTAAAGCATAACATTTCACTCACATGTTGACGAATGAAACACCCAAAAATGGCATTACTGAGTGTAAGTATTCAAATTTTAATATTATTTCACAACACAAACGATCTCAGTACGAGCAGTTCTTTGTGGAAATAAAACAAAGAATAAAAAAAACCTTAAGAGCTCTCGCCTCTCATGTACAATAATAAATAACGACTCGTGACTTGCCAAATTACGCCAAATTGAATCCCAAAATAGAAATGCGGGAAAGCTCAAAGCGCCTGATAGTATAGCAATAACACGCATTCATACCCATAAATTTATGTTAAATGTACAGTCATCTGGTAACTGCGATACCAAAATATTTTCGATTTATGTACAATGCCAACAGCATATATATTGATAATGTTACGTCAAACCACATATATCGATCACGGACTTCACGCAATAAAGCAAGTCTCAACGGCCTTCAACGTCATAAAAAAATCATAAATATTTAGGCAATACATAATTGCTTTGAAACACATTTTTATTTTATTTTCATTTCATTTTACCAAAATTGTGCTGGTCTAAATTTAGCAAACAATATTTTAGTAACATAAATAACTCATGTTGCTGAATATTAAAACCACTTGAGAACTTTCCCCAAAATTATTAATTGACGGAAAATTTCGATACAAAAAAACGCATTGTTGCGATGATTGAAATTAATAATAATTGGTATAAAAACTCAGCTGACTGACATCCAAATCGAAGCTAACTTGAAAATGCAATAAATATTTCGCGGGGTCGTAAACTGTATCTTAATGGTGTGGCAATAATCATAACAATATTCCTCGACATTCACGCTATAATTTGACTACTTCCCCTTGAAGCAAAAGTGTGTAGGGAGCTCTAAAGTGTGTTTGCTCATTTGTACCATTTTGTGCGCTATTTCGTTTTGTTTGCACATTTCTTGTCAAAATATTGGCCTTCAGCGAGAGTCAACATTGCCGCAGTTTATTTCTGCCCCTCCATTTTAAATACGAACATACTTTTATTCCGTGGATCAATTTCTTACTAAAATTCTATTAACTTTCTTAAAGTCAACCAAAATTGTTTGTAAACGCTGGCCCGTCTTTTCAGTCTTCACGCTTCAATTATGTTTTATGGCATTCCATCGGCACACTCGTCAGAAATTCACAGTATTAACTTCAAAATATGTTATAAAAATATTTCAAACAAATTTTAATTGATTACTTGTGTATTAAAGGCTTGAAAAGAAAGCACTCAATTTGACTAAGTATAATACGACAGCCCTGGTTTGTGGCGCCAATTAAGTATTAGCGTCGTAACGCATCAATTTCCTGACGCTGTGTTTTTTTTTTCAAAATACTTACCAATTTACCAGTTTAAAGTGGGATTCCCTGCCATGATATTTGAAATCTTATGAAGTGCATTTACGTACTAAGTGCTTTTAAATGCAAGTGGTTGGTCTGTCAATTGAAAAAGCTAGATTTAATTCACCTTTGTTGATGTGTTGGTTTTTTGTAATGGGTTCTTTTGTTGCTGTTTACTGCATTGGTGGATTAAGCGCACAGTCAGTAAGCATTGTCGAGTGTTAATATAATTCTCTTGGAATTTATTACGACGTAGATGTATAGCTACAACAATAATTTAAAAAAATATGAACTTTAATTTTGTGACAAATTATCATTAGAATTTATGTTTAACTTTGAAAAATAAAAACAAGCATTTACTGACCTTGAAATGTTGAGAAACATTTTTGCCATTTCGATAATCAAGGTTCAAGTTTTTTGAGTACATTCACGGTTCACCTTTGTTCAACAATATCCTTTTAAAGGTTCAAGGTCTGGGAATTTATGAAAGCATTGAATAACTGTATAGAGTAATAAATAATAAATAAAAAATGAATATCCCCAAGTGTTAAAAGCTCACTTATTTAAGCATTACAACAATAATACTTTACTTGATTGAGTACATGTAATGGATTTTCACACAAATTGTTATTTAGATTATTAAACTGAGTGAGTTTTCAATTTAAATAAACACCACCGTCCACCTTCAACAACAAATTTATTAATCTATACACGATAAAATAAATTGCTTTAAAACAACAAACCCAAACACTTTGTCAACGTTAAAACAACAATAAAACAAATCAACTTAAGTCCCAAGCGTGTGATATTTTTAAAATGAAAAAGTTTAATGAAAAATACGAGTACACACCCGTAACTCTGTAACGCAGTAATTTTGGGGACATTTTTCTTGCTCCTGTCAAATGTCAATTATACAAGCTTAAGGTTCATTTATTCTTTGTTGTTCTGCGATATTGACTACGGGCATATTTCATTGTGTTGCGTCCAATAAAATATCCAATATAGTAGTTAGTTGTGTATGCCCTTGAGGATGTTTCGTTAATTTCCTCTTCCACTGATCCCACCGATGATAAGCCAATGTCTTAATTAAACAGGGCTTATTTCTCGGAACGTAATAAATTTTGCCAAATCTAGCAACAGTAGGGTATATCCGTTATTTGAAATACATATTATTTATATCGTGAAACATGTTGGCAATATGTTGCTGGATTTGCATTGTTTAACTAACTCGCAGTTGTAACTTGTCAGCCAATGGCGTGTTTGTGTTTATAGACGACCAAAGTGCGCATTGAATTACACAATTGTGTTGTTATTATATCATTGAAAAAAGTGTGTAGATTAGTTTATATTTGAGGCACAACAAAATATTTTTATTAAAAACTGTTAGTTTTCTTAAATAACAAAAACAATGTGTTATTCAATTGTATGGTTAAATAAAATGTAACGTTTGAAAAAAGGATGGAAATAAAGTCTCGATCCATGTTTTTTTTATAAAATACATTTTTTAAAAAGCACAAATGGAATAACGAATGTTATTGAAAACATTCGGCTTCAAGTCCTAACTAAAAAAAAACGTTTTATAAAAACAATGTGTAGCTAGCAATAAAATGCATTGTGTCAGTCAGTTGACGTAGTTCTCTTTCTTTGATGTACTCGTATGTGAATTTGAAATAGAATAATACAACAAAGGATATTCTTGTCACTTTGAACTCTACAGGATTCTAATTTCGGGCATGTCACAAATTCACAAAGCAATTTTCAAACAACTCGCATGTGCATTGCACAATTTGCTTGCATATATGTATCTAACTATAGCACTGGCTGTGCTCTAAAGTGGAAAAGATGCTGAACGAGTGAATACACTAGGTAAATTGAACTAAATGTTGATTTTATATTTCTACCAAGAAATCTTCAGCACAGAGCATTTAATTAAAAATTGTAGCTCTGAGTCAATATGAAATTGTTTAGCGAAATATCTTTAAAGTAAATTATTGATTCAAAAATTCAATAAATAGCTTGAACACTTAGTTGACATAAGTGCATCAATCCAATTGTAATAAGATACGAACGCGCTTTGCAGTAATTCACCATGGGATTTGCAACAATATTCAATTAATAATAATCTGTATAGTAATATAATTCAAATTGTAAACTTAGCATTAAATTAGTATATAAGTGAAATTGCGATACAAATAAAGTTTGTTTATTTTTGGAAACTTGTGATATTAAGTCATTATTTACATCGGTTAAAGTGCGGCTGCTTTAACCTATGCCTTTCCATTTTCAGCTCAAATTTGTCTTCTAACCAGTTGCAACAAAAATGTTATTGAACATCTCCGCAACCAATACATATAAGCTTTTATTTATGTTAATCGTATAAACATTATGCCGATGAGTTTAATTTATAAAATCTAGCAAAACGAATTCCAGTACCACACTCATTGAACGCCTGAATATTGGTTGCTTCTATTATTAATGAGCATTTTTGAGAAACTTCTAGGCATCGTAAATAAAGACAAATCATTAAAACAGAATAAATAAGTTGTACTCTCGCTTCAAAGTGGTTAATAATAAAGACACCCCTTTTAAGTTACGTAATGAGGTCCTGATATCCTGCACTTCGGAACACTTGTTCAACTTAAATATTATACAAATTACATAAAGATATAGAAATAAACTTGCAACATGATGCTTTCAAAACTTGTGGCATGTAAACCACATAAACCAATTAAGCCGCACTTGAAGACTTCGTGTGGGATTTCAACTAAACCTTTGCACTCTATAGACATGCATGGTTCGTAATTTAAGCTTAGCTAAGTTAATAGTGGGTTATTGTTGCTGCGTACCCTCATCCAGTGGTTGTCTGCATTAGTGTTAGTAGAAGTTATTGCAAGTAAGTAAATTTGTTTTGGTATGGGTGATGACACTAAAGACCAAATTCATTAGCATTTATCATTTAATTGGATGGTTGGTGTTGAGATCCTTTAAGGGTTTTTTTTGTTCATATTACCCATTTTATGTAGGAAATTTAAATTTATATTATTAAAGTTTATGTTAATTATTTTCTATTGACATTATTCATTTGAACTTTTAATAATTTTTTTAGAGATAATATGTATTACAAACTCTTTGCATTCCTAAATTAAAGATCCATTAAAAATTCTTCGTGTGCCTTTATTTCGTTTTTCCAACTTGTACGTCTGTAAAATTGCTTAATGATCCAACTGCCACTTTAAGCGATATTATAAGCACATACACACACGGTCGTTTCACTTTGTATAAATATATTAATCAATATATAAAAATTCAAGGTTCACACTATTTATATCTCAGAAATCGTCCTTTTATTTAACCCGTTGCTGAAGTTCTACAATTGTTATGCTCTACATTATCAGTTTTTAATAATTCCACACCTACAATGTTTTTTTGTGTCTTTTTAATAATAATAATCCTTATAATTAACATCCGGATTTCCCATTCCATAGTCAGTGTAATCATGTCCTGGTACAAGCTTTCCAGGTTGAGGTTGAGGCTACATAAATGATAATCGTAGTCACTTTTAGTTTCATGGATTCACTAATTTTAAAATGAATTTTTTACCATTTGGTCTGCTGTATCCATATCTCCATGCTACATAAATGATAATCGTAGTCACTTTTAGTTTCATGGATTCACTAATTTTAAATAGAATTTATTACCATGTCGTTGTAGCCTGGGTAGTCTCCTGTATCCATAACTCCATGCTAGATAAATGAAAATTGTGGTCGCTTTTAGTTTCATCGATTCACTAATTTTAAATTGAATTTATTACCATGTCGTCGTATTCTTGGTAGTCTGGTGTATCCATATCTCCTGGCTACATAAATGAAAATTGTAGTTACTTTAAATTTCATCGATTTACTGATTAAAAATTTTATTTATTACCATTGGCCGTCCTGGTGTATTCATACCTCCAGTTTGAGGCTACATAAGTAAATATTGGAGAAATTTCATCGATTCACTAATTTTAAATTGAATTTATTACCATGTCGTTGTAGCCTGGGTAGTCTCCTGTATCCATACCTCCATGCTAGATAAATGAAAATTGTGGTCGCTATTAGTTTCATCGATTCACTAATTTTAAATTGAATTTATTACCATGTCGTCGTATTCTTGGTAGTCTGGTGTATCCATATCTCCTGGCTACATAAATGAAAATTGTAGTTACTTTAAATTTCATCGATTTACTGATTAAAAATTAAATGTATTACCATTGGCGCTTTCTGGTTGTTCTGCATGAAAGGCTAGATAAATGAAGTATTTTGTCACTTTTAATTTCATCGATTCACTAATTTAAAATTTTATTTATTACCATTGGCCGTCCTGGTGTATTCATACCTCCAGTTTGAGGCTACATAAGTAAATATTGGAGAAAATTTCATCGATTAACTGATTTTAAATTAGATTTATTACCTCGTGTCCATAATCTGGGCTTCTTGCACCACGATGATGGTGATAACCGTCGACTTTGGTAGCCTTTTCTGCAACCAAAATAATGCATAAGCACAAAAAAATTACTATTTTTAACATAACCATTATTAATTTATTTTTTTTAATTCAAAATTTAACCGAGGTTTAAATTTTTCGACGAATCCCATGCGAATGACTGATTAATTTATAAGATTTTGTCTTTTATATAAAAAATTGAGGCAAAAGTACGGGCAATATTCATTATAATACATATTAAATTTTTTTGTGTCCTAATTACATTATTATTAGTTTGTCTCGTAATACATTTAAAAAACAGTAATGCTCAATTTCTTTCATTTGAGCACGTTTTCAATCATAAGTTTTTTATAAATAATTTTTTTAACAACATTACAACATAACAAATTGGTGATAACAATAGAATGATGCCTTACTCGTGACTTAAATCAAATGCAAATATTTTAACACATTTTTATTTCGTCGCTTTGGCAGTTTAATTTAGTGCAAAGTGCACAATTTTACAAAATTAAAAAAAGAAACGGAAAATTGAATAACATTATATTGAGGAATCCTTGTCATGATCATCCTTTTGAAATAATGTCGTGGATGGAAGATGAAAAAGAATTGTAATAACGATATTAGTGACGATATGTCATTGCAAAATTTGGTGATTATCAAACGAATGTCTTCTTTTTGCGAGGTGTTTTTAACTAATCGGACACTGACAAATCGTTCCCGACATCATTTATGAAGTTTTACACGAACCGCGATTTTTTTCGACGTTATCCCGGCTTATTTTCGCGCTTAAGGAATTATGTTACTTCCGAAATGTTAACAAATACGTGTGTAAAATTTTGTTTCGATCCCATTTACAGTAAATAATTTTAGAGCGATTTAATCCCATACACACAAACACACTCGGTTTTATATCTTAGATTTTGTTTAAAATAAATGTTTTTGAAATGAACTGTATCAAAGTTCAAACCATGACAATTTTACAACATTTCATGCAATTTATTATTTTATCAGAACCTAGATATCCCTGTTGCATCATATAATAATATGAAATGTGAATTCAATGCAGCGTTCAAAGGAGCCAGCAAATCTATTCAGTATCTCACCAATTACTGTAACAATCAGGAGCATTCATTCAGTTGAATTGCGTTTCAAAGTAAAAGCAGTCAAACTCAAGCATGTATACAATTATGTGCAAGTTACAAGTCATCCCGAAATGTTGCTCAACGATATTCTGGTCTGATGCATTACCGGAAACTGTGTATAACATCACGATGCAATATTGCACGTGAACTCACTCGAATCCTTTATGTAGTTACATGAAGGGCAGGTGCTTACTGCTTTCCTTTTGGCTGCATAACGTGTTTACTGTTGATGTCACTGAAATATATAACTCAATTAGATTGTATGAGTGCACAGGATGAAATTATTTAGCAACTGGAATGGATGTTTGTTTCGACAAATTCAATATTTTAAATGAAGTGTGAGCTGAAGGGAAATTTCAAATTTGGTTACAAAATAACGGGATAATCCAACTTTAGCAACTTAATCTCATAGATTTTTCAAAATTAATTAAATATTATGTAAAAACATTTTATCATTTAAATGGATTTTTTTTTTGATAAAAGATGGTCAGGCTTCTGAGAGTTCCAACATTCGCTACAAAACTTTGATTTAAAAGAGACTTTAAAATAATATTTTAATAATTTTCCGATACTCTATCTTCTATTTTAAAATTTTATCACGAACCCCGATTTCTTTCGCACATTATGTTGGTTTAAAATTGCCTTTAACTAATGTTTACAGTTTTTTTTAAACATACTTGTCATTTTAACAACGGTGAATAAATTTTATGCCATTAACCAATTAAGAAGCGCTTGAAATAAATGAGATTTACTGAAAAACATAAATAGAATATGGTTTTCACGATTTGTATTACTTCTGATGAGAGATTATTATTTGATGTGCAGAACCACATTTGCAATGCACACGAAGTTAATGCATTTTAAAGGAATATGCTATCAGGAAACTGAACCAATCTCATTTATTTAAGTCAAAGGAAGAAGGAATATGGGTTGCTCTCAAATTTTAAAAAATGCAACTTAACGTTTGGCGCAAAACAAACTAAATTATTTGAATGGTTTATGAGAGCTGTATATAAAATAAATTCCATTTAATAGAAGAACAACAATTTCCGTTTTATAAAAATTGCCCTAATTTCGTTATAGCATGATTAAAATTCTCGGAGCGCAGTCTTCCTTTCCAGAAATTGTTATTTGTTGGTATTCATCTCAAATATTTTGTCACAATTGACAACAATCAGGTTATCATTATAAATAATTGTGACTCAACTCGGAATTCAATCCACAATTTCATTCATATATATTTAAATTTCAATTCCGAATTGTTACAAAAGTGTCTGGAACGGAAGCAACAAATCAATAAGCATTTCAATACACAAACTTTTATGAAATTGTAATTCACATATCGATAAAAAAAATCTATAACTGTTACAATCCACATTGCTACGACCATTCCATTGTTTTGCTTACTGTCCAGTGTCCACCGACCACCACACAATCGTATAGATACGCTCTTTTGTATGTAGACAAAAAGAGCTTCCAATTGCAAGTCCCGAAAGACAATTAATACACGTAACCCACATGAGGATCGTTGTAGACAAATTGAAATTTCCAAACATGTAACACAAGTGCCCATATCTGCAGACGCGCACATACACTCGTGTACGGTAACAAAGCAAAAGTCAACTGGGCGCAATGCTGTTGATTGCCATTTGGGAGAGCCGCACTTCTATACGTGTTCCAACTGCCATTTACGTAGGCCCTGTCATGTCTTGTTCTGTATATTATTTGAAAATGTAATTAAGTCATAAGTGTTCCATTGTTTTGCACCACATATAAGGGCTAACGCCTCCCTCCACCTCCCCATCCTCCCAAAAAAAATGCTGGCGTTCGGCACCAAATGGGGACCGAGTGCAAATATCCATATGGGGTGTGTGGGTGTGTGGCCGACAATGCTTGTTACCGCACAATCATCGTTCACACGTTTGTCGGAATGGACAGTGAAATGCTGTGTTAATATTAATTATTATTGGCTGAAGCACGTTGTGCACGTTTCGCCCGCAATCTCATCAAGTTGTCTGCATTTTCAGCAAATTATTAAGCCTTTTCTGTCAGTTTGAGTCTCGCCAGTCGCCACATTTATTTCAATATTAAAATATCGACTTCCGTCATCGCTCAACACAAAATAAGCGCCCCCCCAATGATCAACAATATTTTGTTTGTGTGCATAATTTGTTGGTTAAATGTGTATTGCGGGATGAGGATATTTTTCCCACTTCTCAAATAAAACATTCTTGAGTAATTTATGGATTGTTGGAACCGTTGGTTAATGGTTTATCATTATCAGTACGTAAACGTACTTAACAATTATATATGAAAATACTTAGCGCGTTTATCGCCCCTTGGGTACTGAAGGCATTTGTAATCTGTTTACATTTTCTATTTGATAATTAACATGTATTTGGATAAGCATGTGAAGTTTAGTTTATGACTGAATAATATGCTTTTTCGTCGAAACTTTAGTTCAAACACAAAAAAAAAGCATAGTCTATTTTTGTATTGCTAAATAAAGGGGGAGAAGATGTTAATGGGAAGTGTGTTTCTTTCGTGGAAATCACAATTTAGGAAACACGAAACTGAATGAAGTGCAGAGAATTCATCGCAAAATTTTTATGCCACTCCCTGGTCTGTAAATCGACCATAAATTAAAAATCAATTGTCTAAAAAACTTTTGGGCAGTTTCTATTCCTTGCTAAAAGTTGTCTTTAATGACACAAATTATTAGAGATTCTCTATGTTATTAAAACAACAAAAGGGTAAATGAAAAGCAGAGTTAATTTTGGCCCATTTTTAAAAAATCATATCAAATTAATGCATTAACTAAGGGTTTCAAGTGGATTAGGTTTAATTTCAAATCAAAAATTTTATAGTTCTTAACTTAATAACATTTCTTAGATTTTGACCTTCACATATTGGCAGATTCACCCAAAGCTTTTGACCCAAAATATATTTATTTAATATTTAAATTTATTTCGAACGTAAAAATTGATTCCGAAAAATTGGATCCGGTCGAAAATATTGCTCATAAACTATGTCTTGGGCAACAGAGATCAAATTTTTGAAACAGCGAATTTGTCCCAAAGAGTGGAGCAAATTTTTTGTATCATAGAATTTTATAAAACGACTTTAAGCTTAAGATTTATTGCTTCAGAGTTGAGTTGTTGTACAAAAGTCTGAACATCAAGATGAAACTCTTTATAAAGTATAAAACTACATCGCGGGGAGAGCGACTTATGAACTTATTACGACTTACATGATTCAAAATCGTAAAAATTCGTAACACGACTTTCTCTTATCGCATAATAAATTTCTGGCATAAAAAAATTAACATTTTGACCTTGATAGGTTGAGCACAAAATGTTATGCAAAGATACAATAATGTGAAAGAAAATTTTCACAAATATTTAAGGTAAATAAATATCTAATATAAAAATAGCATCACCTAAAATTTAAAAATTTTTAATTTTGAAAAGTGATATTATTTCAAAACCACGCAATTATTCAGAGTCAGCAGTTGTCAAAACATATTTCTACATCATTTAATTAATTTAAAAATATTTGCAAACGAAAGAATCTATTACTCAAGCATGGTGGGACGGAATAAACTAAGAAAGAAAATTGGTACTCCCGGACATTCTTTGCACACAAACACACGAAAAACGGAGCTCTTCCGACATAAATGTTTATTACATTTTAAAAACGCACGCGCACAATTTTCACTAAACAATGAAAATTTGAATCTCATTTTAGAATAAGTTCTGCAGTGTACTTATTCACAATACACACGAAGTCATCGTTGAACATCTTCTTTTTTATACCAAAGTCATTTCACAAAATATGTGAATTATGATGGCATTTCCTTTAAAGCATCTTAATCATGTCTTCTTTTTTTGTGCGTTCTTTCAGATAAGAGATCGCCTGCTAGAAGTGGGGTGCCTCTCAATGGTGTGAATGTTTACGCTGGTGTATTCGAACCAAGCGAGAGAACCACAGCTTCGTTCATGGCCGAATTATTCGAGTAAACAAAGTGTGTAGTGAAAAATAAAAATAAACAAAGCACCGCATACACACGTTGGACTTGAGGCTGAGGAATACAAAATTTACACGTTAAAGCAATATGCGTGCAACAACCGCTCAGGCTAATTGAAATGGAAAACAGAAATTCAAAAATTCTTTGTGAGCTGCCCATAATTTCAAAAAATATTAGCAACACTTTGCAGTAGTCGACGCACTGACGCCAGACACTACTGTGCGCCCACCCACTCTTTGTTGTCATGTAAGACACAAGGCACTGTTTCACACTCGTTGACACTGATGGCTGCGCTGCATGCTTATCCACACACAGTATCAGCTGCGACGACGCATTCACAATAGTCTCGCGAAAAAGTAACACGAAAAATGATTTAGGACATGCGATTTTTTTTGTGATTGTGTATTTTAGTGACGAATTGGATTTTCAAAGGAGTGCGTCTAAATAACTAGAGTGCTTTCACTGCAATGCAAAAAGTGCTCAAACAAATAGTGAATAATAAATATTTTGCAAAAATAAAAAATACAGAAAATACAAAAACCTTTTCGTGGTAGTTAAAATCAGTGTTGTTTGAGCACAATGTTGCATAAAATGCTGAAAATGAATTGTTGATATATTTATAAATATCATACAGTTTAGTGTGTTTACCGTTTTGTTGTGCGAGAACTCTAAAGCTTTGTGTCGACGCCGAAGGAGCTTTATGTGTGAGATAAAATCAGTGTGCCGCAGCAGTTTTGTTATGTGTGCAATCCTACCCTCCATTGTGTGCAATTTAAGTGGCGCTGTGAAAGTTTTTGTGCACAAACAATACACGTAAAGAGTGAAAAAATTATTTGCAAATATTATGCAAAATTATTACTTAGTGGATAAAAGTCCTGCGACAAAATAAGGGTTGAATTTTTTGGTGCTTGCTTTTAATACGAGCAAAAATATTTTTTAATTAAGAAGGGAGAAAAAAATAAAAGTATTTTGTTTAAACCAAAACATGCCAGTACTGGGTCGGTTTAATTAAGTGAATCAAAACAAAATACAATCACCTCTCTACCCGTTACGAATAATTAAAAATCTATTTATTTAAAAGCACAATACAAATAAACAAAGAGTAAAAAAGACAACCAAATAAAATGGGCTGTGAACTGGGCAAGCTAGCGTCTAGCTCCAAAAACAATGGCAACAATGCATTCGGTCCTGGTGAACCACCTGTGCCAGCACCACCCGATCCCCGATTACCTCTCACCGCCAAGCAAAAGTACACAATGGTGGCGTCATGGAAAGGGATTAGTCGCGCAATGCAGCCCACTGGCATTTGCATGTTCATCAAGTGAGTATATAACTATGTATATCGCTGCAGTGCTGTTGTTGGATTAACGGTGCTTCGTTTTAAATATTTTGTGTTGAACAGTGTTAAAACTGTCGTTGCGACATAACTGCGTGTTGAGAATTTAAGCATTCGCTAGTATTGGAGCATTAAAGCAAGTGGAATTTTAATTTTGCATGCGGGTGTAAGGATTTTATCGCCATTAAAATTAACTCTAACGCATTTTAGTTATAAATATAATATTTTACAGTTACGTGCATTGCTTTCAAAGGACAATCATTGTTGCTGTAACACGGTTGAAAATCTAAATGTATTTTATCGTTTTTAATCTGTTTTCTTGTAATTAAACGGAAAATGTGTAGGTGCAAGTAATTAAAGAAGTGCCTCACATTTAATTAATGAGCTAGCATTTAGGTGGTTCAGCTTTTCATCCTTTTTTAAAGATAAAAATATAAATGCGCTATTTGTGAAATGTTAATGATAAAATATGGAGCAGTCTCTGTAGGAACTGTATATAGCTCAACATTTTCTTATTTTGGGATTACTTCATTAGGATAATTAATCTGTTGAGTTTAACCTTAATTAAAGTCTTAAATGCTAAGAACATGTTTTTTCAAATATACATGTTGCATTAAATGTACATTTTCTTTATCACATTATATTCACATCCTTTATCAAGGATTTCAACGGTTTAAAGGGGCTTAATTTATTTTAAATTATTTATTTATTATTATGACCCAAATGTAAAGCACGAATGAAGAATTAACTGATTTTACATTTCCTTAATCCTTGTACAATTTGTTAAAACATCCAACGGTATTTTATTAACAAGTATTTCCAATAAAGCAACTACACTTTCGAAAGCCGTGTTACACAGGAAAAGTTTTACCCTCGTTGTAAATTGAATTTAAGTAATAAATATTGTTATAAAAATAGCACATCCCTTTTTGGGGGGTTTTGTTGGAAAAAAGGGAATAATCAATAAACTTGTTAGGATTTTTATTAGACTATAGGACTTCAAAATATGTTACTGGCAACAACTTTAACTTTCAGAATAAAAAACTTTGAACATTTCAATAAAACGCAGTCAAAATTTATTATTTAGCGTTAAAATATAAAAATCTTGTTACAAAATTGAATTTCAAGCATTATTGAACGTTGTTTCGCTATGTACAACGTTCGTGTTCCAATGCAACCCAAAGTTAATAAACAGCCAAATCCATTCACAGCCTTAAGTTCCGAAGGCTCAAAATCTCAGCAATCTGTAATCACGGCGGGACAAAAGTCCGTTGATTCAAAATACCGTCAGCAAAAATCCCGAAAATCAATACGCAAACTAGAATCCCGACAATCCAAGAATCCCGATAGTTAATCAAATTTCAAATCCTTACTGGCCATAACTTTAAACTTTTGAATAGACCACCCTCTGTATATTTAAAATTCCTTAAGAACGCCTTTATAAGGAATACCATCATATCACAACTGTATCAAAATCATCTTTCATTAAAGGGCATTTCAAGCATTTCACACAATTAAAATTTTTATTGCATTTATATTCTCAAAACTGTGCAAATATGTTGTCACGTTGTGCAATGTGCATGCAGCTGCATGAATGACATCTTCCTGTGTGCATATTGTCACCATGATGAGAAAGAATTCCCTTTCATCACTCAGTGACAGAAGCCAGAACATGTTGTACGCGTGCAACGATGCTCTAATAAGTCTAATTGTAATGCGATGCTTCGCCACCGAGTTATGAACAAATAGACACTACCTATGTGCGCGTATGCTGACGTGACAATGATTTGTTGACGTTGGTATGTCTCTTGGTTGTCGTACACGTAAATATCATCATGAAATGCTTCATTCATGTGACACTTTACAAAGTTCTCATGTTCACAAAATATGTCGAAATCCGCACGCGTCCATATTCATTATCTGAAAGAAGTCAATCAGAAGTCAGAGTTTTATGTATAAACAGAATATAAAAGATAATGGTTAGTCTAATTTTAGATCCCTCTACCTCATAAGTCATAATCAAAACAAATTTATTAAGTGTATATTTAAAGTAATAACAACACCTGAGCTTATGAAAACGCCACATTTTCGCAAAATGAATATCTAAATATACCCCTAATTGTGACAAATTCCCTCTTCTTCTTTTTTGGCTCGAATTACCACATGGTAGCTAAGGCAATCAGCAATTACTCATGTTTCATTGTAGACTTTTCATCATCGCAAATGAGTTCAAATGATAATATTTATTTAAAGACGCGACGCCCTTTTCATTAATTCGGGTCAAAACACATAGAACGGAGTCGTACAACAATTGAACGACCAAGGGAATTCACAAACGATGTGAAAAAAAGTTTCATTATGTCTGCAAACATACACATAGGCTAATGATTCTTATTGTCAAATTGTACCGTCACACGCGTGTAAACTGAAGGTAACAATTTTTATTACGCTTATTTCAGTTTTAAATAAAGAAATTTAAATTTATGTAAATAAAGTGAAATAAAACTTTTGAATTTAAAATCTTCATAACATTGCAAGTTGAGCAAGTAATGAAAGTTGTTTATTGTTTTGTAGTTTAATTTCAAATTTCAAACAAAACTTCCATTAAAATTCGATTTTTTATGGCTGTTAGAAAACTTTTCCACTTTTGGCGATTTTTTTTTTTTGGTTATTCTTAAGTTGTTGGATTCATGTTAGTCAAGTGTAAGATATTTCTCAAATACAAAAAAAAAATAGGAAAACCTTTTTTGGACCTTGAAAAAAATAAATGTAACATTGAAATTCTCAAAAAAGTTGTTTACTTTTATAAGACCTTGAGAAATTTAATAAATTTTACGAAAAACTTACGATTACGAAACGGTTACGAAACATAAGATTTTAAATTAGACCTTGAAACTTTACTTGAATTGTTTACAAAATTATAGCCCTCTGCAAAATCTAGAATTATGCACAATATCAAGAGTTTCTAAAATGTAATGTAACGTTTAATCAAAATATTTAGAAACGTGCTTTTTCGTAATTATTATTTAGAATTTCAAAGCATTTAAACGATATAAATTATTTAACTAAACTTCAATAATGTAAGGGGAAGACGTGATTTTCATAAAGTAGAACATTAAAACCTTAAAACGTTAACTATTAGTGAGAAATAAATGTATTTAAAGCGGCTGATACTTTTATTATTTAACATATTCTTATGAACAAAAAAAATTGGCTAAATAGGATGTTTCTTTTAAATGCCAATTTCTTCTTTCTGAATTCTCAATTTTTCTCTAAGGTGAATAACAGTTCTTAAAGATTTAAAGCGTAACTTTTTTACACCCTTAAAGATATTTGCTTTTAACAAATCACTAATCCCAAATCAATGATAAATATTATTTGAAAAGAAAATCATGAAAAAAATAGAAAAACCAATTACCCGATCAGTATTCATTATGTTCGGACATTGATTATTATTACTGCTATTATAACCGAATTTGCTTGAAATAAATTCAGTTATTATAAGCCATAATTCATAACTGAACAGCTTGTACCAAATAATTGCAATATATGTAGCCGTGTGTGTTATTTGTCAATTCACATTGAGATCTTTTAATGAAATACATGTCAATTAACACAGTGCTAAACTTCGAAGTTGTGAATTTTTGCTCGCAGCTGCCACTGCTTTAATGGACATCATACATGCGAACGTGACTGGGACGTTGTGTATCTGTGCTAATTTAATTTGAGCTGCATCGGATTACATTAATTGCTCTTCACTTTATTATAATATTAATAAATGTTCGTTACTATTTTCTGTGTTTACACAAGTTTCGCAAACACACACACTTGCTTTGATTGATAATTAATTTAAGCTTTACTGCTAAATTTTCAAAATTCAGTTAAATAAGCAAAGAGTGCAAGTTTGCAACGAAAACATTTTTGATTGATGCGATAACTTTATAATTAACTTCGTTTTGAATAAACTTTTCAATGTACGGGGTAGTTGCAATTACTACGACAGTTAATATTTATTCATATAATGTAACATAAATAGATGATGTGAAGGTACACATTTATATTCATTTGTATTTTAAACTGAGTACAAAAGTTGTCTTAGAAGAAACTATTTATTTGAAGCTTTATATATACTCGTAGTTATTTTGTTGATTCTCAACAGTATTTCAAGTTGAAGGGTGGGAGAGAATGTTTTTTGAAGAAAGAAATCAATGTATTTTACTATAAGTTTTAGTTGTTAGTTAATGATGTAGAAACACGTTTTGACACCCCTAGAAAAAATGTGTAAATCTCTTTAAGTAATCTAAAAACTAAAAAACATAAAATTTTCTGAAAAATTTTCTAAACTTATGTTTACGTTATAACAACGAATTACATATATCATATTTACTATTCCTATAGACCATAGAGTATTGAGCCATAGATGTAAACACATTTTTGTGTATGAATACCAGTTAGGAATGCAATTAAATGTACACGTATGTTTATAAACATTTTATTATTTATTTAAAATTTTACGTTCGGTTCATGAGCGTTTTTTGAAATTGATCATGAACTAATTTAAAATCTTTGCATTCCAAGCTTAAATAATTAAATAAGAAAGAAAATAATTTAAAATCAAAAGATGTATTCACTCAATTCAATGTTATTAAATTCGATTTTGGTCTCTTTTTTCAGGCTATTTGAGGAACATGCTGAATTATTGGCAATGTTTGCAAAATTCCACGAGCTAAAGACGAAAGAGGAGCAAGCAAACTCTGAGGAGTTGGCTGAACATGCTACCAAAGTCATGGAGACATTGGACGAAGGCATTAGAGGCCTCGACGACATGGACACATTCATGGAGTTTTTAACACAAGTAGGCAGCTCACACACAAGAATTCCAGGATTTAAGGCTGAATACTTTTGGGTAAGAGATTTTCGTTTTTAAATTAAATATTCGATCATTATTAACACAAAATGAATACATATTAAAACAAATTTATTGACTTCACACGACTGTATTTATTGATTAAATTGAGTCACACTTCCGTCTAATTGAATAGCAATCAGTCTGAATTTGTTGCAATAATGCGTGTATGAAGTGTGTGGAAACGGAAAAGTTTCAGACACAAATTGCATTTGAAACGTGAAGATAATGAGTAATGACAAACACGCACGGCAAAGGTTGAAGCAACTCTGATCGAATATTGCGGTGACTTTTATGAAAGGTCATACAATATTCAATGTAACTATATTGGTGTTTTCCATGTGGATGGATTACAAGATTGCGCAACGGAAATGATTGTCTTAATGGAAGCATTGTTCGCTTTTATTGCTATGTGACGAGACTAACATGAAAACATCCATGCAGACATTTTATATGTGCCCAAGGTCGTGTACCTACTCCATTTTCATTAAATCCTTGTGACAAAATGTGTGTGGCAAAATCCACTCGCTCATTTATATCCATTTCGGGCATTTTGTGAGGACTAAAGTGACTTTTTTTCCAGCTCTCAACGACTTCAAAGTATTGTTGTTTGTCGACACACAATCTACTGGCTGCACAGAGCATTAGGCATTTATATAGTCACATTGTGTTTGCCCAAGATCATTAATCACGTAACCTGCCAAATTAGATTTGGCACATTTTCTTCACCGACTGAATTTAAATGAAATCTACCTACGCATTATTTTTTAATGAAACTATTTGAAATGTGTTACAAATTAAAAATAGTTTATTTTACTGTCATTTAAAAAATCAATAACAACATGATTGCTCAAAATGTTCTATCAAAAGCACAATGAACAAAATAAATCATATTTGCGATAATACAAATACTTGAACACAGAATACACTTGGTTTAAGTAACTAATGGTAGCCGATAGGCCATCGCTCCCAAGTTCCATGCCTTGACATTTTAAACACCTAATTGGATGCCATCACCATACCAACGCTCAGTTAGGGGGTAAAATACCCACATTATTGAATTTCCATCAATTGTGTTTCTAAGGACTGTAAGAAATCGTATAGATTTTCATGGAAACTCGACATTTGGCAGTCTCCACTCAATACACTCAACCCTGATATTTCTGTGTAACATAATTCGTCTGTCGCACCCTTTAATCAGTTACTATGTTATGACAAAATGTCGTCCCTTTGATCACTTCAAAATTCCGTCATGAATATTTAGTTGTTGTCCGTGCGTTAAGCTCAACAAGTTGATGGAAATCAAACTCACCCACACCACCATTCTAATGGGGATACAAAGTAAAGCAAGGATCTATCGCCATGTTGCCGTCATGCAACTAATCGCGCTATAAATATGCAGGCGATGTTGCAGTAAATTTTGGGGAATTTTATCATAATTCACATTTCGGTCATACAACAAAAAGGCAATTTAACCGATAAATGAGTTCCGTTTAACAAATTCATGGGACGCTTCTGTATTAGCATTTAAAGGATACTGTGGAGGGTAGTTTTTGGTCTGTTGCAGCATTAAAAATAATATTTCCAGGCACATATTACCGCGTCTAGTTTTTTATTAAACGACACAATTGTAACTTCTGAAAGCTCATTCAATCTTCGCTTGTTTTAAGTACAAGTCATCAGTGATGTTTTTGCAATACTTTTGTATTCAATTCAAGACACTTCATTCTTAAAAATACAACTAATAAAAAAAGAAGATAATATTGAAGAGTTGTGAGCCAAAATATATTTATGATTAAAATTTCCAAACCAGTTAAAATATCTTAATATTTCAAAAGTCGCAAAAGAACTACTGACAATTCCGAACTTATTTGCTAATCTAATAAAAACAAAACTGAGACATAGACTTCATGTAAAGACAGCCTCTTATAAAAACTAAATTACTAATATAAAATAGCTTACGGAATAAACTTTTTTTAAATATAATTAATACTGTTTAAAAAAGCAGCTCTTCGTAATAATAAAATATAAACGACGATGTTGTAATGATCATATAAACATGACACTTTTATTCAATACATTTTCTCTCAATTCAATACAAATTTTTCTCCCAATTGAAATGACTTAAATACAATTCAAAAAATCGAATTTCATCACTACTCGTCATTGTACCGCATGTATAACTGTACTGGCATACTCGCTGTTCTATATATTTTCAACATCATACTTGATATTTCCACACGCATTAAAAAGCACCCTTCTTTCAAGGTTGTGTACCCGGTTTCTGAATTACGTCACGCCACAAAAATGGAGAAAATATGTATTAAGCTGTCGCCAAGCAGCCAAGATATTTTAAGTGACATATTGACTATGTAATTGCGATGCCGTTATGTACACATAATGGTATACGCACATTTCTGCAAGTTATTATACCCGCAACGCGAAAAGTTTGCCAGCCCAAAATGGCACAGGACGATATGACAAAGTCAAGCCGAAGAGCTTTTTATGGCTTATATATATACGCGATAGTAAAACAGAAAGTATTAATGTTTTTTTGCATGCATAATACATGTACATATTCTAAGAATGCCTTATATGCCATCAACTTTTGTCAGCTGCGTGATACATAGACATGAATCGTTAAAGCGAGTGCACATGATCATTCCTTTAATAATTCTTTTTTGAATACTTCAGAGAACCGCGCATTTCAAGCGGAATTTATTTTATTTTATGAATATTACATCTTTGTTATAAAAAAAAAATTTTATTTAATTTTAAAATAGTTTTTTGTGCGGAAGGACATAGATAAAACTACACATTTTATCTACTTAATTTATTACTGGAATCAAAAAGTTGGATAAGTACTTAATTGAATTTCCCAGTACATTTTATTTTTGTTGATAATTATATCCCCCAAAGAGAAGTCTTTTGGCAACCGCAATCCTTTTGAATACGCTCGGCAAAGCCCCTATAACAGACACAAGTTTGTGCCTCAATTGGTGAAAAAACGAAATCAAATCTGATTTGCTTCATCCTTTTTGCATTTCATTTTCCGGCCGATTATTTCCAACGATGGAATTACATCCCTTTTCACCACACTAAAAGAACTGGATTTAATATTAGCCAACTCGATTGTTATTACGCTTACACATTTTTTTTCTATAGAGTCCATTCAATTTGTTTTTGGGATTTTGCACACATTCCCTTTTATAACGACGAATACGTATAATATAAGTTATAACTACATCTCTTTTATGTTGTCAATGAAGGAGATTTGACCACCTTACCGCTTTTAACTATTGTAAGCATTATGTACAGCTGCCAGAGGTTATAGAATTTAATGCAACAAATTTACTGCTTTTTGGCATAATTTAAATGAAATAATATAAAATGTGACCTTGAGTTTCCAATTTTTGACTTTAAAATGTTCAGCAAACTTTTTAACTTATCATAATTTACAATAATGTGACATAAAATTCTTTAAAATATTAAATTCAGAGATGAATATAAATAGTTTGACCTTGAATTTTTCGATTTTGACGTTGACAAGTTTCGGATGAAAGCTTATTCATATTGTGTAGGGTTTCTGAGAACTTCCTGAACAGATTAAAGTAAAATCAAAAAAAATAATTGTCTCTTTCTACTTCCCAGTTAATAAAAAATGAATGTGGGTTAAGAAAAAGAAGTAAAATTTTAACATTATTTTGGTGGCATTGCAAAAAATCCAAATTCACACATTTATGGCTTCTGATACGACATTTCGTATGTTTCAGTCCATAATTCATAAACTTTATTAAAAGTTGGCTTTTAAGTATGAGTCTTAAAATTTATGTCACAAGTTAAAATCCATAAACATTTTACGGTTATTGATGATTTCACATTATTTCCTCTGTTATGCAGTTTTTTGTTGTAAAACATATTTTATTAAAAACAAGTTTTCCACAACCCAACTCTTTTTACGATATTTCCAGAGTTGAAAGTTACTGCACAATCATAATGACTCATTAAATTTCTGAAAATAACTATACATAAATCCTGTTTTTGCAAATGTAAATGCCCTTGTAGTTGAAAATGCATACACGGTTATGTTAAAACAAAATTACAAATCTATTAATGATTTGAATAACAAACAATTCAGATTAGATTAACATGGTTGTTATCCATTAGTACGGTAATCCCATTCATTGAGAAGCTTTCGCACATATGCGTATGTTAAACAATCGAACACTACAATGTGTATCCTGTATGTGAGAATCCGGAACCATTTCAATTTTTCATTAAAACAACTAAATATACTACAGTCGTACCTATAGTTAGAAAGGATGTGAAATAATTTTCCAGAATACGAAAGCAAATTTCAAAAATCGATAATTGAGCAGAGCCTTAAAACTTGTGTCCGCGTCCATCTTTCTCATTCTCTCGTTTACTTTTATATGTGTGTTAGAAAATGTATGTATATAATGTGGCAAAAAGGTGTGGGAGTCTTATGACTATTAATGGGAGCCCATTACAAACACACAAAACCAACATTTACCCCGGCAGATACATATTTAGTGCAAAAGCTCTCTCCAGCTGCCGTACATTTGACAACTTCTCGTGTGTATTTTTAAACAAATACAAAATGGGTGTGGGATGGGCACACGACAATTTCAAATCGGGATTAAGTAAATTCGATTGGCCCTTTTCCCATCTTTAATGTTATCGCATATATCTCACTGGTGATTTGTCTATACAAGCGAAAGTGTAATTTGATCAACAATGGGCGCTCGGTGTTTTTCACTAAACTCCAGAACCATTTATGCGAGCAGAATCGTCCATTGTCTGCGACACTTATCGTGTGATCACGTTTTGTTTGCCTCATTTTGCATACATTCGTGACGCATACAAAATTGAGTATTTGCATTGCAGATGAAAATGCGGAAATTAAAGCCTTTTAAAGTTCCCATTTGCAGGATGAGGGGGAGGCTCTACAAATACCATTTATTTTAATTAACTTGAGATGTTTGTACGTGCGGCATCTGTAAGCGATGTTTAAGCGTACCACATATGTAGTTGCTGCAGTGTGTAATAATAAATACATAATGTTTTCACATATAAAAGAAAAGCAAAATAAAAGTGCGTACATTTCTTCAATCCTTCATAACGATAGTTATGTATTTTGTACATATGTTTCTAGCATCCCCTACAGCGTTTAGTAGTTGTGAGCATGAAATATGTTGGTTTTTTTTCCCCTCCTTAAAACGTGATACCATTTCTATGTGGCTTCCAGTTATTGCAGTGCTTTCACGTGGGATGCGTGCTCCACACAAGAATATACATCTTTATATAAATAACTATAGTTAAAGGAATTGGAGTTGGTGTGCGCGGTTGGGTGGATAGTTCCATAGAGCAACTAACTACCAAGATTGATTTCAGAAATGTATATGTAAGACACTCCACAATACACTAATCGGTGCCACGCACTTGACCTTAATTTGGAATTATGTGTTTGCGTCTAACATTCTAGAAGCGCATTTAATATGTTTGTGTGTTGGCGTTGAAATAGATCATTTCAAATGTTCTATTATCTCTTGATTTTTGCTTTTCCCAATTGTATCATGGGTAAAGGAAATAGCTCGCATTTTATTGCCGACATTTGACATTTAAGAGAAACAATTAATCAGACTTTATTTTTTTAAGGCTTTCCTTAAAACCATGTGGGTTTGTCATCCCTTATTTATTGCCAGCAGTTTTGTTAACTTAAAACTTTCATCCTTTTCTCATTCTTGAAAGGATATTGCTTTGTATTTTTACAAACCCTTTATTTTAAAGTGTGTATTTATACAGTTCCTATTTTGTGCGTTATTTGAATTTCTAACCCTCAATTGTTATGACGATGTGTTACAACAGAGCTCTGTTATTACAACGATTTCGCAATTGTAACGTTGTACGTGACTTTATTCAGGAAATGTCATCGCAAAAATTATCAACTCCTACATATTATCAGAGAAAATAAGGACACTCGTATTATAAAGCGTACACGTTCTCCCAGTCAAATTGCAATTTTGAGCAGCATGCACATTGCATCTACAAAAGAAATAATCTCGTATTTTAGTACACTTTGAACTCTTTTATTATTTCCGAAGTTGAGAATGGCACACGGTATTGTTGAATTGAAAAAAAATTCATTTCTATGACTATATGACTTTTCACTCGTCATTCATTTTTATTTTAATAATAGCTGTAGATTTTTTTATTCTTAATTTTGACTATTTTCGGATTAGACTTAGAGAATTTTTATAACTGTCCCTAGCGGAAACAAAGCATTTAAGTGGTCTTTAATTCTTTTTCACAATTTAACGAGAGTTCCTGTTTCAATATTTACTTTGTTACAAGACTCTTTAAAGGAAATTCAATAACTTCGGCAAATAAAATAGCTTAGAGTATCAATAACGGCCAAATTTTATTTATGAATTTTTCGCAAAGTGTTTCTCTCCCTGCCGCGCATTTTTATACATCATATAGAAATTATGTGCGTAGAATAATTTATCCTAATTATTCGTCCACATGCCTTTAAGAGTGATGAATATTTTACTTGCCAAATTATTAATTAACAACTCTGAAAAAATTAACCATTGCTATTTTGCTAATATGAACATACTTCCGGCAAACGCCTTGCCTCCCAGAATATTAATTTGCAACATATAATACATGCCTGGATAAAATGTACATAAACATGTGAATGCGCTTAACAATTGTTGCCGCTCTTATATATACATACATTGTAGTGATCTGCCTAGATTTTTTTTAGTGCGCTTGTCCGCTTGTACACATTGTACATTTTCTTTGCTCCTTGCTCCCGTTTTGCCCACACATATTCATAATTTTCTCAAATGCATTATGTGCACATAAGCGACACGCCATAACTGGGTCACTGCAAAATATTTTCGTCCCCATTCCGCACATGTTCACGTACAATTTTTTTATATACACATGGAAAAGGTGAGGATGCGCTGGAGTGGTTGCCCTAGTTTATAATCAACGTGCTCTTACAGCTCCTGATGATGGCTTTGTGTGGTTCTAAGGTATGCAACTCTGTGCAAATTTGAAGCACTACTTCAACAAAATGCTAGTTTCCTTCAAATCTACTTAACTTCCAATATGTGAACTTGTTTCTTTTTTAATGAAAATGTATCCTCTAGTTTCAAGAGGGTGCAGTCAGCATATTGGGATGGCCGGACATTTTTTAAATTTAATTGGACTGCTACAGAATAAATATTTTTCCACCTAAGTAAATTGCATGAAAATTTAAATTTTGTATGCGATTGCGCACTTCAAAACATTTTTAGAGTTTTTTTTTCTACTTTTTTTTCAAACTATGAGGTGCGTGTGTTACCATTTTAATTAATTACGCCCCAAACCTACTATGCAGAAGTATTAAAAACAACCCCTGTAACGAAAGAGATCCAGTTTTAAAGAATTGTGTATATTTGTTTTCATTCAAAATGTCTAAATCAAAGAATATATATTAATTAATTATAATATTATTTGCATACTCTCTTAAACTTTTTAATTTTTGAAAATTGTTATCTTTCAAAGTTAAAAAATAATTTGTATTGTAACTCTAAAAGGACTGGAAGGATTGGAAATTTGTCGTCTGCTGACGCGTACTATTTTGCCTGTTAATTCACACGTTTCTCTCCTTACAATTAATGTTTTTATTATTTATAAAAGTAACTAATTGCAATTCAGCGATTAATTTTAAAACTTTTCCCCATCCTCATTGCATAATCGATCAATGTTTTACATCGCCATGTTTAAAAAAAGATGATTAGAGTTTACGAAATGAACAATCTATTGTACTTACCGAAATAAAGAGTTTTCTTTTATCATTAATATCGTGTTTCACCTTTTATTGTATCTACCCTTCAGCAATTTTGTAATTGACTTTTTCGAATTTAGACCAATTTTTCATCCCTTCGCAAAGAACTTAATTTGGCACTTTCGCCCTGTCATTTATCCACATCTATTGTCACAAACCGGTCGCTTTAATTTTACAATTATTATTCAACAAAACGTGGGTCCCTTGTGTCCTTCAATTAACAGCTCCTGTCTTATGTGCTTTTATATATTATGGTATACTTCACCATCAATTGTGAGCAACCTAAGCATTTTGACTGACATTTTAGTGTTTTATTAAAAGTATCCTGCTTTGTAAATGCTTCCGGTTGCCAATATCACCTAAAGGCAGGTAATTTATTGCTGACAAATCAACAACCTAACTAAAGCGTCTCACACTTTTGTCTTACACTTGCCCTCTTTTTTTTTCGCCTTGTTTTACCGGATTTTATTTCGATCGGTGTACGATGAAATTCGATTCCGTTTCATTTCATTTAGCTGCAAATTGTCGACGAACGAAGGGTGTGGTGAGCCCTCCATGGGGGTGATTATAATTTTAGGCGAGTCCAGTCGATAAGAGAATTTGTGCACTGTGAAATATTCTCGCATATACGCAGACAGTTGTATTTATATGCTCCAAATAAAACCTTCCCTTACGTTTACAAAACATGGTTGGGAACGATTGAAAATATACACAACGGTAATGCTCACACAGGACGGAGGTGTACTTGCACGTGAATGCAAAAGCGATAATAATTTACAAAGGAAAAGTGGCTGCCACACCTTTTGTCAATTCCGTGACTACTTTTGCTGAATTGGAATTGTTTCCTTTTGGGGGGTGGGGGGAGATTGATTGGGGCATAAATGACGAATGGGAATTTGTGTGAGCTTTTGATGTTGCGATTGATGAAAAAAAATCGATGTAGGGATTTGCAGAGTTTGAAAAACTTGTGGCTTTATTGTGTTATTATAGTTAAGACTGAGAAATGGGAACTCATTGCAATAATAATTGTAAATGTATTCAGAATAATAATTAAAAGTTAGATTATAATTAATGCGGGTTATTTTAAAAGAGCTTTCCTTTATTAATAACTGTCGTTTATAACGTAGAATATTTATACCGATTGATGGTCGTTATTTACATATTTTTTGGACACATTTTGGATATGGTTGCAAGTAATTTTAAAATATTGCAACACAGTATTTTTGCTTGTACTTAAACAATGTGATTACATTGGCTCTTGATTTGATTTCAATTCAAATTGTGTACTGGGACTTCTGAGAATTCACATAGATTCACTGCCTTTCCAAAACTCGAGAACAGCTTAACGAATTTTCTTCAAAATTTTAAAATATAACGAGGGAAATTTAAAATTGTTTTTTTTTAACTTTGAAAAAACGGATGCAACTTTGTGAAATATTTCAAAGTCATTCAATTAATTTTTCAAGGACAAATCATTCTGAAATCTATCTCATAAGTAAACCGAAAAATTTGCTGACAATTTCATAATTGTAATCCTTAACGAGATGACCAACATTGCTCAATATTTCAAGATCATATTTGGTTTATTTCGGTACTGATTGTAAACGTCTATAACTCGGAATACAAATTTAAATATGAAGCTTACTAACTGTCTGAATATTTCTTATAGTCAGCGGTAAGAGAATACGTTTTATGCGTTTTATGTTCGTACATTTCCAGCCAAATGATGTTTACCCTTGTGCTTGAGTAAGCACTGCTTACATATATCTTGAATTCAGTGATGAGATGGAATTTGGATTGGAATGGGAACCCTGATGTCGATACACATTACATATATTTACAATTCAAATTTTCAAATTCGATTCAGTTCAACTGTGTGTAAAATTTCAAATTGGTGTATTACCTTTTTGACAGTTCCATCTCAGGAGGTGGAATTAAAAATGATTAGAAAAGAACTCGGCAGGATCTGAAAATGTTAACGTTTACAGTTTGTTATTCGTCGCGGGAGCGTTGCGTCATATAATTTAAGATTATTTTGCTTGAATTAAAGTGACCTAAAACGTTAAAATGGTTAATCGAAATTTCCTTCTTGAAATGAAATGTGAATTTAATTTTTGCTACAATAGCTATGTGAGAAAATCAATTTAAAATTTGTATTATAAAGTAACTGAAATGACTTCAAAATCGCACATTTTATGTAAATAATTTACAACAAATTCATCATTTCATTACTTTCGCAGTTTCCCCATTAATCAAAATTACAAATATTCGCCCACTATAAATTTTGATTGAAGCAATGCGATGACACGATTCAATTCACCACGTACTGAAATATTATGTAAATTGAACTAAAAGGCACATTAACAACATCATACTCGTGCGACCATCCCCCAAAATATTACATTACCCCACCAATAGCATTAATCTTCCTCACATGCCACTTCTGCGTTATCTTTTCTTCTATAAATACATTATGCTGAATTTATGCTCCCATATTACTTGCGTGTGTGTGTGTACTCATATATGTAATAAGCATCAGCATAAATGCACAATGTAGGGCATGAGTGCAGGACACTTCATTGAAATTGAATTCACTAATTGCTGTAATGGGAAATGCAACTCATTTAGTTGCACGTTACACGTGCCCTGTCAGCTGTCACACGTGCATCGCATGCAAAATGGCAAATGTCGTTAAAATGGAATCCTTTTTAGCTCCTTTTTTTTCTCCATAATTTGTGCATTCACCTTTGCAGTAATTTCCTTTTTATATATGTTGATAAACGTTGATGTATGTGGGGACAAGTTGTATCACAATTTATGATCGTTTGTTTGTGTAAAGATGTACATTGTACACGTCATATTATGGGGATTGAAAGGATGGCCCTTCAATACGAGCGGCATCCATTTTGATTGATCAGTCGGTATAATGTCGGCACGAATTTTAAATTGATTTTTCAATTCTATTCAATTCATATACACACCTCGTTTATTATGGGTTGAGCCAACATAATGCCAATGTATGTTACAGTGTATGTAAACAGGATATATGCACACTTGTTTGCATTTCAAATTCTTTGTATAAATGTAAATATTGTGTATAGGCTTTTTATGAAATTTAAATAAAAACGAATGTTTGCATAAACAATTTATGTACCGTACGTCCTGCGAAATATCATGAAAAGAATTTGTCCGCTAACTAACTGCTATACGCGGATGCATTTATTTATATTTTCATTTTAAATTGAATTTATCGATTACCAATGTTTTCCACATTTTTTACATTCATTTTTTTTTCCCCCAATATAAACAAACATGAAACGGTAGCTTTGACCTCTGTAGCTTCAGATATTTCATCCCAAATGTATAATTGGCCTCTCTAACCGAATTTCAATTGCACTCATGATTCCAACATTTCAATCTCAAGTCTTTTTAAATAAAAATATTGAAAAAGCGGAATATTGCATTTCAACAGCATTTTTTTTTGTATTTGCACGCTCTTTCAAATTGGAATGGCAGGATTGTTGAATTTTTTTGTTGCGTGTAGGATTCAAATAAAGGTGCGCTCTAGGAAATAGCATCCATTCAATCGTATAATCAATTTAAGGATCCCCCTACTGGCGTTGACGCATCCACAAAACCAATGACACCATATGACGTTACATCGTTATAACTAAAATCAAATGCATGTCACTCGTTTCGGTTTTCAATTACATTTTTTTTTCGCAACCACTTTTTACTCGAAAAGTTGCAAATTTAACAGGTGTTCGAGTATGCGACACACCCATTCTGGTAATGCCATACTTCAATATACATTTTTTATAAAGGATAATAAATATTAAACGTTAAATAATGGTGATACTTTTAAAAATGTAAAATTCGACGATTGCACAAAATTGATGGTGACGGGAGAACACCATTAAATGTTAAAATTGTAACTTGATTTTATTTGTGGTTATTTGTTGCAATAAATTATAAATGTCCTTTCATTTAAAGTCCTTTATGTGTGCTGAAATCAAACATCATCAATTATAATTTAATTTTAACACCACAATTGGGAACAATGGAATTTTGTGGCATTTGCAAATACATACATAGTTTATGCTCTGCAGTTCATGACAATTATTCTCCCATAATTACTACAATTTATGTTTTCCCTGTTTGATTTGACCAAAACAATCAATTATTTAATACCTTTCATATATAGACCACAATCCTTCCCATTTTCTCAATTGAAAAGTCTTAAACTTAAATACACGAACAACTCTGCATCACTCATCTAATGTCATCCCAAATTTTTGCGATGAAATCAAGTCACAAAAAAAGTGCAAAATTATTGCCTAAATTGAGTCAAATTATTTAACGACATTAAACGAAGAGTAATCCAGAATTGATGGATTCGTGTAATCACATTACGTCAGTCAAATAAAAAGAACCGATCTACCGAATTCGTATGAGATTACGCAATGTAACTACCACGAGAATATTGGTAAACATTGCCGCTTTTTGGGGTGGTCCATCGCCTTTAATGCGGATACACAGCAACGTTGTGCAATGAGACTTTAAATGCGGGAAAATGTGACGAAACACATGGATTGCTTCCTATGTGACCCCAGTGCATGAATAGGGTTTCTATAATAATTTGTTGGGCATCGTTTTGTATTTGCATTTTCATTACAACGCAGGATGGCGTCTTCGAGGGTGACGTCTCATGCTTGGCTTGTTACGGCAATTCAAATTCGTTCTGACATTTAAAAGGGATGAGTCGCATGTGATTTATATCTCGATGTTGTGAATTGTTTAGTATTTCTTGTGAAAAATGCGAAACTAATTTATTAAATTGAATTTATTTTCACGATGACGAAAAGCCTTTCAAAGTTTTCCTACCGCCTGTATGGAATTAAATTAAATTGGATCGGATTGTTGGTAATAAATATTAATACGATTTTTACAATTGTTCTCAGCGAGTGAACAAATAGTGATCAAAAACAATTATATTGGGAATTGGAAATTATTGACTTTCATTCAACTTTCAAGCCTTTCACTATTTTCAAGTTTAAAAAGAAATTTAGTAATAAAATAAAGCAATGAGTTATTTATTAATTTATAAAATTGTTCTACTTTTGCAGAGAATCGAGAAGCCATTTTTATCCTCCGTAGAGACAACGTTGGGCGACAGATACACGCAGAACGTTGAAGGCATTTACAAGGTTACCATTAAGTTTATTATTGAAACATTAGTAGCAGGCTTCGAGCAAAGTGCCAACTCAAAAGACCTAGGTACTAGTACGGGAAATTCAGCAAACAATGCGAAAACGTGAACGCATCTGTGACTGCAAACGCCCACATTTTTATATTAAACAACACAAAACGTATGCATCATACAAATCTCAATGTGTGTAAAAAAAAAGAATTAAAAAATAAATAAAAACAGAAAAAAAACGATATCGGTTTTTATTTATGTTTTCAATAAATATTAATTAATTTGTGTATAAAAAAGGTGCTTGAGTGCTTATTAATAGTCACAGAGAGATAAAACGCGTAGACAAAAAACGTGGCAAATGGAAAAAAAATAAAAATTCAAAATTAATTAAAATAAATAATGTAATTACGTAGGTATACTAATTATTAATCTGTATAGGTAATTAGAGCAAATGTATTGTTTAAATCTGTGGTCGCACAAAAATTAAATCGATCGGAATTATTGATGCAGTAAAATATTATGGACAATACCTGTTGTATTGAGCAAAAAGTTGGCGCCTAATTATTGTTATACATAAATGGATCAGTCAAATATAGATTATATAGACAAAATTAGTGGAAATTGTGTTCGGTTTGAAATAAAATTGCAGGTCAGCTGCCTTTATGACGAGCTTTTTGGCCAATCTAACGATGATGATAATTTATATATTGTACAGTGGCGGTCATTGGACACATATTGGGCACCAGTTTATAATGTTGCTGGGTAATGTTGTAAAATTGTTGTTAAATTGTAATTAACGTGTTTGTGTTATGTTAAAATGCAGTAAGTATTCACCATTGTAAAAGCGCATCAATTGTATTTTCATTAATGTGACTTTGAGCTACTTTTTTCGGAGAGACTGAGTGTATTGAATAATAATATAATTACAAATATTTGAATTTAATTGCATGAAATAATAACCAACCTAATTATATTTGCAAAAATTTTAATTTAATTTTTGAAAAACGTAAATTTTATCATATTAATACAATTGAACCTCAGTAAGTGATTTAAACTCGTTTTTATGTATTTTTTATAATAGCCAAAAATATTCTGAATGATAACTGTTTTACATTTTCAATACTTAAAACATTTTGATATAAAAATATTTATTCCAAACTGTTTTATTTTAAAATTTGACAGCCTTTTTAATTATTGAAAATAAGTTTGATATCAATGTGTACTTAAATTCTTTTTATCCAGAAAAATAGTTTTTGTCAATTCAAAAATAGTTTAATTGTAATTGTGAAAGAACGAGCATTAAATAAACACAAAATTTAAAATAAACCAACATTTGTTATTCATATTTTAATGATAAAATGTAATTTGTTAAAGTCAAAATTGTAATTTTTTGACGTAATGAAATCTGTTAATCTGCCCTTTAATTTATTTTTAAAATGCTTTGCAAATGTGTTGGTAAATGTTTAGATAAAATAACTAAAATCAATGGGAAAAAAATTGCAATTAATTCAATAGTAATTAAGTATAATATGTAATATGTAATTGTGAGGAAAAAAAATGTGATAAAAAATATCTTTATTCACTAACTCCCCAAAACAAAGAAGTCACCCCTTTTTTAATGACGCAAACAATTGCAAGCATATATCTCAAATTGGATCTTATTTTAACGACCGCCACTGTAAACCTTTAACATGTAACTTGAAATAAATTAAAAGCACTTACCCTATAGACATTAAAATATACATAAAAATAATTAAGTCAAATTGTCTGTCGCATTTCATACCCAAACGGCATCCACGGCACCTTCTAATCTTTTTGCCATAATTGTAAAATACAGAACACTTATGAAAAGGGGATAATGAGAATGCAGACGACATGCACAAAATCAAACAAAGACTTCTAAAACCACCTCCAATTTGTCGTTTATAAATTCATTGGCCCATAAACAAAAGTAATCGTCGGAAGTTGTACGATAGCGTTAACTTTATATTATAATATGGTCGTAAAAATAAGTAATTATTCTCGTCAATATGGATTCAACAATTTTAACCAACCCATATCCCACAAACACGCATACACTTGTACACCACCCCTAAAAAATAATGGACATAAAAATCATATAATTAAATTATTGAATTATATAAGAATTTAGAAAATGGACAAAAATACTCTAATAAAACGATAATCTATATATACATTGCATTATTAATGTGTAATATACATCCATATTAGACCTACAAATTACAATTAATAATAATAATAATAAAAATAATTAATTAATAAATGTGTATTTATGTAAATGGAGAAAACAAAAACAAATACAAATGAAATCCGTAAAATTAATGTGTATTAATTAATATTGCACGATAAATTAATGCAATTAAAATAAAATACATCGCCGACAATTAGCGCAAACAATAAAAGAAGGTGAGATTGTGTGTTGATAATTTTAGCGGAATTTTCGGTCCGTGTGTGCCACTGCAGCTGCTGCGGGTTGTTTTGTTGTGGGGTAAACTTGATTGTGGTGGCAATTATTTAGTGCGGAACTTTAAGCGACTAATATAAGCAAACAACAATTAAATAAAGCCCACATAAATATCTTCCTTACATATTCGCAGCAGCCCCAAAACGAACAAAATATTCAGTTTTATGTGTTTTCAGTTTTGTCACGAATGCATAGACAAATGCAAAGGGTGATCCAATAAGAGCTTCCTGATGTTTTTTTTTTAAATAAAACACAATGAATTGGGGGAAAATCTTTTAAATTGATTGTTTCGTTTTTGCCATTTAACGTATAAAAAAAAATGTATTTCCCACGACTAACTCTTAAATGGTCTTAAACTCCTTCCGTATTTTTAAAGAAATACCGCCTTCATAAACAATGCAATTATCGAAGCGGTTTAATCAAAAATTATAACGACTAAAAAGTGGACGAGGGGCTCTACAACAATTTCTAACTGAGCACAGAGTTTTTGAAATAGTTTTCCGTATTCATGGTGAAATGGCAATGAATACTGCAGATCACAAACATCATGCAATTGTCTTTATTAAAAAAATTACCTCCATTTGGATCACCCTTTTAAATGCTTATTAATCGCGCATGTAACGATTTAAAACAAGCTAAACTTTTTTTATTTTTTTTATGTTTTATAAAATGCAGCAACTCAACATTCAACACTCTGGGGTGATGGCTTGAAATTTCAATTTTAAATGTCTAGAGACACATGAAGCATAAAGTTTACAACAGAAGCTGATATGTTAGTTAATTCAGTAACAATAAAGCTGAACAAATTGTCGCGAAATGTTGCACCCTGCAATTTCAACCATCTCGAATGATTTTTTTTATTTTATTCAAGTTTTACGACATACATAATTACGTCATGTGTGGTGGGAGTGCGGTGAGTATGCAAAAGTTTTCCAAGAATTTAGTTTTGAACTAGTTTGAAAGATATTTAATATTCCTATAAAGCCTTAAAGCTTAGTTTTTATGCCATTTTTAAATTAATAGTTTCGGTTTTGTTTTAAATTACGTATTTGTTTTTAAAGTGAATTATTTGTTTTTGATCCTTTTTTATCTTCATTTAATATCATCACAATTATGATGGAAAGCAGTTGTGTAAGTAGCGAAATTAACTATGATTTCAAGTTGTGGCTTTGTTATTCTCAAACTCCCGATGGGCGATAATTCTTAAATCTTAAATAAAATATATTTGGTTTTAAATTTTTTGTTTTTCCAATCACAAAATAATAGACAAACTTATATTATCTGAAGGACTTTTCTATGTTTATCAAGAATATTATTTATTTATGTCCCATAGAGTGATATTATTTTGTCGGTAAGGGATGTCCCAAACGGATGGACCATTTCCTTCTGCATGCCGGTCCGAAGCCGGAAGTCATCCTTAATGTATGAAGCAACTATTATTACGAGTATATAGATTTATTATATTTATTGGATTATTGTTTTGCACTTAAACAAATTGTCGTTCGATTGCTAGTTGAATTCTTTTGGGACATGAATCTTTCAGACAGGTCTTAGTTTTCGCCACAATTACTAATTTAAGTTTTTAAATTTTTTTACAGGGAAACCAAATAATTAAGAAATGCCACACCACATTAAGTGCAAAAATTAAACATGCAAAATTTAAATAAAAAGTTTACCTTAAAACTTTAAACTTTGAATTTTAAATTTTTTTTTAGATAAATTTGTGATATGATTTTTTTAATTCTTTGAAATTTTATTCAATAATTCTTTACATGTTTCCCGCTGTGCCATTTTGATTCAATATACATTAATATCTTGAATTCTGTTAAACAATCCTTAGTTCAAAAGCAGCATTGAACCAAAAAAAATAAATTTTCTAAATATAAAATAATTTCATGTTAAATCCTTATACTCGACCAGTCCTTAAATTATTACTCAAATAAATGTGTTTCTGGATTACATTTATAAACAACGCTATTACATACCCTTTCGCATTGCCATTTAATTCAAGGTTTTAATTTATGTAGCTTTGCGGTTAAATTTCCACATCTGCTTTGCATAACTTGTACGTACATGCGTACGGCTTTTCATATTATATTAGTTATTCCGTGCTAGAAGGGTAACCCTTCTAGAAAATGGCTGAGCCTTTAAAGCTTATTTTTGGTGTTACGAGGAAAATGTGAATATGTTGATGTTTGGTTAATATTTGCATGCTATGAGGAAATGTACATAATTTCGTAGACTTCATGCCAAAAGTGAATTGGGGGAGAAGTGTTTTAGTTTAGTGGTTTTTGGTATTGCACCGGTTGTTCAATTTGTGTTGCTTAACTCTAATTATCAGTTAAAATTTTTCATAATAAATTTGTTATTGTTCCTGAATTTCATTTGAGTTCCTTAAGCTTTTATGAGATAAGTTGAAAAATAATCAAGGTGCAACATTTATTTCGTTGTAATCTTCTATGTACCTGTTCCTAGTTCCTTTGTTATTATCCTTTCTTGAAACAATCTTACAACAAGTTTTATATTCTCATAATATATTGTATATATATTTATAAAAGACTTAATTATCAATGTTTTGAGGAACATCTTCAAATGTTGCCCTCGACTAACTCTTAAATGGTCTTAAACAACACCTTCCGCATTTTTTAAAGAAATACCGTCCGCTGATGTCCATAAAACGCACCAATCAATGCACTTTTTGTTTTGCATTGGTAGTTCTTGGATTGATTTTCGCTGTTCATCGGCCCAAATACGGCAATTTTATTTGTTAACGAAACCGTTCAACCCAAAATTATTCAAGGGTTTCTCACTGAGGGCTGGTTTTAGAAATATATTTCCACAATTAGTAAATAAAGGATTGTTGAAATAACCCTATTTTAGAAATTACCCCGAATTGGATCACCTTTTATAAATCCAGTGATATTTTAAACTCGCATTTATACATTCCTATAACTGCAACTGTATTTTCATTGATTAAAGTTTCCCCTACTGTTAAAACTAACAAGGGATTTAGTTATAAATATACACTGAAATGAATCTGTTGGTAGTAACACATAAAAGTTATTATGTACAGCGAATATATGTTTTATACAAATTGAGTATGTACTTTATGGCGTAGGTGAGAAGGAAGTTAATTCATAACTCAACCATGTCCTCGAATTCATATATTGAAAAACTATAACTCCACGTTCATAAAACATAGTAAATGTATATTCTACTTGTGATAGAAATTGCCCTGCAGATAATCCTTATTCCTCGTCCTCTTGTCTGCATTGAATTTATTACAAGCCTTAACCATGGAAGAAGTTGTTTATTCGGTCCAGTTGTGTTTGCTGTATTATGTAGTGTACGTACTCGCATTATGTTTGCCGACTGCCGAATGGTAAAGGACTTGGGATAGTCATGCACACATATAAGCCAGCTTCAAGTGGGTTAGATTAAAGGAATCACTTCGACGCATCCATTGAAACTGCGGAAGAGCAACATATTGTGGAAACAGTTATGCAATCAAAGCTGTGACTGGGCGCTCCCACTTGTGGACTGTATGGTGCTCGATGTTCGTAAACCGCATTGTTGACTGTGCTCAAATGAATATAAAAATACGGTTCAATCCAGTTCAATCTGACCCTGAATGTTTGCTTCCATCAAGTGAATTTTGTAGCACAAAAGGAATTAGGTTTGGCGCCCTTTCCTCATGCTCAGGGAAGGTTTGTTGATTTTTATTTTTGCACAATTTTTTTATGAAAAATGGTTCATATGTTAATCGATTTAGTTTAATACAAAACTAATTACTGTTATACTTATATACAAATTTCTTATTACATACTTATTATTTTGAATTTATTACGAAATTTATATAAATTATACAATTAAAGTAGAATTAAAATAATACTATTTAAAAAATAGCAAAATGTGTTATTTCTCACCAATGATTCTTTGGATTATAATATTTCCATTGCCCCCAATAATCGTTCCTCACTCTTTGGCAAATTTTTTGCCCAAAAGAATTGGTTCTCCATTGACATTGTGGATAAATCCTTGGGTGGCAACAATGATAAAATCTACAGTTTATTGGTCGGAGCCATGGTAGGTGTGTAGATCTTTGAGTTGTTGTAATTGTCGGAAGTGTTGTTGGAATTGTCAAACGTGTTGTAGTTTTTTCTGTTGATTGTGGAATTGTAGTCCTTTCTGTTGTTGTAAAGGTTGTAGCTTTTTCAGTGGTCGACGTGGTTGCAGCTTTTTCAGTTGTTGTATTTTCTGGTTTCATTGTGGTTGTCGTTGTGGATTGTGTTGTTCCTCTTTCAGTTGTGGAAGAGGTTGTTGTTGTTGAGGTGAATTGATCAACTGGAATGTCTTGACTTAAAGCAGTACTCAAATAAATCATGATAGCAAAAGCTATTAACAACAGTCTTTTAGACATCTTCAATTGTTTTAAATGTTACACAAGATATATTTAAATATTATTTCACTTTAGAAATTGCAGACTGCTTGCGGCACTAGCAGATACTTAAATGGGAGGCTCTTATCAAGAGAATCGTATATTTATATTATTTTACATTATTTCTTTAAAATTACTTATCTTATTACTCATAGCCATATTACGACATTTAAGTCAAAGTTACTATATATTTATTTTAATTGCTCATGTATAAGTTCTTTCATTTCTTCTTCTAATTACAAATGTGACTCAAATTTAAATTTACGTCAATCAATGATACGAGTAAATAATAATGTCATTTATTAACAGTAAAATGAATGACTACATTTGGCGCTTGTAAACTAATAAACTCATCATAAAATTAACAATCATTTCCGACATTCGTATTTCTTAAACGTATAGCATAAAAAATTCCCATGTCTCCAGTTCAGAAACAATTTTAAAACACTATCTATTGAGTCGACAACTCATCTTTTTCTTTTTAGCACTTCATCAAAAAAGCTTGAACATATTCTTTTCGATTTTTTTTCTTTACCGGTTACACCTGATGGATTGAAAGGGTAAAATGAGAAAAAAATACACAAAAAATAACGATCAATTAATTTCGATCAATCACTAATCATTTGAAAATTTTTAATCTTACTTTTAACATGATATTGACATTGATTTGGTTAAAAAATTAAAGTATTTTTGGTAATGTTTTGCATTAACCATAATTACGCAGGAAAAAATTTTGATAATTTTTGACAAGCCCTCCGATTGAAAGTTTAGTTTATTTTTTCACTAAAGTTTATAAATTCCGAAAAGTTTTTAAGTACTTTGTGATCTTGAATGTTGAATTCAACCATGAAAATCGAGATTTTTCTTCAAATTCGTACGGATTTTTCCCTAAAACCATTTACAACCAGTGTTCTTATTTTTAAGAAAAAAGAAAGTTGAATTTAATCCTGCAATAATGTGAAAACAATATTTCAAAAATAAATAAAGTTTCTGAGATATAAAAAATTTGACTAAGATAGAAAAGTAGTTTGTGTCTTTCCACCCCGTTTTTTGCCAAAAGGATACCATAGCGGGATATAAAATAAATGCACTTTTGTATTCTAAACAAAAGTGCATTTATTTTATATCCCGCTATGGTATCCTTGAAGAATAATTGTTGTAAAAATACAAGAAAAACTAATTTTGAAAAATCACATTTTTATTTTTTTCTCTAATATTTTTTGGTAATATTTGGAAATTTTTTTCTAGACCACTTTTTTGGGCTCAGGAGTCAGGACCAGTGATGGCACAACAAGTGTCTGCGCTTCAATAATTGTTTGCATAAAAGTTTGCGAAAAGAAGAATTAATTACTTCAGTATGGACCGTCATTACAATCAAGACCTTTTTTAAATGCTACTCATAGAATGGAAGAACATTACTGAACATTAGGATGTGTTTATACTTTTAATACCCATTAGAATGTTACATTTTCAGTCGTTTAGCAACGTATCAGCATTCCCACAACTGAATTATGCAGACGATGCGATGGTAAGATGAAATGAACCATTAAAGTGGTTTAGTCTGTAAAGTAGTTCGCATATATTGTTTAAACTTACACCTACGAGTATATAAAACCAGGAGGTATTATGTGTTTATTTAAAGTTTTTAGTCATAGTACTTCCGGTGGTGGATGCCAATAATTCATAACCAATTTTCCCATGGTTCATACACGCAACACAGTAACTCGGAACTCCCCAAAATGTAGAACATATAATGTTTACTATTCCGTACACTAATAAATGGATATTCATGAACTTAAATTTGAAAGCCTCGAGGTCATATACACGCATGCATTTATTCCCAAAAGCCTTTATCAATATCATCCCTTTGGGGTAACCATTTATTTGTAATGCTCATATTTGCCTATATGCTAAAATATACATGGCTATACGCTTATCACCATATTTATGGAATCATTTTTTGGTTGAGTAACCGCCACCTCATATCCTTGTCCACTTGAGCACGCACACACCGACACATGCTCACTCGTAAAACTATACACACGCAGGATAAAAAATCCACCCTGCATCCAAAGAACATATGTCGTGAATTTGCATTTGGGTCGACGACGTGGCCAGTAGGTCCCTCCCTCCACAGAGATAATCATATTATATATTATACAACGTGCAATGAAGCATAATGTCAGTGTCAATGGACTTGATAATAACAACACTATGCACTGCCCACAAACGTCCCCCAATGTGCACTTATACGTACCACTAGCTATAATATTATGGTAAAAAGTAAAAACCTTTTGTGTCGCAACACAAAGACAAAGTAATCTGTCCCCACTCACTAATGAAATCGATAATCTTCGCGTGTTAATTTAAGGGGTGGTTTATTCGTTATGTAGGCGATAGGGTTCATATGCCTGTGGACTTTAACCCACTTACTAATAAAGTCTTTTCTTTTTTACGGAATTCATGTGTGCTTGCATGGCTCCCTAATCTTTTACGTACATTTTCATATTTATTGACTTTACATTTAATATTTATGTTACAGGCAAGTGTTACCTACTAATATCCCAGTAGACTAATTCCAAATATAGTTAATTGAGTTCTAACATTTTGATGTATCGAAATGCTTGGGCATTTTTTGTATTTTTTGTCTTAATTAAACTAATACAAATACTCGGATTAAATGAAAGCCAAGTGGCCTAGAAAATAATGTGTGTAAAATGCAGTGGAATCCCAAACGGCAACGGTGACGGGAAAAACAGCCGAAAAGTCAATAGCGAAGGCAGTGGTAAAAAGAGCTGAAAAATTAACGGAGCGTTAACGTTGCAAGAATCTGTACTATATGACTTTAGGATCGTATAAAAATTATTATTCTAAAACTGTGGATCAGGATAAATCACATTTATATGCGCTTCTTCTACAATTTTGTAATACCACATCGCAAGAAAACATTGCCACTGGGCTCATCCTAAGAAGCCGAATCAACAACAATCCTTTCTTGTAACAACCAATCTTGTGTGGGTGGTTTTATTTAAAATTTTATGTTCTCAAGAAAATGTAGCCTAAATTTAAAAACAAAATTAAAAAAGTGTTTCTTGCACAATTAGGTTAAGTGCTTTGAAATTTGCTCATGCAATGCGTGTGAGGTTTTGAAATGTTTTGCGTGCAATGAAAATAATACCCACAACTTTTTACTCCGAAAATAGATTAGATTTCATTAGCTTGGAAACTAATAATTTTCCCAGAGTCCGCAATTATTCACATCCGACATCCGTTCACCAGACAAAAAGATTTTGGACAACGAGTAAATAAACAGAATATCGATAGAAAAACAGTACACACAAGGAAGCAAATTAAATTGTCCATCCCAAAATCAAAGGAGTACAACCAGTAACCACTTCACTTGCGTCAAACATTTTCCAAACTGTTTTCCACAACAGCTCGACTTTCAACATATTTCACTCCTTTTTATGCGAGCGCTCTTTTCCGGATTAATGATGTTGAAATCGACTTGCAAATATGCGTGCTCACTCACCATAAAAAAGGATAAAAGGCAAAGGCGCGTTGTCACGAACGTCTTTGTTACCAACAACGGCAGTGAAAGCGCGTACTCGCACAGCATATCTGATGTAAGAAGAACATAAAGCATACATTATTTTTTTGTAGGTTTGCGGTGAAAAATCCTCCATTTCACCAAATATTTCCCGACAGCGACACCAATTCCAACCAAATCCTGATCTATTGTAATAGCGAAGTAAAACAAATTTGGAAAATTAAGTAATTATCACCCCTTTTAAGTACGGTGACGTAAAACCCAACCAATATTAAAAAGTACTCCAACCCATTAAGCGATTTATGGGACTGCATTTTTCCATTTTCCCAACAGCTTGAGCGTATGTATTTTATAGAGAAATTTTCGCCGCCTCACGCAAACCAAATAAATCGCCGAAATTACAAGTTGATTTCCCAAAAAAAAGTCTGCAATTAAAACAAAACGACGCTCGTTTAGCAGAGATTAAAATTGTTGCTGCGAGGAGCGAATGAACGACACAGGCGTTTTTTCGCATTATTTTGAATTACCTACTTGATGGATGCATATAAAAATCAGTGATACGATCGTCATCAACACTCTTTTGGATACGGAAAGTATTGGCTGCGGAATTTATACAGGAGTCATGAAGGAAACAATTTTGCGATTAAAAATTAAAAAAAGATTTTATTGGCATTGGTGCCATTAACGACTTTTTGCAACGCCATAAAAGAAAACATTTCATTTGAGTTTAATGCCAAAATTGCATAACGTTCAAATCTTAACGATTTTTTCATTGCTCAAATGTTTAAAATTAGAAATACATTAAATTTCAATTAATTACGGCTACACAGGCTCAGGCAGAGTTCCATCTCTGTATCTAATCCAATATTCTTGCACTCTAGACGTCCAAATAGTCCAATATTTTCTCAAATCATTCAATTCCAATCGATAGGTATCCGCATCTTGTCCATCCGTGTAGCCAATTACCACAAATCCTCGGGAAATGATGTGGAAACGAGCTGCATCTGCACTAAGTGCACCAAGATATGCTACCAACTGGATGGGAGCATCATAGGTGGCATTTATGGTTGGCTTCCGTTTTTCGGATTTCTTCCATTCAATAACGCATAGTTCATCATTTATTTGAGAAACACAATCAACAATGCCTTTGTACTTTAGATAGGGATGAATGATATGTGCTTCTGATAACATGGAATTGGGATTGTATTTTGTAAGAAAGCCATTGTTGACGCTGTTCCATATTAGGTAACTTTCCGAATCCTCGGGTGGGACTTGTTTGGTTTTAAAGAAGTTATTCAGACACTCATGGAAGGCCGATCCCCTATTCAAATGGGCTGTAAAATCAATGTAATGTGTTTATTTAAAAAAACAGAATATTAAAGCAAAACATTGAACATAATATGTACATTGTTGCATTGCAGTAAAACCATCTTCTCCCAACTCAGCGATTTGCTTTAGTTTCCAGTTGATGAGAGCCTGTCGTGATGATTCCGGCATTGTGGCTTGCAAAATTTTTCCAACTGACGGAAGTTTATCGTGATCCTTATCCAAAAGGGGTTTCCAAATGTTTTGGTTGCTTGACTCCATGTGCATTGGGAAGTGAGTGATGGATCTCAATTCTTTGTCATCAAATGGGATTTTTAATGAAGTCGTATTATTAACACTAGCCCTGCAATTTGAATTGTCATTTTTCTGGACGAAATAATGTTTATGCCGGGCGCTTGCGGATTCTTTTAAATGCTTGTCTTTTGTGGAAGATGCAGTGATGTTTCGCGTCAACCAGAACATTTCGGAACTCATTTCTGATTCATTGTGATGTGGTAACAGCTGAGGTATAACTGGTGAGACTTCTGTATTTTTGGAAGTCTTTTTCTTACCCTTCTTTTTAATGACAGATCCATAAAGCGCTTTGTTTTCAAAGTTTCGAGCCTTGGCGGACTCGGCTGAGCTTTTTGCACATTGTTGCAAGTAACGTAAAGATTTTGGAGTGTTTTTCAGTAATATTTTAAACATTAAAGCACTTTGTTGATAAAAAATTTTAATAATAGTTTTTTAAGAGGTTATGTAAAGATTTTAAATAAATTCCCCTGAAAACTCCATTCCGATCAGCTGATATATATATACATAAATTGTATATATCGAATTTATATAGGTGTGACAATGAGATCGTTAACGACTTAAAACGTTACGAACAAAAAAGTTTTTACAAAATACTTTTAAATAAATTGTTTAAATAAATAACATTAACATTAAATTGTTCTTTTTATTGATGTTTTTTTTTTTGTAAATAATATGATTGCAGTAAATAAAATTATAAAATAACGTTAAGTTTAAATAAGTAATTGATGATAAAAAAAAATTAAAGTGATATATTGAAGAAAAGCACATTGTAAGATAAAAAACATACATGGAACGCCATTATCAATTAGTAGATTATAACTCAAATTGCCTCGTAAGCACCTTCAACTGCATTTGGTTGTTCACCACTCCCATTTAAGAAATCCTCCAAATCATCACGTTTCTTTTTCTTCTTGCGCTTCTTTTCGTCTTTTTCGCGCTTTTCTTTTTTCTCCTTTTTCTTCTTGGGTCGTTTCTTCTCACTGTCGCCACCTCCATCGACCACATCAGGACTGGAACCGGTATCATGTTCCAGCATTTGCATATTGGGCTCTTGTCTATGAATGCTCGGAACAGAAACGTTATCCTCGCCACCTTCTGGCGAACGTCTCTCATTAGGGTACCAACAATTCAAGTCGTCTTTGTCAGAAGCTGCTAAATCATCATCTTTAGCAATAACAGCTTCAATTTCTTCACTGGATAATGAGCATTGTCGTTCAAAATGAATTTCAATTGATGGTGTATCAAGAAATGCACTTGATGGAATACTTGTCTTCAACGACTTTCCACTTGCCAATGGATTCACTTTTTGCTTTGACATGGTAGTATCTTTGGATTTAGATGCAGATGACAAATCGTCCTCAGCTTCTTGCTCGTCATCACCGAACTTTGCTACCAGTGGATTTGATGTCTCTCCATCGCTTTCAGAATCATCATCGCCATCAGCATTGGCAGCACCAAATTGACTGTCTGAGGTAGATAAATCTTCGAGAAAACCCTTGTCAAGAACATTATTGTCTGGGCAGAACTCTTCAACACTAACAATGGATTGCTCCACAATGCTGCGTGGAGTTAGTGGGACCGAGGAGGTCGGAAGTGCTTCCTGTATTTCGCCTTTTCCAAATATATTTGACATTAAACTGGGACGTTGTTGTGAAGTTTTATCAGATAATATCGCTTTATTGGATTGCCCAGGAATTACAATTGGTTGGCCACCACCAATGATTATGCTCTTTGTTGGTCGAAACTCTTGCGTTCCACTAGGATGGGTAACGATTTGAACTGAATGAGTTGCGGAATTTGAATCAGCCACTTGTCGCCTTTTATTGGAAAGTGTATCCAAGAATTTGTTATAATCAGAATTCTCAGATTTCTAAAAATTGAAACACAAGTAAATATTAATCATTCCATACTTACAATTTAAAAGGAAAAAATTACCAAAAACTCTGTAATTTCCATATTACAGATGTCCGTATCCCTTGTATTTCTTTCCAGCAATTGCATTAGAGTGTCACGTTGCAACCTTAGAAACGGCAATCCCAAAAATTTATGCAACAGCCTCAAACCAAACCCATTTCGCATGGAACTTTCACCATACTGAATTTCCGCCGGTCTTCCCTCTACCATCTCCTCTATCAGATGGTAAGCTTGATCAGGTGCAATAACTCGATGGTGTGACATGTCACAATGGTTGCCCAATATGAGTACGGGAATATCTTGTGGAATTTTCACCAACTCCTTGGTGACATACTCAAATGTCCACGCTTTGGTAATGTCCATCATCAGGATAACACCATGCGTACCCTTGTATACGTCTAAAAATTCAGCATCCAACGCAGGTGTCTCTGGAATTTCTCCAGTGCTTAATTTGAGTCCACTGTGCCTTTGGCGTGCTTTTCCACGGTCAACAACATCCCACACTTCAACCTTGACCACATCCTCAGTGGCCTTGAATGACCATTGAATGCTCGCGACTTGAATCTCTTCGGTGGGGACGTAGCTGTCAATAAATCCACGTCCTTGCAGACGCTCCAACAAACATGTTTTGCCCACATTGCGGTCCCCCTTGATGATGATTTTCACTAAAATTGTGACAATAAGTATGGATTCATATCACAAATAAAATTATAAGTCATTGAACTTACTGTTATATTGAACACCACGAGCAAACTTTTTCTGCAAGGAACCAGCCATTGGCTGTCCCGCAGTTCCTGGTGGGCCAACTTGTACATCGGTTTTAGTGGCCAATTTCTTAAATGCGGAAAACATATTTCTGTGCAGAAAAAGACAATAAAATTATGTTTAAAATAAGTATATTTAGTGGAACCACACATGGAGAAAGCACTACCATATGTTTCGCGTGTCACATTTACAGCCATTAAACTTACCACTATATATTGTTCCAGTCTTTTTATTGCACATAAGGAATGGCCGCAGCACTGGATGACCGTCACACTAACAGATTAATAATCAATACATAGTTTCAATTTAAATTTACTTCACAAGCACTAATCTATATGCCAGATAGTAACTTTATTTGATTTAGATAACAGAATTAATCTCAATAAGTTTTCATTGCTCTTTTTAATTATTATAATGATGGCGACCGCTGTCTTCTCACTTCTTTTAGTTTGTAAAGTCTTGGTGAAACAGAATAGAAAGAAAGTGCTGACGGAATTTGCAATGTTTACAGTTACATGAACAATCGTTAAGGAAAGAGCAGGGCAGCATCAATTCTGAATACCAGTGCGGCTGAGTGCAGAAACTGACGTCAGTTGAGTTCTAATTTTTAGTACATATTTCCAATTAGAATATATATATATTATAAATTCAAATAATTAATTTTTATATTTAGAACACTGGGAGACCTTAAAGTTACATCCGCGGCCTATTATTGACAATTTTGAATTTATAGTTTTAACAGCAAAAAAATTTAATTTTTACATTAAAGTAACTTTTATTTAAAATGTAAACATAAAAAGGATTTATATTAAGTCCTAAATTAATTACCACATTATTCATCTCCAGGTGGCAACGGTTGCATCGCCCGTTTTTCCTCCTTCGCCTTTTCTTCCGCTGGCTTCACAAGCACATCCATTGTTTGCAGTGGCACACTGCCAGTCTGTGTCTTATTCAGCTCAATTGCATGCTCTTTTAATGGTTCCTTCAAATCAGCGCACTGCTCAAGTGCATCCTGCAACTGTTGTGGTGGTAATTGCAACAAAATGGGAAAACTTTGGTTCTTCAGGCGTTGACAACATTTAAGAAAACCGTCCCAAACCATTTTGTGCTGCCACACTTTTGCCTGAATGAGACGTTGCAACAGGCCACAAATAAATTTGGTCAAATCAGGATACAGCGCCAGCGACTGAATGACCGTTCGCATTAGTAACGTCGGCATCGGCTGCATGTCAACCAATTGTTGGAGCACAGCAGCCAACACTTCTTGTGTGTACACATCTTTTTCGGCAATGCAAATGGAGGTGGCTTGCACCACCAGTTTGAGCCCAGCCTTTTGGCTGTTCTCAGTGTGCAGTGCAACCATTACTTCGGCTGGTGAGATCTGGCGATTTGGTGAATCGTACTTGTACTTGCCAACACCGAGAAGTCGATAGAAAATCTCTTTGACCAAAGACGGTGCCAATTTGAGGAAGTTTGGTAAAGCCTCGATGATTTCAGCCTTACTTATGGAATTGAGGATCGGAATTATGAGTCTAACATCCTTCTCCTTATCGTATAGATTACGCACCTCCGCAATAAATTTATCGCACAATGTACTATCGCCTGGAAATAAATTGCGGTTAAAATATTTTTTCAATAAACATTTTTTTTTATAATTTAATACCTTTTTCAGACAATATGAGAACGACCTTAGCTGCCAACAGAACACATTCTTTGGGGCAGTGTTCTAAAAAGTGTAATATTGCTGGTGATTCAGATCCCATCAATTCAATTGGTATGGAAATAGTGCTGATCATTGTGCGACGAATGTCAATGTTGGCGTCAGCAAATACTTTGGAGATGTCATCCATAAGCACTAAAAGGGAATTCAAATTAAAAATTAAAATCGTGATTAAATTGTTAAAAACATACCTTGTTCCAGTGGTAACAATTGCAATGAAAGTCCTAAGCATGTTTTAACCAAATCCTCATTCCAGTTCGATGATTCTGACCGACCTAAAACGGTACTGAACAATCCCATCGGCGGCATTTTGTTGCGTAAATATTTTAGACACTCCTTAGCTGACAAAACAATTGTGTCGTAAAGAATCTCATACGTAACAAACAAATCCATAATGTTGGCCACAGCCATTTCCCTAATCTGATGATTTCCATGTATCGAAAATTTGAGCAAAATTTGCAAAAAAGTCAAACGGTCCGACACGCGCCGCACAGCCAATGTCTTAATGAGTGTCATCGCCGGCTCCAACCAATCCTCCAAAACACACAAATTATCAAGAAAATTGATAACGTCTTCAGTCAGCATTGGCACCTCCATGTATAATCGTCGCAGCAATTCCAAGCGCTCCTTTTCGTCATTCATTTCAGACACATGCTGCACTAGCGACATCATCAACTCATTGTACTGATACTCCGGACTGTGTTCGGACTTGACAGCGGACGGCAAGCCAAATCCCTTCAAAATGGCATACTCTTCATAAAGAATGGAAATCGCAAGATCAAATTGATTACGCAAATCACCCGTGATGAACTCCGTCACAATGTTACGCACATATGATGGATACGTGGTCGCCATTACGATAATGATTTTACGACGTTGCAAACTGGCGCCACCAATTTGGCAAACCCGATCGGATGACAAGATGCGATTAATAGCACCCATCATTAGGCGCTCTTTGACCTCCTTCGACAAGGGTTTTGTAATGCCCTGCAAATGTAACTCCTTCGCCTTTTGCTTCATTATGAGAATCTTACGATTCTGCTCAGCTGCTTTACGTAGCTTTTTCTGTGCTTCCATTCGTTTAGTCGAATCCTGGGCTTCCGTCGCTTCACTGGATGTTGTCACATCAAGAAGTTGCTGTACAACTAATTCCGTTAAGGGTGAGGCATTGTTCAGCGTTGTAATTGCATCAACAATACTGTCAACTTTGTCCGCTGAAATGTCGCTGAGATGAGCCAACACAAGATCAGCCGCGCATGCTAATTGATTAAGATATGGCTGAAGTTGTTGCTCCATTGTCTGTTTATCAGGTTGCGTCGCTGCCACTTCTGCAGCGATTTCTGTCTCCTGGGAATCCACGTCCATATCCATTGACTCCATTTGTGGTATATTTCGTCTTGATTTTCGCTTCAAATCCAAATCAATGTCGATTTGTTGAGGGTCAATTTGTTTGATGACACGATTATCCTCTCCTTTAAATCTTTTAATGGTTTGCATCAGTTGTTTGGAATCTTCTCCCAAATCTCGTAGCAAATTCTCTAAAATATCACCAGCCTTCTCGCATACCTTGGGCTCTTTTGCCATTGCCTTGACTTGCACTTTCAAGTGTTTCTCAAAATTTGTACGATTCGATTTGGATAGGGTTGGTGGCAGATTTTGGTTGCGATGATGCATTGCCACCATTATGGTGTTGGTCGCCCAATCGCGGTAACAAGCAATTGACTTTAGAGATCCAAGGCATGCAATCAGTTGGGATGAGACAATTGTATCGGACTCGAAGTAATCCAACAAGTTTTGAAGTGCTTTTCTGTAAAAGAAAATCATCAATACAACATTCTAAATCAGAAATTTGATTCGAATAAATACTTGGCAATGTCCGTAATTTCTTCAGAACTGGAGTAAATAGATGGAAAATTGTTAAGAAGAGCCTTTGGTGCATTTTTCTCAGCTGATGACAAAGAATGCAATTCAACAATATTCTGCCAATATCGAACAGCCATTGTTAGCACCCCCTCATTCTTGCTTTCCATGGAGAGCGTTTTGTTGATCGCCTGCTTCATAGAGTCCCAATCCTTAATATTTTTGTCAATATCGGGATTTTGATTGAATGCCAGCCACATCATAATATGTTTAATCACAAGGCAAAAACCTTGCAGAACTCGTTTCAATACTATGGGTGATTCATCACTAAGTAGAATCAATATAATTGATGTAATCTCCCCAAATTTTTCCGGACAGGAACGACTTTAAAGGAATATTTTGTAGGTTATGTTAATGATTTGTTTTTATTTTTATTATTAAATTTAAATGAATGTATTTGCTTTATACCAAAGTTCTTCAATGAATCCAATCACAGCTTTCTTCGTGTCCACGGTATCAGTAAATACAAGTGGACCCAGCAATGCCAGGACGGCGTCTACTTCACTGTGATCTTTGGGTCCATCGCGCCGAAGAACTATTTCTTGTAACTTTGCTATAACAACAGGCTTCTTTTTTGAATTGCTGCGATCTAATTCCACAAGGAGTTCCTAATAATAAGAAATTATTGTTGAGTTTATGAAATAAAGAACAATTATAAATAATTGAGAAAAGAAACCGGTAATCAACTTCAGATTTTTCCTCACCTCTACTTTCGCCATGGTCGATCTATTTTAATTAGATTTTGGATAGAGTAATTGTACTCTGTTTTGTAGAGTTTGATGAATTAAAATCTTAATAAAATTGAATGTGCATATTTTATTTTAAAAGCAATAAATTTTAAGCTTTATTTACGATTTTAATGACAGATCAATGGTGTCAGCTAGCTTTTTACGTACAGAGCTCTGCGCAGAGTGCAGTCACACACATATATATGTATGTTCTATATAGACTCATATATAAAATAAAATGTTTTTGGAACTTGACGAAGTTGGCTTTATTTTATAAATATTTAAAGGCGCAATTTTTGAAAAAAAATTTGCTAGAATTCTTTCTGTATTTTTTATTCATTTTTGCTCATTTATTGAAATGAAATATCTAAATTTTTTAATGAATTTATATAGGGCTATATTATTTAAAACAGTTCTTGACAAAGGGTCAATTTCTTCAAATTAAAAATTTCACTGAAATGTTAAATCCGTAATTTTGGTGTACCCTTTAAAATGAAGAGAATTACTTTAAAATTATTCACAAAATCAACTTAAGAATATAGAATATAGAAAACATTTATTGGAATGCAATGATGTCTGTCATTAACAATTTGATGCACTACCAGTTTGACCTAAAAAGAACAAACAATTAACTAGTTTCCGGTCAAATCCCTTGCAAACTTACAAGACGCACTTAATGGCATTAACAATTCCACTTGTTGCTTTTGAACTGTCGGCTATCCTTGCAATTCATCTGAGATGTACAAAAGATCATGTTCTTTTGTGTAAACCAGTAAACCTATAGTCTGGGAAGGCGTATTAGCACTGTTTCCGCAAATGCAGGCATGAGTCAGAACAACCGCAACATTAAAAAAAAACACTATATTTTACCGGACCTGCTCTGTGATGTTTATAAAAGAGCATAGAAAATGCATCTTCTTTTTATTCAGTAAGTGTGAACAGAATGTGGGAATCAAAATAAAAGAACAAAAAACATTTACCCATTGTGAGACGCTACAAACTACACAGCCACTTGAGAGCATATTACATTTTCTTTTAGACACATTTCTTAGCGATATTAACCGTTATTATCTATTTTTCTTTACACGTTACCCTTTCATTAATGAAAAGGATAGTACACCCAAATCCCCAGCGTCTGTTGTTTTTTTTTTGTTATTCCTCTTATATAAAACTCTCGTTCTCTCTCTTTTACAACATCTTTTTTTCTAATATTTTTAATATTACGGTTCTTCGTCGGTCGTACAATAATATGAATGCATCGAGAAACATAAAGAGAAACAAAAAAAAAATCGGAACCAAAATCGAAAGCGGATGGTCCCACTTCCACAACACTCGTACGTCAGTATTAAATGAAATTAGGGTAAAATTGAACCCGTAATGAAATGTAAAATGAGCAATAGGAAATGCATTGTTGTGGTATAGAGTCCCGTATTGTGGGAGGATCACAACCTCAGCAGAAATAGCGCTTTCATTAATAATAATCGAAAGGTATTTATCGTCAGGTTGTTGGATCCAGGACCATTACTTTTGTACCGTATGTTTACAGCGATTCTTCGAGAATCGGGTGCAAATTTATTGTGTATACAATTAACAGTTATTTTTGAACGGAACAACCATTATTTAACGAAGGTATGGTGTTCAGTTAAATGTCCTTGTACGACTTTGCAGTAAAAAAGTAACTGTTAAAATCTAACTGTACGATCAATAAAATCAAAAGTTAAAAGATCCTCGCCGACAGTCTGGCACAAGGCGTTGTTAGATTGGAATAAGAAACAACAACAAGAAACAAGAATTTTACCCTTCGATGCAATTGTGCCAGTAAAAAGAGAGTGAACGTTAATTTTTTTGTGCCTAAATTCTAGTTCCCTTTTGCTTTAGGGAAGTCAACGAATTGAGAAGGAAGTCTTTAAGGGTGCATGAAAGTGATTTTTTTTTAAATGCAGAATAACAATTAAAGTTTACAGTGACCAATTTTGGATACCTTTTATTGTGATCTGATTTTTAAAACGGATAGATTTTTATTGGAATTTTTTACGGGGGCAATTAAAAGTGATTTTAAAACTTGAGTTTTTTTATCGTAATGTCGATGTCACAACAAACATAGCTTTCTTCAATGTTAAAATAACAGATTTTTTTCACGATTTTTATTGCACCAGTTTTTTTTTGATAAAACTATTATTAAAGTCCTTTAAAAGCATATTTACCTCTTATTCTGAATTGTTTAATTTGATTTACTAAAATGTCCTTTAAAAGTTACTGTTATTGGGTAAACCAACACAAAGGGTTCCATTTGGATAAATTAGGAAGTGGTGCATACAAATATCACGTCGCATTTAAAGGGAGACGCGACTATACATACGAAAAAGCATCAGGTGAAGCGTCCTATGCATACGTACACTGATTGCTATCTACAATGCATCTTGCTGTATTATATGGCATAAGCCAAACTGAAAAAATTATAACGTACGACTGCGTCATTTGCGTGAGTTTTTATGGCTCATGCTTCCTCATATCATATTGTTATAGTTATTCGTTTTATTTTGTTGTAATTTTTGGAATCAAACAAAACACGAATACACCACGGCCAATTCTTCTCTGGTTTCAGACAGGAAACGCGTCTGTAAGGTATACACATAACGATGAATAAGTGCATTCAAATGAAACCCGCTACAAATTTTAAAGGGTGAACTGTATGTATGTGCAGCCATACGTACGCTGCATGCCGTGGCACAAAGTGCATATCTACAAAAGCAAATGAAGTCAAAAATTCAGAGAAGCGCGCGAGTCAGTCCGCATACGCCAATCATGATTTATATAACGTTGAGTTAAGAGCGTTTTTCCCAAAATTTTCGTTCAAGAAATTGAAATGCATAAAGGCGGCAAACTTGCAAGCGACAAACACTCAATAGAAGATAACATGAAGGTCTTCAAGGACGCACAACACTTTCCAGTCATCATTAATTTAAATTAACGATAACTGCCCAACAATGCCATTGCGTAATGGGTAATGAAGAGCGCACACTATTTGTGCAAATGAGCCATCGTAAATTTTGACAAATTATTTTATTGGTGTGCGATCAAGAAAAGGGATGCCTAAACACCAGCTCGTTGTGAAAGGATGCGGAGATTTTTTTTTTCACAAGAAAAATGCGGCAGACTGCAAGCGCGCGGACGTACAAACACAAATCTTCAAATTGCATCTAACGGCATTTTAATGGCGATAATAAAATCGGGAAAAGGATGAGATGGTGCAAGCATATGAGGTATGTCGAATAGGGATACAAATGGTACACGCAGTAGGAACAATGATGGGCGACGTCAAAGGGATGAAAGTCAAAGCGTATACGTGCATTTGATTTAATGTTTCCGTGAGGGTCCTTCACACATTGTACCATTGTGAAATTTGTTGAATGTTTTCTGTTATAAGGATTTCGTTGGACGGTGCATTTAAATTTTACTTTTATTGTTTTTCCCTTTTGTTTGAATTCTCTTTTACGTTTTTTTCTCATATTTAAATAAATCGTCTGACCATTGCTGACGGATTGATGCGTGATTGATTGTTGAAAAATGTAGGAAACTAATAAAGGATCAAATGTGTTTTAAGTTCAATTTTTTTAAATTATCATTTATTTCATTTTTATAGCCACATTTTGATTGTAATTATTTTTATTTTAATAAACCATACGAAGTTATCGAACACAATAACGGAACATACTTGCAAGCAATACAAATTTACACAATTTCTATAACACAAATAAAAATCAGGAGTTGTCCCCTTTCTCCATTGATCCCTTCAAATATATTCTATGGGCGTTACAGGTGACATAATTCATTACGAAATGAAGCAGCATTCATACAAAGGACGAAAGACATGAAAATCATAAACTCCTTGAGATCTGCTCTCGTGGCTGCTCCGCATTCCTAAATTTGTGGGAAATTGTTCCTCAATTGACTATCAGTTTTTGTAATCAAATATTTACGTTATGCCTATTTATTTTCTATTGTGTAAATGATTTACAGTTAGATTTTACGTGGACCTTATTTTAAAATATTGGGAACTTTTTTTGGCATTATGATGCAGAAATTTTGTAAGAAATGGATTTGTTTTTATTTTTTATTAGCTAAATCGAATTTAGTACCTAGTACAAGTTGTTAAACGTGATTTTAGAAAAAAATTAATTGTGAGAAAAAATATTTAATTGAAAGAATGACTTTTATTGGCCCTAAAATATAATTGTGCGTTCACAAAAATTTATTTAAGGCATTTTTTAAAATGTACAAATGCTGGTTGTAAAACTTTAACAGAAAATAAGACGAGGATGTTAGTTGTAGCAAAATATCATTTAATAGTAAAGGACAGAATCAATTTTTGCAGGGAAAAATATGCAAAGGTAAAGGAGTAAAAAACGGAAAGTGCAAAAAGCTAATTCTATCTCTTGTATTTTTATAAAAAAAAATTATATTAATTTTTGGATAATGCAATAAACAAAAAATAAAAATTTTAAATAATAAATAAATAAAACAAGGAGACATTTCTAAAATTAAATAAAAATTAAATTTTATAAAAAAATCGTCAGCTCAAAAATAAATTAGTGCTTAAAAATAAGGACCTTAAAATGTTTTACAAAGATATATAATTATTATGCTCTACTTCATAAATTTCTAAAACATAACAGTTTTAAAAAAAAAAAATTTTTTAGTTTTGAAAAAGAGACGGTTTAGTAAAAAACCACCTTTTCGGAATTCGTAACCATAACTTTTATTATATTCCCACTTTATTTAAAATCTTCATTCTAAACTCTATAATAGCATCGCAAAATTGTGTGTGAATATTTACAAATCCATGAAATCCAAGAATGCATAAAAAAAAAAAATAAACAAATGATTATCATTTAAAAACCACAAACATTGAAAGAACTCAAATGCCTCAAAATAACACGCACAGAGAAAACACAGATAAATAGACAAACACACAACGTTACTAGAATTTAAAGAATGCAAAAAAACTGACTTGAAAATGATGGATTAAATTGTGCATAAATATTTGCACAAAACGTTTTGCTGCATTATTCACAATAAATGATATGTAGGGGCGTCACGAACACAGATTATTCTTGTACGCATGCCGGCCGTACAACATCGTGGAAACTGGTGAGTCCTTGCATTTCTCACAACAGCAAAATTTGAATGGACCAAAATCAGACCAAATCGTAAATTTAAATCCCCAAAATGCATCCATATTATGATCTCTATACCCGATGAGAACGCCTATCTCATCCGGATCGTGTGAACAGGTACCTAGTTTGTCCCACATACCAAATAGAAAACACATAAACGCATAAGGGTGCATATTTGAATCAATTTTCAATGTATAGTGATGGTGCATCTCAGTTTCCTAAATCCATTACAAGATTCCAGCAACAATGTGTTATTGTTTGCGACCAAAAATAGGAATGGGCAAAAAGGATTCTTCCACACAGCATTCAATGATACATATTCTTAAGAATTTCATCGATTGGATTAGGCCAAACGCAGACAATAGAATAAAGATCGAAATGCAGTTTCAAGAGATCTTGTATTAATTTGTGAAAAGTGGAAAGATGGGGAGAAAACTAAATGATAAATAGGATAGTGTATATCATTGAATGAGAAGTACGTATAAGGATTGTTATTATTATTTGTTGTTTGGTTAAGTGGTGAAATTTTTGTTCATCAAATGGAGATGAACTCAAAATGCCAAACAACACAAAAGCACAACAATGTATTTGACTATAACCGCATACATGTTTTGTAATGTGAATAAAAAGCGGCATTTGTGAATTAATTAGATGCAAGGGAGTGCATCGGCGTCGGTGGCAACTGCCACTTTGTAGCGCAGTCAATGATGTTTTGAGGTCTCAACAATGTACTCGTGATATATATAACTATAGTTTTTTTTTAGTAAATTCCTGTAAACCTGTGAGAACTGAGAGCCAGTGCCAATGCCACCACATTTACGCACATTTGTGTGTATAAGTTATAAGGGACGACGGCGGACGGATAGCTCATCAGAATATAGCGTGAGGAAGAATCGAGGATTATTCAGAGCTTGCATAATATTAATTTACCCCAGTTAGTAAACCATATGCTGATGGGACCTCACATACCCATACACAGTACACATTTGTGCACGCACATCTATTGATGTATTTGCTTCAATTTTTATGATGTGTGCATCACATTGAATATACAGAGTGGTAAATACTTTATAACATATTAATACACATATAGGCGTGGGAATCGTTGGATGATGGGAAATACACACGCCATCCCCAGCGGTCACACTCTACTCTTGTTCTAATAAAATCTAAAACGTTTCGTGCACGCCTCCGCGGTTGCTTCTTCCTGCGGTATCGTGGTTTCGCTAATAATTGCTGAAATGATCTGTGCGGACTTTATCAAATCCCCTTGCACCAATGGTAAGTTCGCACGCGCATGCAAGGCACAAGATCCGCATGATGCCATGATAAAGCGCGAATTAGTGAAGTTGTGCGGATGTTCTCCCCACTTGCTATTATTATTCCGATTCATGCGCTTTAAATTTCATTCCACAAATTCTATGAAAGTTTTTTTTTATAAATAAATTTAATGTGAATTCATATTGGTGTTTGGGATTCCACAGGAAAAAATCATTTTAAGACATTGTATAAAAAAGAGATGATTTCAGGAAAACCGACCTAATGTTTTTCGCTCTAAATTATCCAAGAATGAGATGTTTTTAAACATAATTACAATAGAATTGAGGAAGAATAAAAAAGAAAGATTAATACATTTTTGAAAAATCATACTTTAACCTTGAAAAAAAAAATCCATGATCTTCAAATGTTATGTGGATTTCATCTCCCAGCCAAGGCCATTATTTAATTCTAATTTTTTTTCAAAATAAAATGCCGACCTTGATACAAAGACCTTAAAAGATTTGCAAAGTTGATCATCTCCACAATCATAATGCTCTGCAATGATGATAGATGGCGCTTCTCATCGAACTCCGTTTATACCGGTCCAGTACTGATGTGAAACCCTCAGTTCGACTTTTTCTCTTTTATATAAATATACAATCCAATTTTATACAATAAATTCAAAGTTCAAATAATTACTACCTTTTCATTTCATAGCGAGGAGTAAGCTCTAAGGACACGGGTTAAAACTTTATAAGAATATATAACTACAATAGTTAGGACTGCAATATACATAACAGGTCGGATGAAAAGTCCCCGGTCTACCATGGTAAAAAACATTTTTTTGCAAAATTCAATTTTATTATTCAACATAGTTGCCTTCGAAGGCGATACAGCGATTATAGCGATTTTCCAACTTTTCGATGCCACTTCTGTAGTACTCTTTCGGTTTATCCTCAAAATAGGCCTCAGTTTCAGCAATCACTTCATCATCGGTCTTAAATTTCTTGCCAGCGAGCATTCTTTTAAGGTCCGCAAACAGGAAATAGTCGCTGGGGGCCAGATCTGGAGAATACGGTGGATGAGGAAGCAATTCGTAGCCCAATTCATAAATTTTAGCCATCGTTTTTCCAGACTTGTGACACGGTGCATTGTCTTGGTGGAACAGCACTTTTTTCTTCTTCAAATGCGGCCGTTTCTTTGCGATTTCGGCTTTCAACCGCTCCAATAGAGCAATGTAATAGTCGCTGTTGATTGTCTGTCCCTTTTGGAGATAGTCGATGAATATTATTCCATGCGCATCCCAAAAAACAGACGCCATAACCTTTCCAGCCGACTGTTGCGTTTTTCCACGCTTCGGTTTGGGTTCATCGCTTGCTGTCCATTCAGATGATTGCCGATTGGACTCTGGAGTATAGTGATGGAGCCATGTTTCATCCATTGTCACATATCGACGGAAAAATTCGGCTTTATTGCGCTTAAACAGCTTCAAACACTGCTCCGAATCATCAACTCGTTGTTGTTTTTGATCGCTTGTGAGCTCGCGCGGCACCCACTTTGCACAGAGCTTTCGCATGCCCAAATATTCGCGAATGATATGATGTATACGTTCCTTTGATATCTTTACAATGTCTGCTATCTCGCTCAACTTCATTTTACGATCATTCAAAATTATTTTATGGATTTTTTTGATGTTTTCGTCGGTAACAGCCTCTTTTGGGCGTCCACTGCGTTCACCGTCTTCAGTGCTCATTTCACCACGTTTAAACTTAGCATACCAATCAATGATGGTGGATTTTCCCGGTGCAGACCCCGGAAACTCTTCATCAAGCCATGCTTTCGCTTCAACTGTATTTTTTCCCTTCAAGAAGCAATACTTTATTAACACACGAAATTCTTTTTTTTCCATCTTTTCAACAATAACAAAAGTAGCTTCACTCAAATCGCTATAACTCACGAACTAATTGTCCGATTGCTGTCAAATTTTTACACGTATCGTTTGAAGGTTGGTACTAAATGAAAATCATATGGAAAAAATTCTGGTAACGCCATCTATGGGTCAGACCGGGGACTTTTCATCCAGCCTAATATATCGCTGTAAAATCTTCCGCACATCGAATGAACCGTGTAATGACATTTGCGATCGGTGACGGTACACCTTCGAAAATGCGCACACCAAGCTTGACGCCCAAAAGTATATATCGATTTGTTATGGGCTCAATACGGTGACCGTAAAACCTCTTCACCCATAATCAGTATATTCATTCCAACAACTATAAGATGGTCGTCTTTTCTTGGTGACCATCATATAACGATAAACAACTTACTACAGCTTTGTCCTTTACTTATGTGACCTTAAGAAGATGCGTTTGTTTGTTAATTTTTGGTAATTGGATTGTTGGCCAATTCCTAGCAGGGGTTTAGTTCGGAAACAATACCTACATACCTACATTTGCAATCAGGCCAGAAAAAACGTTCATTACGCATTACAAAAAATGCATTTTTGGGACTCTTGTAAAGAATTGCGACTAGTTGTTTAAGTAGTATTGCTGGAGCTGTTAAATTTTTATGACAAACGTTTTTAACATGCTTTTTTTGAAGCAGTATTTTAATAAAAATGCAAAAACAATTCATAAATGCTTTAAACGTAATCTTTTCCGTACTTTATTTGTAGTTTATGGATAGTGTTTTAAATTTCCTAGCATTTTGGGTATTAAAAAGTCATTGTGTTTTGTTATTTCTTGACTAACTACTCTCTTATTTATTGGTTCAAAAATAGCTATTTGGAGCAATTTCTTGACCAATAAATTTAAAAAATATAGATCACGGCCAGGCATATATATATTTATATAAACAATTGTTCTACAGATCAGAGTCATTACTAAATAGTCACAGTCATGGTTTATTAACGCAAGGATTTCTGTTTATTGTTTTTGAGCTTTGTCGTCCTTAAATGTTTACTTTTATTATTTTCAGGATTGTTAGTAAAATCTAGAAGTTTACGAACTTTTGAGATGACTGACATTTATGTCAATCCTTTCAGGGATTTGCATTGAAGCTACCAACTGAATTCCATGACGATGTTATGGTTAAATAATAATAGGTTAAAATTTGTGACAAATATTTAAGAAATTCATTAACATAAAATGTTTATTCACAAATTTATTTTATGGTAACCTCTATGATGTAATGTTGTCAATTAAAGTAAGCCCCCACGTGTGCAGACATAGAAATGACTCACGTGATGAAGTTTATTACCTAGTTGTGGTTCATTTATGGTACCTGTTTTATTTTAAACGTAAATATGTACATTACCTCTTATTCCATTAATAATTGCAAATACTTTGAGCCAATCAGGTTTCTTGAATTCCCATATACGAGTAAATCATTTAAATTCAGATGCGCAGGAGGTAAATAATACAATATTGTAGATTTGTTGATTTAAGCGGTAATCAATGTACTTCTTGTGGTCTACTGTAGCTCGATAACTGGCTCCTTCCATGGTATAATCCCGTATTCAGAGTACCCCCTCTAATAAAAGTTTTTTTTTTTAAATGTCAGGATCTTGAGAGGGCCTAGTGTTGGCAGCTTGTTTGCTGAGACATTTGGAGCCCCTAACAGAGACTGTTGAGCCATTTTTGAAATAAATTAAAAAATTTATTATTATTATTTAATATTGATTCAGTCCGGGTGGTTGTTGTGCTTTCCTTTTAAACACAGTAAAAAACTAAAGTTCTGTCCATATCTCCATACAGAAGCAGCTAAAAGCATTCTACTTTAAGCTTTAATGCAAAGGGAAAGCTCTAATAAGCGTATGGGGTGTAGGAGTCGTCATAAGTATGAATCCTTGAATTTTTTGTTTTCGATTTATTTACCATTTTGAATTTTTATTGACACTTAACTAATCAGCCATGAAACATATTTAAATTAACAACTTTAGAGCATTTGTTCCTTGGCTAATTACACTTATTTTGTATAACCTCGTTTAAACCCGCACAATCCAAAAAGAAGTCCATATTTTTGAATAAATTCAACAGTTTTTCTATAACTAATCGAAAAAAATAATAATTCCAAAATATAATATTTCTTTAATACAAAAGGGATCCCCATGTGCATTGCAAACCACACAGACCACAGTTCCGAAAACTACGCAGTTGCATATAAATTAAAATAATAATCAAAACACAACCGAGAATATAATACAGTTCGAATACCCTCAAATTTCATCCACACAACAAGACGTCCCAAATTAGCCGTTAAAAGAACGTGCAGTCACACGAATCACGTCACACCAAGCGCACACAAATCACAAGGAAGACTTCACCAGAGACAATTACTACTCCCATTGTCCAAGTAATCGCCATCTATCTTATGAAGCAGTTTGAAGTTATGAGGCAACCCTTAAACGTTAAAAGAAATCAACGCGCATAACTTTGCTTTTCCTTATTATGGAATATGCGTGCTGTACTCATTGCTCTCATGCTGGCACATATTATGCATATTACAATAATGAACATGGCGCATGCAACTAGCTGGAACAAAAAGTGACTGCATGCGCCAATTCCCTTCTCGGACACAATCCAAGAAAAACTTAAGTCACACGACCAGGTGGTGTGTCTTCGTCAGTGCTTTTCCCCCTTCACAAAATGCGTCTTTGGACGAGCTCATTGTGCATGCATGTGACTATAAATATTATGCTGAATGCATCAATCGTGAGTCTGATTTTTCGTATACATATTTATTGTATTCTTAAAGTTTACGCAAGGGTAGCGACCCCTCCTTTAAAAACCAAAAACATTGAAAAGCGTTCGAACATAAGAAACAATTCAAGGCGAGTGATTTTTATTATTTTGTATTGTCTGCAAGGAGGGAATGGGTTTCATATTTTTAAACAGAAATTTAATTTCGTACAATTTTTAATGAGGGGAGAGAGCGAAAGTTAAATTCTTGTAAATTTTACATAGGGGTGCACGTCACATCGCGGGAATAATAATGTCGTGTGAGTTCCTTCACATATCTGTAAGGCAAACACGCTTCAATCGCATATGTAAGTACGTACACCTTTCGGGCTAAACGTAAATTTATTTTCCCATGGATTTACCTATGAGGGGAGTTCTCAATGCTCTGTATTACTGTAGTTGTTCTGTAACAAGAATTGCTGCACTTCCGATGTATAAAATAACTTCCGACTAACTTTAATTGCATGTATTCGTTTATATGAGTAAAACAATTCAATGTATTAACAATTCATATGCACGAAGCCACCTGTGAAGAGCCATTCCAAAAATAAAATTCAATTTATTCACAGCAGTATCGCAATTTCTTGGTAACTTCTGTAACTCCCTGCCCGTACCGCGCGACGCGACGACATATTACGCTCGCGATGCGGGAAGTGCATTGATCATTTACACACGCCTGGTGATCATGAAACAAAACAAATCAAGTGCCGCTTAACTCTTAACTGGCATGGGCATTGGGCAGCGCCTAGGCTTCACATAAATGTATACGTCGATGGTGCCAAGTGTGTCCAACCACAATCCACATACCAAAGCATGAAGCACTGCATGACCGCATATTATGTGTGTACGAAAACACATAAAAATCTTTGTGTATATCGCGAGGAAAAAGCACACATTTTGCGTTTTTTTTTTTTTTTTGGTAAATAATATATTTTACGTGCAGTAGGTACTCACATTAATGTGGACGACGGGACGCGAGGAACGCGGATTTATATTGTTGTATTTACATATGTCATACCGCGAGCATCCACACATCCATATGAGTTGGAAAATATTTAAAATGCTCGCGCGTATATTGAACAGTGTGAGCGTGCACAAGAGCATTGATGCTATTTATGGTGCATGGAGGAACTCGTGGGAACGTTTGTAATAGCAGAAGTACACGCGTCTGTCGCGCTTAATTCTGGTAAGCAGTGCTGCGTTGGTATGTACATATAACTAAACATATTTATATGTTTGGTTTTATGTACGCAATGGCTTATCGCTCTTCATCACCATCCGCGAAGCGTTACACAGTGGACTGCCTGGATTGTGGAAGTACAATTTCGTGATTTCTCGGATGTGAATTGTGACCGCATATATTGAATGGGATGTTTCATGTTGCAGTCTTTTCAGTCGCATTTAGAAGTTGTTTAGACAAACAGGGATGACACGTCTTGTCGATATCATCTTCTGTTTGGGTAATCAATTATGCATTAAGAATATTTCTTGAAGTTCGGAATGGCAAGCAATCTTCTTTTTTTTAATAAAAACCCTTACAAGCTGCGGTGAGATTCTAAATCATTTTATTGTTGACATTAAATTATTAACCAACACTTCATAGTATTTCTGTCAATAGCAAAAACTAAGTTCTTATAACGACAAACTAAAATTAAGAAAACAACTTTTTTAATTTAAAGCATTAATAAAATGTTTATAATATCATTTTTTTTTAACAAATTTACAATTTTTTTGTAGAACACTTTTTGTCTTTCCGATCCATTGACTTTTTTCCTAATAAAATCGTATCCGCTGGAAACGTTTATAAAATTTAATTTTAAAAAGATGGCCTCATTTTATTAAATTTATTTTTAACCTTAAAAAAAATCAATCTGCTTTTCTTTTGCTGGCGTTGCAACAGTTTGTCTGTCTTCATCTCCCCCAGCCAGTTCGATATATTCTCCGCCAATCAAGTTGTTCATGTTTTCAATTAAAAAAAGAAAATATGACCTTGAAAAGTAACTTCAAATGCCTTGTAATGTTTCACCTACATCATTGGTTTCTAGAATGTAATGTTTATAATTTTTAATTTTTTAAGTTTTGAAGGAATAGGACGAGGATCCTTACTATATCCAAGAATGATCAAACAGTGTTAGGCCAGTTTTGTTGTCCATATAGGAACATTTTTTTAACATATCTTGATCTTGAGGGACCTTGAAACAAAAAACTTAAATTTGAGCTATACGATTATAGAACCTAAAAAGAAGCATCTCAAGTGATAACAAATATATTTGCAATTGATCAAGGAGATATAAAATTTTAACACATAAATGTGCAGCAAATTTACTTTTTAAATTCTTCGCCTAAGATTCTGTTGCCAACAAAAGTCCTTAAAATTCGATTTTGAAACACTCGGAAATTTCTCGGTATGACCTAATTCAACACAATCTATCTTGAAAAACTGAGTTGACATACTTTCAATCCATCTATTGTCTTAAGTCTTTAAATTTCATCATTTCATTGAGCTTTAGAAAAAATCAAGGTGATGGTTTTGCTTTATAAACAAACATTTCATGCAACTTCGCATATTGTGACCAGCGAAAGATGTAAAACAATACAAAAGCTCGAACCATTGATAAAAATGCCCTACGCTACATACTTGCAATGTTTAATTAAAGCCATTAATAAAACACATCAAATTGAATCTTGATCCCAAATGCCATGCGCATGGACGTTTCAATTACTCCCAACGCAGCACAATAATTTCCGCATTAAACATATTTGCAGTTATTTAGTACAATTCAGCACGCCCCGATATGCTCATTCAAGTGCTTATATGAATGAAATTGCACTATTTTTACTTTTTTCCACAGAGCGTTAAATTATGTTGGCATCACATTACAAAGAGTGCTTGCACGTCGCGTCTTTTCAACAGCATCAGCGCATTTCCAGTTACATAATTTACGCAATACGAAATTAAAAGAGGAAATGGTCAGCACATAATATATTTACAATAAAAAGTGCATTCATATTTTTCTTTGACACACATAATGGCGTAATAATCAATTCTGAAAAAGAAATATGCAAGAAAATGTTTTGCTCAAAAATGCATCGCAAGGAATTGGGCAAATTTTCTACGGTCGGGAAATCACCATAAAGTATTCCGAGAAATTGCGGTTGTTCAAGATGAAGTCGGGCAACATGCTGGGCGTCTAAATGCATTGGGCGGGTAAACAATGTCGCGTGGATACCCTACAATAAACAAATAAACTGGATACATTTTGCAATGGGTACTGCTGGATATATAGTGTTCCTTAAACGTCCATTGGGCGATTTACAGCACTCAATAATTACTTATTACGTGTCTACAATGTGAGTCGTATATATTATATTTACTTATATATAGGATTGAACACATATTTAAAAGATTTCCTTAGGACTGTCTATAAAACTATTAATGCATCCAATATCCGAATGTTTTTCTTTATGCTTTGGTGGTGATTCGAAGTTGTGAAATATCCAGAGGTCCTTTGAAAAACACGCCGATATTGTTCGCAGAAATACTCTGTGAGTGGTAATGACGTAATGATTTTTTGGATGACCTTAGTGATTTTTATTGTTAATCGGCATCATCTTTGAAGTTTATTTTTTCTTAATTTAATAATTTGTAAAAACTAAAATTTATTTATTTATTTGTTAATCTCTCTATTATTTATTAAATTTCGAAGTTCGAATTTTTTGCGACCAAAAAAATTTGCCACTTAATCCAAATCCTTTTGTCGGATGCCACGTGGAAGAGATAAATTATCCCCAAAATATGAAGGATCAAAAGCAAGTGTGATCAAATTAAAGGTTTGATTTTAAATTAATTGTTTTGGGTATATAACTGAATTTTGGTAAAAGAATCAGATGCCTCTTATTAAGTGACTTTCACTTTACCGAAAAGGAACTATAATAAACTAAAAAGGGTAAATTGATTTAAATATTTCTTTGTAAATGAAAAATACAAACTATTTCAAAAAAATCCTTCAAAGAACCGTTTCCATTAATTGAAGGCAGGAATTTGAAAAATTCACTTTTAAATTGTTTAGAAAAGCGAGGTTTATTTTTTTATAAAAAAATATTCTTACACAGGACACATTTTTTAAACAAACCGTATGCTTAAAATTCCTGACTCAAGAATACTTACAACCCTAAAATTACGATTGCAAATGTAACCCCATTTTAATTTTTTCAACTTCCAAAAATAAAACTGCATAAAAACGGTAACAAACATCTTCTTCTTAAAAAACAGAAGGTACCTACACCTAGGAGAGCGTCCCTTCTATACGGTAAACGCATCTTCCGTATTAAACCCTTCTGTTCTTCCTCAACATCCGAGTCACTTCCGACAAAACATAATCAATTCTCTCACAAACTTTTTACGAACGCAGCAATACTTCATTTCATTCCCACTAAACCATGCGTCCCAACTCCTAAGCACGTCAATTTATGTGTGCTCGTATAAGTGTAACACAAAATGCAAAAGGGATCTGCGAGTTGCGACGTATCAAACATTTTATTCGGGAAGAGCATTTCACAAAAAAAGTATGAGTGGCCGTGTTTTTGTGCACCTTTATAAAATTCCCATGCATCAACATTTATTATGCGTGTGGTAAAGAGGAGATAGGACGATATGTATGCACATATATTTTTTGTTGTGTTCATTTTATGCATCTTATGATGATTCTATGGGAATTTTTCATCAATCCAAAAAATATTCACACACAATTGTTTCCCCCTTTTGCAGCAATATGTTTTAAATATAAACTTTGCTTAGGGTCGCTCGGCTTCAGAATAGTAAATATATGTGTGTGAAAAGCGTGTATGCAGAGTGCAGACTTTAATGTAGGGTCCCATTGCATACGCTCGTAGCCTAGCCCTACGTGTGGTGAAGCGGAAGGGCTCTCCATTCGGCCATATGGTGATATCAGATATGTATAGTAATTTGACGATGAAATTTTTCATTGTGGAATTTTGATGCATTACTCAATTGTTTGAACGTGTGAGTGAAGTTTTGTGCATAAATTTGAAGTGGCCATCATTATCCAATGGGATTCGATTCCAATATAGATATTGTATAAATGTGGACTACATTTCCTCGTCCAGCAACCCACAAACAAAAAATAGAAGTATAGACGGGAAGGTCGTTCTTAACAATCATGCAGTGTGTCTAGGGGAATTTATATCCTCAAAATTCTACCTCAGCCGACTATCATAATATCGCTATTCGCTAGTCACTAGTTCCACTTCCCTATTCTTAAATGCACACATGTGACTGAATTGTGTGAGTATTCAGTATAATGAATATACATAGTAAAATTTATAAATAATAAATTGTAAGCGAGCCAGGTTACTCAATACTCTGTATCAGTGCGGCCAGATTGTGGGAAATTTCCCTTTTTATGGGAGTGACGGATATTAAAAACAAAAAGCGTAATTGCCTATCGAGCAAGTGTTTGAAGTCGATATTTATATTCCGTTCAGCTTTGACAAATTCAAACAAAAATTGCTGTTCTTTTGTCCCTGATTGTGAAAATTTGTTAAGACTAACATCAGAAACTCAGTACAAAAAATAAGTTTTATGTTTTAACTTTTAATAAAAAGAAAAAAAAATTAATTACATATTACAGACTTCTATTTTGGGTGGGAATTTTTAAGGGGAAAAATTTGTTTTCGAAGGGAAAAAAGAGAATTTTTGTTGCAAACTAAGGGAATTTTTGTTCAAAGCATCTGGCAGCACTGCCTTGTATTTAGTATGTTTTTCCTATAAGAGATTTCACATACACTCGTATGTTGCTGCTTAGAGTGGGGGGTTGCACGTGGTATCGACTATCGAAGGCGCAGTATATGTGCAACAAAGTTCTCACTTCACAGGCAATTGCCGGTTCCTTCGACAGAGGTCCAAAAGTAAGCAATGAAAACCTCCATCAAAACAAGTTGAGCGATCGTCGATCAGTCGACTTATGAATCTCGAACGTGTCGGAGTGCTCATAACAATTGTTGCTCGGATATTAAAAGTTTTTAAATGAACCACAATCACCACGCACATACGGATTACGGATTACGGATACAGTGATAGTGCATTTTAATGGATTCATTAAGTGATCAAAGAATATCAAAAAAGTATATTTAAAAGTTTTGTAAAAAGAAAAGGTGGTAAAAATTTGGTCATCAAAATGATGCCAACCAGTGATGATTATGACGATAGCAAAATGAGTGGTGATTTGAGTGATAGCAATCAGCAGTCTTCTAGCCATTCAAATCCTAATGGATTGAGCAAGGCTGAACTTAGAAAGGTTCGTTTTTTTCTTTAGTTTTCGGAGAGAGTTTGGAGAATGTGTCTGTTATTTTTTAATTTAATTCTATAAGAGTTTTTGATTTCAAAATTTATTTTGAAAAAATTGAATAAACGTAATGTTGCTTTAAAATAATAACAAAAAAAAATACAATAAAAGTACAGTTAGTTGAATAATAAAAAAAGCAATAGCCATTTCACAAACTAATCTCTTTCTCATTCTTTTAGAGTAACAAACCAATCATGGAGAAAAAAAGACGTGCTAGAATTAACCATTGTCTTAATGAATTAAAATCGCTGATACTGGAAGCAATGAAAAAAGACGTAAGTTTTCCCTTAACAATTTTTTTACCTGCTTACAAAGTGCCTAAAATATCAATGCCCATCAGTAATTCCATTATTTGCGGTTTATTTATACTTTAAAGTATGCAGAAAATAAAATCAATCGAATCCCACATCCCACACTTGGGTTTGCACGAAAATTTTCACACCGATAAACCCCATCCATATCTATTTTGTTACTTAAATTATTAATATGTAAAAGTGCTAACCCTAATCAGGCTAAGACCTCCGAATACAGTCTATTTGGATAACTTTTAGTACAAACAAACAAACAGACGATACAAGTTTACAATAATAACAAAAAAAAAATGCAAACAAAAGGCCGCAGCAAACACGAGTATGCCACGAATCTCACAGGGCGCCGATACACTTCTACATTTTTGAAATAGCGCCCAAGTATGCTCGTAGACATTGGTCTTCCCAAACCCAAACGATTCCAACAAACAGTCAGTCAGATTATGCTGCTTTTTTATATTATCTATGTACATCAAACATACAAAGATTTGTGTTCGCCATGAGAAAGACTATAAAGACAGATTGGAGTTTCACTCTGTTTAATGCATAAATGTATAAGTCTCCAACCGAATCGACCGAGAGTGAAGAAACACGCAGAGTATTGCAAACGGAATCAATTTGAGACGTTCCCACGCTGCTGCTTGCTGCTGCTGGCCGGCGGAAAACAAGATCAAATTCAGATAAATATGTAATATGTTTGGTGTTTGTTTTGCTGCTTGTTTTATATTGATCCTCACATATTCCGTCGAGATCGTCTTCACTTCTATACACCAAAGAACGCGCCTTCATCGTTTTTAAAGCGCGTTAGATTTATAGTTTTATAATATTCTTGTTTACCTGAACAATACCGCGATCCTCGTTCTTCTCTTCTGGCATTCGCTTATAAATTATAAAGCATCCAGCGACCAGCACACGCGTTTCCATTTCATCCGTGCGCCATAAGTGCTTACCAGGAATATTTTCTCATCAATTATAGTCAATGTAATTTTCACTAAACGACTTCAGACCCACGAGTCACGATCTTCACACACACAAACGCATACTCATGGGACTATGGTTACTGTGGTCAATCCAGCGCAGTTCTTTACTGGTAGCGCGGATAAAGGCATATAATTTCAACAATTTAATCTGTGCCTTTATGTGTACGCGGGTCAAAACACTTGCCATGCAATATATTTAATTTTTACCTTGTGATTTCTGGGCATATATACGGATAGGCAAGGAGAAATCCACTTGATCGAGCCTATATACACAAAGCCTCATATAAACGAAGGAGAGCAACATAATAAAGGTTCCACAAAAAAGCATGTTACAAAACGAAAACCCTTAAAAAAATAAAGGAAAATAATAAGAGGGGGGAAACAGAATTTAGAAGCACAAACAGAAGGGAAAAGGGCTGAAGAAAAAAAATTCCGGTGGTCAAGAATGTGTGGGAACCGAATAAATGGATAATATGCTACGGTGATCGCTGTGTTCTCTGAAAAGTTTACGGCACAATGTGATCTTCATGCAGATATATAATGCACGATATCAATGCACATATATTACACAAACTGTGCTCTTACCGTGTAGAGTGGTGTCTTGGTGTTAACCCAACGTTATACTTACTCAACTTTGAGGTTTCAACTCAGACACCAGACGTTTGTTTTACGAGCCATCGGAGGAGGGAAGGATGATATGTTCGTGAAACTTGATATATACGTAACAAGTTAAATGGATCTTATGATCAGGAGAAACATCGTTTATACTTTGAACATGTGTGTATGGGAGCAAACATCAGCGTGATCAAAAGGCCTTAACACAAACACAATTTTAAAGCAAAATCAACAAGACAATGATGCGCTCCCGAAGCGTTGAAGGTGGGAAATACGAAAATATGTTGAATGAAGTTAGTGAACCTGTCGGCGTATGCCTTTTATCAGCATGCTGAATACCATTCTGGTTCCCATGAAATAGTTGAGGATTGCGAGAGGTTCTTACTTCTTACTTAAGAACGCGCCGGTCGTTTTGAGCATTTTTTTTCGTCTTCTTTTTGCACGATTTCGCGTGCTACTTTTTTTGCGTAATCATAAATAATTGCTATTATTCGTTAATATATGCGAAAGGGTTAATGCAAATTACACGCGTATGTTATCACGGAAAATAATAATAAGAACATAATTACCACATATGCGCATGAACCATAAAAAAAGTGAATCTCACACATTTTTCCCGCAATTAAATCCAATATGCAGAACAATAATTCTAATTTTATATTTTCTTACTCTTTACAGCCCGCACGTCACACCAAACTGGAAAAAGCCGACATCCTTGAAATGACCGTCAAATATCTGCAAACAATTCAACGTCAACAAATGTCAATGGCCATTCAGGCCGATCCCAATGTTGTTCACAAATTTAAGACCGGCTTCTCCGATTGTGCCGATGAAGTGAGTCGATACATCGCCTCCCTCGATGGCATTGAGACCGATGTCAAGCAACGCCTCATGAATCACCTCAGTGGATGCATCACAAGTTTTTCCCCATCACCATTTGCCAACGGCTACGCACACAGCACACCCACACAGTACAACACAGCCGCAATACCCCCGCACACCACACACAACACCGTTCTGCCACAAGATCTCAACAACAATAACGGACGAGTCCAAATGGGTGGCGTACAACTTATACCTTCGCGTTTGCCAACCGGCGAATTCGCCCTAATCATGCCAAACAGTAGTAGTCAACTGCCATTCTTTAATGCCTCCTCGTACATGGGCGCTAATAGTGTGGACCTCAGTAGTGCCGCCTATTCTCGACCAAGCGCCTTCAACGCTGTCACAAAGTCCAAAGAGAAACAACAAATGACTACCAGTCCACCGTTGAGTCCTGTTTCATCAATATCGAGTTGTGGGGATGAATCACTGCCACCATCCGAGTACAATACATCCGCTGTCACTCCGCCCCTACTTAACAGTCAGGACATGTACAATGCGTTTCCGACGCCACCCAGTGGGGGATCGATAAGCTTGCATTCCACTGCTTTCAGTAATCTGCAACAACCTCAAGTGTCGTCAACCACAGAAAATAGTCGTGCTAAACTGGAGGTTTTGTATGTGAATAAGAAGCGTCCATATCCGGTTGATATGGCTGATCCACTTTACAATGATGTCAAAATGGAACCGACGGAGAAAAAGTTGAAAGAAGATTCCGCCTCTCCGTCACCGGATCCTGAGCATCAGGACGCTGCAGCCAACGACAATATGTGGCGGCCATGGTAGCCATTTGATTGATGCCGTGTAATTAAGTATTTAGTTTGGAACAAAGCTTTTTTAGTTATTCTAAGTTGTACAAAGCAATATGTGAACTGATTTCTTACGTTAATTTTTATTGGTTCAAATTAACTATTCCTTAATGTTTTCGTTCGGAAGTGTTGGGGAGCTTTTGATTACTTATTTTCTTCTGTGATGATGTTTTTTATAATAATTTACGTTTATAATGTTAAGTAGCCGTTAAGTTATCTGCAAAATGCAAAGATTTAGTTTTTTAAAGAATATCTTTCGTTAAATATAAAATGCAGATTTATAAAAATTTGATGGATTTTTTTTTATTGACTTCTGAAATAAAACCTTTTAATAGCCGGCCTGTGTCAGACCGGATGTATCATGTAGCACAGGCGTGACTAAATCTCAGAGTTGCAACTGTGCTCCACTTTACCATGTCTCCCTCGCGCTCATGAAGCGACCACTGGAATCGCAAAACCCTGTTCAACTGTAAGAGAATTGACTTTTACACTGGATGTCAGGGTTGGGCATGACTCCAACTCCTCACCCCGTAAAAAATAATTGTTAAGAACGACACAGTTATCTGTGTCAGAGCAAGACCCGAACCTGATTGCAGCTCCATATTATGTATGTAAAATATATCGCGCTCAAAATTTGTGTGTCTCCGATAAAAAATGAATGGTTCGTACCACAGGTAAGTTAGGGTTTCTGTTTTTCTAGGTGACACTACTGTCAGATTGAAGTTTTACTCAAATGATCTCAATAAATTGCTTGATCATTTAAAAAAAAATTCAGTTTATGTTATTTTACTATGATAAACATTTAATATCATAGGAAAAAAGAATAAACTGACCTTTTGACACCCAAATTCAAAAACAGTTAAACTCCAAACAACTTCGGGCACACAATGCCAATGATTTTGAAATTATATCAATATGGATATCAGCGTCTACATAGAGTGGTAATAAAAATAAAATTTGAAGCCCTTGAAGTTCAAATACAAGCTGAATTATCACCCAGTGTTATGTGCGAGTAGGTATTGTGTGATTAGAATTTAGAACGATAGCATTATGTGGAGTGGAATGTATGCGAGGACTCCGATAACATGCTCACTGCTATCATCTGATTTTCAATCTCGACGTCCACTTAAACCATTATATAAACTGATGGTTGTAAATTGTAATATTCGGGCTATACAGCTCTTAAACTGATTGCTCACATTTTTTTCATTTATTTTGCTCGACTTTCGTGAATCGTCATTACTGATTATAATAATAACTTTAACTTAATACTTAATAGTCTCTTGCCGATCTCCAAGTGGACAGCATATCATTTGAGCTGAATACAGTGAATTGTAGTTCTTTCATTGACAAAAATATGGTTTTTGTTGTTTGAGTGGGTGAGTTTATTTATAAGTTTTTTAATTTTTTTTTCGCCCCAAAATCCTAAAGAATTAGATTCTTACGAAAATTACACTTTCCACTAGGTTAATAATATTATCAGTTTAGTTATTCTGCGCATAGATTTTTCTCTCGTTTGTAAATTTACAATTAAATGTGAATTAATTTTTTTCTAAAAAAAATACTCCGACAAAATCGATCATGCGTGAATCTTTTAAAATCATAATAATTAAATTAATTTCCATTTTTTAGATTTTTAATACGTGGTACAAATTACAAAATGAGGGCAGCTGTGATTGGAGCTGGAGTAGCTGGTTTGAGTGCAGCAAAGAATTCAATGCAATATGGTTTGGATGTAGTCGTCTATGAGCAAAGTGAAGTCATCGGAGGGACTTGGGTGTACACCGATTAAATTGGAACCACCGAGTGTGGCATTGATGTCCATACCGCAATGTACAAAGGATTGCAGTAAGTACATTCAATTAACACAATTCTGAAATTAATTTCCATAAGTCTTTCAGCACCAATTTACCAAAAGAGGTAATGGGGTTTCCAGATTTTCCTTTTAAAGATCAAGCCCTCTCCTACATTCCAGCAAGTGATGTTTTAGAATTTTTAAAGTCTTACGCTGAAAAATTCAATATCAATGATAAAATTATGTTTAAACATCACATCATTAGAGTGCGGCCTTATCAGGATTCAAAGTGGGAGGTATGTGACTAATTTGGACGTCTATCCTAATTATTAAAAAATAAATAAAAATTGCAGATAATAGTCAAGGACTTAAATACTAATGAATATCACACTGAAATATTTGACTCAGTTTTCGTGTGTAACGGCCATCACAGTACGAAATCATGGCCCAAGTTTCCTGGCCAAGAGCTTTATCAAGGACGGCAGATTCACAGCCACGACTATCGGTGTGTTGACGCATTTAAGGATGACACAGTATTAGTCATTGGTGCTGGCCCTAGCGGATTTGACATAGCGGTTGCCGTTTCAAAGACGGCGGAACGAGTCATACAAAGTCATCACTTAAAGTTGAGGCCTACCATTTATCCTGAAAATATTAGACAGACTGATGATGTAGTTGAGATCACACCCAATGGAGTCCGTTTTGCTGATGGATCGTATGAGGAGTTTACAGTCATTATTTATTGCACTGGTCAATTTAACAAAATATGAATGATAAATGGATAAATCTTCAACATAGTTTTTCCATGTTTGCAGGATATAAGCACACGTTTCCATTTTTAAGCGTCGACTGTGGCATCTCAGTGGATTCTAATTATGTTAAACCACTGTTCAAGCATTGCCTTAACATTAACAAGCCAACGATGGCGATTATTGGTTTACCGTTTCAAGGTTGTATCACCCAAATGATAGACTTGCAAGTGCGTTTTTGCTTGCAGTTTATAAGTGGCAAGTTACCGCTACCATCACGTAAAGACATGCTGGATGATACTGACAAGGAAATGCAAAGTCGTTGGGAGCGTGGATTAAAAACAAAGCAGGCTCATATGATGGAGGATCAGGTGTGTACAATTTTTATTTTAAAACAAATTAAGATTGACATTATTTCTATGTTTCACCCTTTTTAGAGAAAATACTTTGATGACATGTCGTTTACCGCTGAGATTGAAAACATAAAGCCAGTTATAACAAATATTTTTAATTTAGTTCGTAAGTCTCCATATTACGACGTACTAAATTTCCGGAAAAAATGTTTCCGTCTTGTAGACGATGAGAAATATGAAGTAATTATCTGAAATTCTATAAATTTTTTTACATTCAAATATCCAATTCGTTATTTGTTATTTTAATATTATTAAATTTTCTTATTTTATACATTACTTAAGTACACTATAAAGTAAAATAAAATATAAGTGATACCCTAAATAATATATTTCTATTAAAAAAAATTATTTAAATCCATAAAAATTTAAATAGCAAATTTACTTAGCAGCAATCATGTCTACCGGGCAACAATAAATGTAAATATTTAAGTCAACCACTGTTTTAGACATTAAAATGTATGTTATATTAAATTGATAAGATAACGTTTTTGTTAAATTAAACTGAATCTTTACATATCGCTTGAGTTTTATATGAATCTGATTAAATTCACAATTTGGAGGACAACGATCACCTACACATTATGGTTAGCAATAAAAGTTATTAATTTTTTGAGTTAAATTTTATCTTATCCCTAAAATAAATAAGCCAGCAATATTTTTAAATATAAATAATAAAAACAACAACTTATCGTCAGAAAATTTGATTGATGCGATGAGATTAAATATTTTAAGATTGAAACAAAGATTTTATTGTATAAGTATAATTCTAACTGTTGGGAATAAAACGCGGTTAAAAATATGCCATAATTTAAATTTTAAAACTTGTTCAACATATTTTGCACAGATCCGGAGTGTGTCTCGGGTTGAATATATTAATGGATCGAGCCTCGGGATAGCTAAGATTTTACCTAGATGACACTGCTGCCAGATAAAAGGTTTACTTAATTGATCTGAATAAATTTCTTAATCACTTTATTTTATCATTATATTAAATTATGTAAATATGTATTATGATTTAATTTATGATAAACAAAAACAACATTTGAGGATTAATAATTCAAGTTAACATTAGGCTGTTTGTACCTTTGACACGAAGAGGAATCACAAATAGAATTAAAACTCAATTAATTTCGGCAAAAAAATTAAATTTATAGCTTATTAATTGTTAAAAGTTCAGGCGGAAGAGGTTTATAATTTGAAACAGACTTATTTAGGCACTTTGGATATGGGTTTTTGTGCTTACATAAAGTGTTGAAAAAATTTCAAATTAAAACCTCTGAAGCTCAAATTCAAACTTTATGGTCAACCTGTGTTATGTGCGAGAATGTATTTTGGTTTATGATTATAATTGATAATGTTGTGTGCACAATGCAGTGGAATATGTATGCGAAGACTCCGATCACAGAAATCGTGTAACGGTATAAGCGCTGTTGACTTTCGTTATATTGGCGCGCTATTGATAAAAATACTCTTTCCAGTGTGTATATGAAAAGTGAAATGTATTAACACATGAAAAATATAACACATATGAAATGCCATTATTGATAACTGAACGACTTGGGAGCAGTTAGTAGTATATTAGTGGCTGTATCTGCAAATACTAATATTGTCTTTAATTTTACTCGCCGTCGGCTGTTCTCAAAAAACAAATTTCGTCTTTAAAGCAAATTTAGACATTAGATCTAGTCTTTTGCCGATCTTTCAGTTAAAGGAACATTTTTTGTGTTGCTATCCAGTGCACTGTGATAACTTGTCTGGCAAAAATAGACCTGCATATTGCTTTTATTTGAGTGGGTGAGTTTATTTACAGTTTTTTACAAAGACAAATTTGTGTTTATGTATCGTCATATTTATTCTGCATCTTTAAATATACAAAGTAACAATGGTCACTTTAAGTTGCAAGTAAATTGTAATTATTATTATTTATATATGTGCGTACTTTAAGTCATATTTGTAAACGTTGCGCAATGCACCTTTTAATCCTGAAATCAAGATTAAAATTGTGTTAGTTTGTTAAAAAAAATTAATTAATTCAAAATTTATTTTTTATTTTTTTATTACAATATTTATCTGGTAGTTATAAAACAATTTTAAAAGTCATCTGAAAAGATTGTTAAATTGCAATTGTAGCGCGTTATCTAGAAAAATAATTGATAAGAAGTGTAAATACTTTATAACGATTGTTTAATTAAGTTGATGATTCGATAACACAGTGCAGTGTGTTAAATAATATTTACAGGTCCATACAGGCAACATCACATTAATTAGAGTAAGCACTTTTAAAATTCGTCTATTTGAGATTTGATTTTTGAGTTCGCTTCACTTCTTATGAAGCTTCCCAAGTATCACTTGACACCACTTCACCACAATCTGCACAAAAAAAACTTCATAGCTGTAGCCTCAAACATACAGTTTAATAAAAATTTCTGAGATATGGAGAATGAAAATTTTTGAATTTTGATCTTGAGTTTTTTTTACAAAATTATTCCTTTTATTGAAATTAGTAATAATGTTGAACATCATAATATCCTACCAGAACAAACAGCTAGTCTATTAATTATTGTCATTATGAAGTATGACCTTGAGGTTTGACCTTGAAGTATTTAACAAAGTTTTTGTTTTATAAAAGACAATCATCTTGTGAAAGATTATTTTCATATTTGGTTGATATATAAAACAAGCGTTGTATCGGCTTCCATCCCTTCAAAAGCCAGAAGGATCAATTTATTTTTCTAAAAAAAAGATCGGAATTCGATTGTTTCTAAAAAACATAATGATAATGAAATGTCTTTCATTTTTGGAGACTTCAAAATCAAAATGAGAGTAGCCGTAATTGGGGCTGGAATAGCCGGTTTGAGTGCAGCAAAGAATTCGATGCAATATGGTTTGGACGTGGTAGTCTATGAGCAAAGTGAGGCCATCGGAGGGACTTGGGTGTACACCGATGAAATTGGAACCACCGCGTGTGGCATTGATGTCCATACCGCAATGTACAAAGGATTGCAGTAAGTACATTCAATTAACACAATTCTGAAATTAATTTCCATAAGTCTTTCAGCACCAATTTACCAAAAGAGGTAATGGGGTTTCCAGATTTTCCTTTTAAAGATCAAGCCCTCTCCTACATTCCAGCAAGTGATGTTTTGGAATTTTTAAAATCCTACGCCAAAAAATTTAATATTTATGATAAAATTCGATTTCAACATGTGATTGTTAGAGTGCGGCCTTATCAGGATTCAAAGTGGGAGGTATGTGACTAATTTGGACGTCTATCCTAATTATTAAAAAATAAATAAAAATTGCAGATAATAGTCAAGGACTTAAATACTAATGAATATCACACTGAAATATTTGACTCAGTTTTCGTGTGCAACGGCCATCACAGTACGAAATCATGGCCCAAGTTTCCTGGCCAAGATCTTTATCAAGGAAGGCAGATTCACAGCCACGACTATCGCTGTGTTGACGCATTTAAGGATGACACAGTATTAGTCATTGGTGCTGGCCCTAGCGGATTCGACATAGCGGTTGCCGTATCAAAGACGGCGGAACGAGTCACACAAAGTCATCACTTAAAGTTGAGGCCTACCATTTATCCTGAAAATATTAGACAGACTGATGATGTAGTTGAGATCACACCCAATGGAGTCCGTTTTGCTGATGGATCGTATGAGGAGTTTACAGTCATTATTTATTGCACTGGTCAATTTAACAAAATATGAATGATAAATGGATAAATCTTCAACATAGTTTTTCCATGTTTGCAGGATATAAGCACACGTTTCCATTTTTAAGCGTCGACTGTGGCATCTCAGTGGATTCTAATTATGTTAAACCACTGTTCAAGCATTGCCTTAACATTAACAAGCCAACGATGGCGATTATTGGTTTACCGTTTCAAGGTTGTATCACCCAAATGATAGACTTGCAAGTGCGTTTTTGCTTGCAGTTTATAAGTGGCAAGTTACCGCTACCATCACGTAAAGACATGCTGGATGATACTGACAAGGAAATGCAAAGTCGTTGGGAGCGTGGATTAAAAACAAAGCAGGCTCATATGATGGAGGATCAGGTGTGTACAATTTTTATTTTAAAACAAATTAAGATTGACATTATTTCTATGTTTCACCCTTTTTAGAGAAAATACTTTGATGACATGTCGTTTACCGCTGAGATTGAAAACATAAAGCCAGTTATAACAAATATTTTTAATTTAGTTCGTAAGTCTCCATATTACGACGTACTAAATTTCCGGAAAAAATGTTTCCGTCTTGTAGACGATGAGAAATATGAAGTAATTATCTGAAATTCTATAAATTTTTTTACATTCAAATATCCAATTCGTTATTTGTTATTTTAATATTATTAAATTTTCTTATTTTATACATTACTTAAGTACACTATAAAGTAAAATAAAATATAAGTGATACCCTAAATAATATATTTCTATTAAAAAAAATTATTTAAATCCATAAAAATTTAAATAGCAAATTTACTTAGCAGCAATCATGTCTACCGGGCAACAATAAATGTAAATATTTAAGTCAACCACTGTTTTAGACATTAAAATGTATGTTATATTAAATTGATAAGATAACGTTTTTGTTAAATTAAACTGAATCTTTACATATCGCTTGAGTTTTATATGAATCTGATTAAATTCACAATTTGGAGGACAACGATCACCTACACATTATGGTTAGCAATAAAAGTTATTAATTTTTTGAGTTAAATTTTATCTTATCCCTAAAATAAATAAGCCAGCAATATTTTTAAATATAAATAATAAAAACAACAACTTATCGTCAGAAAATTTGATTGATGCGATGAGATTAAATATTTTAAGATTGAAACAAAGATTTTATTGTATAAGTATAATTCTAACTGTTGGGAATAAAACGCGGTTAAAAATATGCCATAATTTAAATTTTAAAACTTGTTCAACATATTTTGCACAGATCCGGAGTGTGTCTCGGGTTGAATATATTAATGGATCGAGCCTCGGGATAGCTAAGATTTTACCTAGATGACACTGCTGCCAGATAAAAGGTTTACTTAATTGATCTGAATAAATTTCTTGATCACTTTATTTTATCATTATATTAAATTATGTAAATATTATGATTTAATTTATGATAAACAAAAACAACATTTGAGGATTAATAATTCGAGTTAACATTAGGCTGTTTGTACCTTTGACACGAAGAGGAATCACAAATAGAATTAAAACTCAATTAATTTCGGCAAAAAAATTAAATTTATAGCTTATTAATTGTTAAAAGTTCAGGCGGAAGAGGTTTATAATTTGAAACAGACTTATTTAGGCACTTTGGATATGGGTTTTTGTGCTTACATAAAGTGTTGAAAAAATTTCAAATTAAAACCTCTGAAGCTCAAATTCAAACTTTATGGTCAACCTGTGTTATGTGCGAGAATGTATTTTGGTTTATGATTATAATTGATAATGTTGTGTGCACAATGCAGTGGAATATGTATGCGAAGACTCCGATCACAGAAATCGTGTAACGGTATAAGCGCTGTTGACTTTCGTTATATTGGCGCGCTATTGATAAAAATACTCTTTCCAGTGTGTATATGAAAAGTGAAATGTATTAACACATGAAAAATATAACACATATGAAATGCCATTATTGATAACTGAACGACTTGGGAGCAGTTAGTAGTATATTAGTGGCTGTATCTGCAAATACTAATATTGTCTTTAATTTTACTCGCCGTCGGCTGTTCTCAAAAAACAAATTTCGTCTTTAAAGCAAATTTAGACATTAGATCTAGTCTTTTGCCGATCTTTCAGTTAAAGGAACATTTTTTGTGTTGCTATCCAGTGCACTGTGATAACTTGTCTGGCAAAAATAGACCTGCATATTGCTTTTATTTGAGTGGGTGAGTTTATTTACAGTTTTTTACAAAGACAAATTTGTGTTTATGTATCGTCATATTTATTCTGCATCTTTAAATATACAAAGTAACAATGGTCACTTTAAGTTGCAAGTAAATTGTAATTATAATTATTTATATATGTGCGTACTTTAAGTCATATTTGTAAACGTTGCGCAATGCACCTTTTAATCCTGAAATCAAGATTATAATTGTGTTAGTTTGTTAAAAAAAATTAATTAATTCAAAATTTATTTTTTATTTTTTTATTACAATATTTATCTGGTAGTTATAAAACAATTTTAAAAGTCATCTGAAAAGATTGTTAAATTGCAATTGTAGCGCGTTATCTAGAAAAATAATTGATAAGAAGTGTAAATACTTTATAACGATTGTTTAATTAAGTTGATGATTCGATAACACAGTGCAGTGTGTTAAATAATATTTACAGGTCCATACAGGCAACATCACATTAATTAGAGTAAGCACTTTTAAAATTCGTCTATTTGAGATTTGATTTTTGAGTTCGCTTCACTTCTTATGAAGCTTCCCAAGTATCACTTGACACCACTTCACCACAATCTGCACAAAAAAAACTTCATAGCTGTAGCCTCAAACATACAGTTTAATAAAAATTTCTGAGATATGGAGAATGAAAATTTTTGAATTTTGATCTTGAGTTTTTTTTACAAAATTATTCCTTTTATTGAAATTAGTAATAATGTTGAACATCATAATATCCTACCAGAACAAACAGCTAGTCTATTAATTATTGTCATTATGAAGTATGACCTTGAGGTTTGACCTTGAAGTATTTAACAAAGTTTTTGTTTTATAAAAGACAATCATCTTGTGAAAGATTATTTTCATATTTGGTTGATATATAAAACAAGCGTTGTATCGGCTTCCATCCCTTCAAAAGCCAGAAGGATCAATTTATTTTTCTAAAAAAAAGATCGGAATTCGATTGTTTCTAAAAAACATAATGATAATGAAATGTCTTTCATTTTTGGAGACTTCAAAATCAAAATGAGAGTAGCCGTAATTGGGGCTGGAATAGCCGGTTTGAGTGCAGCAAAGAATTCGATGCAATATGGTTTGGACGTGGTAGTCTATGAGCAAAGTGAGGCCATCGGAGGGACTTGGGTGTACACCGATGATATTGGAACCACCAAGTGTGGCATTGATGTCCATTCCAGCATGTACAAGGGATTGAAGCAAGTATATTCAATATAGAACACAATTCTCAAAATAATTTCCCTTGTTTTTACAGAACTAATTTACCAAAAGAGGTAATGGGGTTCCCGGATTTCCCGTTTCCAGAGCAAGACCTCTCCTACATTCCTGCATCTGATGTTCTTAAATTTTTAAAGTCTTACGCTGAAAAATTCAATATCAATGATAACATTATCTTTAAACATCACATCATTAGAGTGCGGCCCTTTCAGGAATCAAAGTGGGAGGTATCTGACACTGATTTGAATGTCTATCGTAATTGCTAAAAAAATAAATAAAAATTGCAGATAATAGTCAAGGACTTAAGTGCTAATAAATATTACACTGAAATATTTGACTCAGTTTTCGTGTGTAATGGTCATTACAGCACACCATCTTGGCCCAAGTTTCCTGGGCAAGATCTTTATCAAGGACGGCAGATTCATAGTCACGACTATCGCTGTGCTGACGCATTTAAGGATGACACAGTATTAGTCATTGGTGCTGGCCCTAGCGGATTTGACATAGCGTTTGCAGTTTCCAAGACTGCTGAGCGAGTCACTCACAGCCATCATTTAAAGTTAAGGCCTCCCAATTATCCAAAACATATCAGACAGACTGATGATTTGATAGAGATCACAGCCAATGGAGTACGATTTGCTGATGGAACGTATGAGGAGTTTACAGTTATTATTCATTGCACAGGTTGGTTTAACGAAATAGGATTGCGATCTATCTTTAATTTAAATTAAATTTTTTTTTAAAGGATACAAGTACACATTTCCATTTTTGAGTGTCGACTGTGGTATCTCAGCGAATGATAATTACGTTCAACCACTGTTCAAGCACTGCCTCAACATCAACAAGCCAACGATGGGAATTATTGGACTACCGTTCAAAGGTTGTATCACCCAAATGGTAGACATGCAAGTGCGTTTTTGCTTGCAGTTTATGAGTGGCAAGTTACCATTGCCGTCGCGTAAAGAGATGCTGGATGATACTGAGAAGGAAATGCGAGGTCGTTGGGAACGTGGATTAAAGACGAAACATGCTCATTTGATGGAAGATCAGGTGTGTATAAGCTTTTTAATTTTAACAAATTAACGATCGTTAATAATTTCGTATATATTTCCACAGAGAAAATACTACGATGAGATGTCATCAACCGCTGATATTGAAAACATAAAGCCAGTAATGATAAATCTTTACAGTTTAGTTTGCATGTCTCCATTTTACGACTTACTTAATTTCCGAAATAATCGTTTCCGTCTTGTAGACGATGAGAAATATGAAAAAATTAATTAAAGTTGGAATGAAAAACCCCATTGTTATTTACTGTTTTTAATTAGTGCAATACAGTTAGTCAAGGAATTATTTGAGAATATGCAAAATGTTTTGAACTTAAACTAAAAAAATGTTGGGGTGTAATAATAATAGAATAAAAATTTAATGTAAGAAGTTTTTAGAATATTTTTGTTTCGAATCCTGGATATAAAGATATATTAACACTCGTACACTAGCACGGGGGACAAAGGTTGATAAAGGTAGTTATCTAATATGTATATAATATGTATTATTAGGTAATCAATCACGCCAAAACTGAAAATGGGTTCTCCACGACATTTTGCAAACGTGTTTGTCAATATTCTAGAAGCGTATTTTATCCAATATAAAAATTCAAATGACGATAAAACTATAAATGGAATTTCTACGAGATTTTACACACGTATTTATCAGCATTTGCAAAGCAACAAAGGCATTTTTAAAACGCGAAATGAGACGCGAGAAACCATGAAAAATCTGAATTATTTGAGAAATCGATTTGGCTGTTTTTCAATTCGTAGGAAATACCTTGCGAAAAATTCTGCGAAAATTCCGTTATTTTCGGCGATACTATCAATCAGGCTTAAACTGTAAATGGGATCGATCCGAAATTTTTTACCCAACCAATTTTTTGTCTTTCAACATTCCAGAAGTATTTTGGAAACGCGAAAACAAATCGAGAAAATTGCGAAAAAAATCGCTGACCGCGAGAAAATGATCGCGGAAATCGATTTTCCAGTTTTTGATTAGCAATAAATAGTAATAACTCCGCGATTTTCCGTGATATTGAAGTTCGCCTAATATATAAAAATTGGTACGATCCTAAAAAAAAACACCTCGCCAAAAAATAGGAATAAATGAAATAATGTTGCTAAATTTTTTTCGTGTTTCCTTTTATGAAGTTACAGGATATTTCAGAAGGAAGAGAAAAAATGGTACGAAATCGAAACCATTGTGAACAAGCGACACCACGAAAACAAATTACTGCATAATAATTGTTTTCAAATTTTAATTTGATTACAATACATAAAAACTTGAAAAATAGATATTCTTTTATCAAATATTTATGATATTAAAGAATATAAGTGATTACTAAAAATGCTTTTAGAAAACAACATGTAGTGTCCGAGCAGCGCACGGATTCCTCCGCTAGTATAGTATTAAATCATTTTTTTTCTGGTGTCATGACACATGTTATTTGATTGGTTGATAACATTAGAGAGCTCCGGTGTGCATTAGTCTTATCTAACAAATTTTAATATAAAGCCAGTAGCATTTAATAACTGTGTCAGGATCATTGGACGCTTTGCTGATAGATCATTAAGGCCGATCATTGAGGAAGTAAAAAAGATAGGTTTCTGCGTTATCAAATTATTTTTTCAAAATTGTACGGTTAGCAACAGGTGATTCTCATGGACAATCAAAAATTTGAATAGTTAAGTCAACAACTGCTGTTAAATTGTGTTGATAAGTTTACATTGTAATTAAATTTATTAAGGTTAATCCTTTTACAATAATTTTCTTAGCGTTTAAATTTAATATACTTAAACTGATACGAATTTGCCATTTTAAGACCTCAAATACTTTTTTATATTATTGTTATTTTTGTTACATTTTTACAATTTACAAGCCCTTTGGAAATCCTAATATTCAAAGCTTTGGGCAAATAAATAATAAATATCTATATTAAAACAGCAATATCACTTTTATATAAAAACTATAATTAATTTCGCTTGGCTGACTAAAATATCCTTTTCATTCAGCCAGATAGAGTCAATTTATTATTATGCCTAAAATATAAAAAGATGAGGGTTTAATACACAAACGACAAAGCTACACACATACAATCTGCGATCGTCAATCTTCTTATTACTTGTATTTTAAGTACATATTTAACTTATAAGTAGTATTGACTGACGACTGTGTGTGAAAATCTTAACAAGCTCAATACTCATGATATGGTGGAAAAACGAGTAATTTTCCGATCACATAATATCGCATGGCGAGTAGCGACTTACTTTCGCTGCCTATTCGTGTGTCGTGAATTTATGTGATGATTGGGCTGAGCTTTCCAGTTCAGTTTCCAGAATTATAAATAAATTCTCAATCGCAGCCAAAGTTGGTTAATAGTCGATTGTCAGTCTTCGATTTGAAAACATATCAGCTTGTAGCTGCTTGTAAGAAGCTTTTGTGCAGTGCTAGTTAATTACTGTTACATAAATATAGTAAGAAAGTGACCTAAAATATAGAGATTATTTAACATAAACTCAGGTGAGTTAATTTGTATTTATTAATTTCATTATTATGTTAGTAATACATATTATTTTATTAATTTTTTTTAAATTTTTTGTTATGTTAAATAAATTTATTAAATGCAGTTGCATCAATACGGTTCAATCTCATTTTGAAAACTACAGAATAAGGAACGAAAAGTAGTTCAAATTTTTCCTATATCATGTCAGTGCTCACATGTTTCTATGTTTTTTTATAGAAAATTCTTGTAATATTTGATGCTTTGTGATTTTGTAAATGATGCATTTTATTAAGAATACACTTTTAATACGTTGAACGTCATTTAAAAAAAAGTAGTTATCTGCATTTCCCGGAAGAGATTACTGATATGGAATGACCTTTACATACAATTTTATGACTTAATGACAATAAATGTTCTTAATACGATTAAAACCGTACTTATTATGCTTTGTTAAAAAAAATAAGAAAATTTTACTTGAAAATTAATGCTTTGTCAGTTAAAAAAACATAAAATATATTTTTTGTTGCACAAAGTAAATAAAATCTTAAATAAATTTAAGGATTAAGATGATTGACGTAAAATAAATGTTGAACAGCTGTTGTAAAATAACAGAATACCGAAATTATTTCTCCATTCAAATCTGATGTAAGCTCCATAAAATATTACAATTTGCAGTCGATCTGTGTTTGTAATCAATATAATGCTTAAACTACTTGACTATTCAGTTCATTTTCATGCCATAACCCGCTGTTTGTTTATGCAATCTAGCGATATGAATAATTAGAGCTAATTTATTTATTGAAATTGCCAATGTACTGATGGGGACACATTTAATTTGAAAAATGCATCGGCACAGTTCGCCTAATATGATGTTATTATTTTATAACATTATATGTAGTTAGTTATATAAAAAAAAGCTCACTTACTATATGACAATTAGCGTTTAAAATAGGAAAACAGATTAAAAGAACAACAAACATTCATGCTGAAACATGGAATGAAAATAACTGTTATTGTTTGTGCTGTGTGGCATTTCAATGTCATCAACAACTGCATATACCGTCAGTGCAGTGCCTTTGTTATGTGCCTCCGCTTTTAAGGTTACTTGAAGCTTTATTTTCGCAATGTTGATTATTATTTTTTGTTTTATTTAGCTTTATCATTGTTATTTAATATTTTAATCAAGTAAGGAGCACATTCTCGATGGCACAGCAAGCAAGTAGGCATGTTTAGCGCGTAAAGCTTGACTGTGACTCAAACGGTAACTTTAATTTAAATGTTTTTACAAATATTTGAGAGAGCTCTTCTGTTGGTCTATTAACATTTTATTAAAATTTCAGTTACCTTGTGCGTTACAGTCAAGCGCTAAACTTGCTTAATTGCTTGCTATATATCATCGAGTATGTGCTCTTAAAAATAATAGTTTTCACTTAAGATTTTAATTCGTTAATTCTATGGTCCTTAATTTCGTTTGCATAATTCAGTCCGAAAAAATTGTTTTTAATTGATTGTTAAACATCATTTTTTTATTATTTAATCTGTTCTTGTATTTAAATTAGAAAACACCTAAAAGGATTAAAATATACAAGCTGTAGATGTTTTTTTCTTTTTGATATATGATTCATTTCAATTAAACTTTAATTGAAATTAAACGAAATAAACTTAGTCATGTAAGTATACTTAGCGTAACAGGCACAATATTTAAAATTCATTAAAAGTGTTAAGTCATTTTCTGGAATCAAATGGCATACCGCTAGAGGGCAATGAGACCCCCTAATGACAATTATCAACACATAAAGGTCTTTATTTTGACAAACTTAATTAAAATTAATTGTGGAAATATTAAAAGAAAAATTGTTTTCATACATTCGTAACATTCAGTTTAAAAAAACCGGGCGGATGTTTTTGTTGAAACATGCGTATATCATCTGAATGGAAATTTTAGCAACTACATTTTAATCGGGTTAAAAATCTGCACATTACTCGTTGTATCTGTTTGTAAAAGAAAAAAAAATTGTAAGTTGCTATGGGATTAAAATTTTACAACACTTAAAAAAGTGCAAAACAAAAAATTGGTTCAAACAAAAAAAAAAGTAATCTTTAATAGTTAACATGGCAAAAGAGCGATTATAAAATGCGTTGAAATTTAATTTGACGTCATACCATCTTACAAAAAATTACCCTAATTAGGATTTGATTTTTAATGCTTAAATTGACCTTAATAAATTTGACTTCACAAAGTATAAAATGTGTAAAAATTACTTAAAATTGATTACATTCATGCGGGCGGGTGTCAACAAAATAATAGCTATTTATATTACAATGAATATATGAATGGAAAAAAAGAAACCCACAAAAGAAAGCGTATTAAATTGTAGCGTATCATTAAAATACATTCTTTGTAGTCAACCAAAGATTCGTAATATTATCATCAGGATGAGTCTACATACTGTCTAGTGATTAGTAAAAAGTCAACGATAGGTTCATAATAATAAAATTCCGTTGATAATTTGTAACTAAAAACAATGTAAAAAAAATAACAAACCCAATTTCTGTTGAAGCAGATAAATTGAAGCCGAAACACGTGACTAAAATGAGAGTAGCAGTCATTGGAGCTGGAATAGCTGGCCTGAGTGCAGCTAAAAATTCAATACAAAATGGATTCGATGTCGTTGTTTATGAGCAGAGCGAAAACATCGGCGGCACTTGGGTGTACACTGATGATATTGGTACCACCAAATTTGGTATTGATGTCCACTCCAGCATGTACAAAGGATTGCAGTAAGTCTTCATTAAAGGATCTCCAATCTGCGAGTATTGAACCAATTAAATTTTGCCTTTTCTCTCCTAATGTAGCACAAACTTACCAAAAGAGATAATGGGTTACCCTGACTTTCCCATTCCGGAGCAAAATCTCTCCTACATTCCAGCGCATGATATATTGGCATTCCTGAATGCCTACGCTGTCCATTTTAATGTTACCAACAAAATTCGGTTTCATCACTATGTCATCCGTGTGCGACCGTACCAGGATTCAAAGTGGGAAGTGAGTATTCAATGTCATCCTTGATCTGTTATTATGAATACACAAAGTGCAAATAATAATGAAACATTAAATTGACCCCAAACAGATAATTGTCAAGGACTTTAACACTGATGAAATCCGCACAGAGATTTTTGATGCAATCTTCGTTTGTAACGGCCATTATCACTCGCCAGCATGGCCAGAGTATCCCGGCAATGAGCTGTTTGAAGGACGCCAGATTCACAGCCATGACTACAGATGCGCGGAACCATTCAAGGATGAGACCGTTTTGGTGGTGGGTGCTGGCCCCAGTGGCATGGATTTGGCGTACGAGATATCAAAGGTTGCCCAACGTGTCACACTAAGTCATCATTTGACTGAAAAGCCACGCACTGTTTTTCCAGACAATGTGCGCCAAACCACAGATGTTGTGGAGATTTCGGCCAAGGGTGTTCGATTTTCTGATGGGTCGTACGAGGAATTCTCATTAATATTTTATTGTACCGGTGAGTTGTTTTGCTGGAATTTAAAATGAACCAAATTAATTGAATTCTACTCATTTTTTAGGATACAAATACATGTTTCCATTTTTGAGCGTTGATTGCGGCATCTCAGTTGACGATAACTATGTTAAGCCACTATACAAGCATTGCCTTAACATCAATAAGCCAACAATGGCCATAATTGGTCTACCATTTTATGTCTGTGCAACTCAAATGATGGATTTACAAGTCCGCTTCTGTTTGCAATATTTAACTGGCAAAAAGACGTTGCCATCACGCCAGGAAATGAGAGCTGACACAGAGAAAGAAATGCAAAAACGATGGGATCGTGGCTTTAAGAAGCGACAAGCGCACATGATGGGAGAAGATCAGGTAAATAGATGCGGTTTTTCTGGTTCTTTCTTCTCAATAATCCTAAGAAATGAATTAAACTCTATAGAACAAATACTATGACGATCTGTCTGCCACGGCTGGAATTGAGAATCTTAAACCAGTGATCACCAAACTTCACAATGAGAGCAGCCAAAACTTCCTACATGATCTGCTTAACTTCAGACAAGACCGCTTCCGCATCATTGATGATGAAACATTTATTAGGGTCAATTGATGATTTTTTTTAAATACATTTTTTTACATATTTTTATGGGCACAAAATATTTTTCATCAGCCAAATAAATTAAATTTTATATTAAAATATTAATGTTGTGTTTTTACTTGCAAGTATGTTAAATAATATTAATCTAACGAGTTATAAGGTTTAAAATTGAACAGTTTAAACTAGGACTAACATATTACCATTATAAAGGTCAGTGGAAATTACTAAGGATTAAAATTATGTTTGAAGAATCCAAGGACTAAAGACTAATTATGCATAAATATATTATGCATATATTATTTCAATTCACACGAGTCGAGATACAAAACGGCAAACCGTAATACAAAATTCAAACTTGTAAACTTTTCTTCGGTTAATACAAACTTATGTTCACTTCTACTTTTTGGTTCTCGTACATAAAAAAAAATGATTGATAACATAATTCCATAAAATATATTCTGCCCAACTTTGTTTCCGTGAATATGACAATGTTTTTTTTTGGTTCTCAACTATACTATATTTCGAATATCTTTTAAGAGACTGAACGGGTTTACTTACTTAAAAGTGGTTTGAATAATCTTAAGAACGCCCAATGAACCTTTATTTTCACATTAATTTAATTAAAATAAAAAACAGCTTATGGTTTATAAAATTAAATATGATGGTAATATCCACTTAGACGTCACACCTTCTATTGACTACACCCTTCCTCTCAATTCCCTGATCACTAGTATATCTTCAGGGTTTCAATCCCTCACTCCACCATTCCTTCATCTTCCAGTCCTTTGTGATGGACTTAAAATCATCTCTTATCTGTTTTGCAACAATTCGTTTTGTTATCATTGCTGCACCTCGTGTAGAGAAACAGATCTAATTAAAAATAGTTTTCTAAGCGAGAATATATGTCCTTTTAAACCGAAAATAAATTAAAAACTATGAAATTAGTACATATTCAAAAAACCTCATTGGGTAAATTTTAAGCCGGATCAAAAATAAATTGGTTTTACTATTCGTTTATTTAAGTTTTACTAAATATAGTACGGTGGGGATATTGAATATATAATTATGGTTTGAAGCCTGGGGAACGCCTTTGAGAAATGTTTAGTCACTAGAAAAAAAGTAAATACATAATAATATTATGTATAATACGAAAACTCATCTGATTTTTTGATTTCTGCTAATATTTTTGGGGCATGAAATAAATTAATAAAACAAGCTATTTCTACAAATATATACATTTAATTTTAACAACATTTCAAGCTCATGACATTTAATTTGTAATTTCAAAAAAATAATAACAAAATTTGTTCCAACCCAAGAAATAATAAATTCGAAAAACTCAAAAAAGTCAAGCATTCTTATAACGGATAAATGATAATCAACATAACATACAATAATTAAAATATTATTGCCCATAAATTATTTTAAAACTTAAATAGTTTTTTAATAGAATTTGAAAGAACAACTTCCTAATTATTTGTAATTTTAAATTAATTGTTATTGGCAGTGAAATTGTATTGTAAATGAATTCCCAAATGTTCCTTGCGCATTGCACAATCTTAAACAAACATGTGAATAAAAACAATTCATAACATTGCCTACAAATATGTACATTTAATAAAATTTAAAGCCCGCAACAACCATAATTTAAACAAAAAAAAATTAACAAAATTTGTTCTATTTATACTACATAGTTACAATTAGCTACCGCTTGTTTCATTCAGCCATCTGAGGTCATTGTGCAGGACCAGCTACACTTCATTACACCTTTTCCCTAATTTCACTCTGGGCACATTTCATAATCTCCAATGCACCACCCTTGATTAACAATTGTGCCAAATCTTGACCCAGTTTTTCACATTTATCAAATGTCTCCTCCCTCACGCTGTGATGTCTGAAAAGGCCACAGTATTTTTGATTTTCCTCCATTGGCAGATCTTTCGTTGTATTGTTGTGATCGTCCGGATGCTCGATCATTTGGACATCATGCAAAAACGGACACTTTTCTTTTCCCTTCTGCAAAAGCTCACTCGTTAGCTGTTGCACGAAATGATCAGCGTGCACACTTTTATCAAAGAACGGACACTGACCCATGAAGTCTTGTCCGATCGGCAAATGCAATGGACACTTGTCTGATTGGTCTTGACTACCACTTGCCTTTTCCCGGCTAGTTTGATGTTCATTGAAGAAGGGACATTTCTTAAACATCTCCTCGTGCACATTCATGAGGTTTTGAAGCCTGTAGTGCTCAGGTTTGGGTGTAGTTGTTGCACAATCATCCGGCATATCAAAAAGATTTTCGCTAATGACTGGCGGTGACGAGGATGTACCACCAGACTCAGTGTGTTCTTTTATTTTGCGACGTTTACTGGGTGGACTTTCATCTTCGTCATCATTTTCGTCATCAGTAACTGGCTTCAAATTAAGGAGACAATGTTTCTCATTTTGTTTCAATTTTTTGCCATCTAGACTCCAGACAGCACCCGTAATTTCAATTTTCCATGAAGTCGAATTTTCTTCAATTGGAACCAAAACAGTTTCAACGGCAACTGGTGCACTACAGCCACCACCCAGGGTCTTTAGGAAACTACGCTCAGCCAAAATGCGGCATTGCGTTTCCAGGCAGCACAACTCATTCAACATGTTCAATGTGTCATGATCATTGGATCGACTCTCAACAGCCAAGGCACCTTGTCCTACGGCATATAGCAGATCAGCTGGTTCCAACACTTGACTAACACGATCCTGCCAACCCATGCGTATAAGACCAGCGTGCGCCAAAATAATGCCGGCAAATTGTGAATCGTTGTCGTCCAATTTGGCGAGACGTGTATTTAAATTACCACGGATGTCACGCACTTTCAAATGCGGATAACAACGAGAAAGCTGCGCGGTGCGTCGCAGCGATGAGGTTCCTAAATAACATTCAACATTTGATTAGTTCTTGTTTAGTTTTTTTTTTAAATTATGTATTACCAATAACAGATCCTTCTGGAAGAGTTTTTAGTGTCTTTCCGGCATGTTTGCAATTTAAAACAAGTGCATCACGAGGATCCTCACGTTTTAGAACAGCACCAATTGCCATACCAGCTGGCAAACAGGTTGGCAGGTCTTTGAGTGAATGCACAACAAAATCAACTGACCCAGTGCGGAGGGCTTCCTCCAAATCTCTAGTAAAGAGAGATTTTTCTCCAATTTTGGGTAGAGAAATGTTCAGAACACGGTCGCCCATTGTTGACATCGTATCTGTTACATGAATAAAAAAGAAAACACAAATTATTAGTCTCAACTCTTAAGTATCAATGGGGAGGTAATTTAAAGCCGTATACTATGAAGAAAAAATGAAGCTATACGGGAAATTGTAAAGAAAATGAAAGTTGTTTCAATTGAAAGCTAGAGTACGTTGACTTGATTTAACTCGAGACATTATTTTTACTACAAAAAAACTTGTGCCCATTTTCTTGCATTGCGCAAATTTTAACATAAACTTGCTTGGGAGTTTTTAAAACAAGTTTGGTAAAATCATGCGGTACTGGAAATGTCGCTTCATGGACACAAAAAAAAACATATTGTTACATCACTTTTGTTGACAAATAAATACAATTCCAGTCTTACAAATGATCCCCTATCTTTTTGATTGCCATTGAATTACGTATTCAAGAATAAAGAACGAAATTATTTCGAGTTTCAAATTTAAATTCATTAACAGAATCTCAAAATTGGCATGCCGCTTGATCTTGGTTTGCAACGTGACCTCTGTGGCTTCATCAACGGGCATTATATTTGCGTACGAGTGTGTACACCGGTCAACTCAATTTGTCACAAATTAAATTGAGCCTGAGAAGCATCTAAGCATACACATGAGTCTTACTCATATTGAACAACGCATTGTATTCAACTGTGATACGGCAGACAAACTTTACACTTGCGTGTGAGATTACTTATTTATTGTCTAGTCATCTCATATTGATAACCACATAAACAACGCGAAAATGTCGTATCAGTTACATAAACCAAGTCTAGGAACATCAATTAATTGCGATTTGGTTGACATTTAAATATTACACTTCTCATCATCTTGAAATTTGACTCAAAAAATTTTGTTTGACTTGCCCCAAAATCCATACAAAGACTCAAGTGGCCGACATTGTGGGTCCGTCTTCGCCATAATATTTTCATTTCACAATTCCAAAAAAGACTGCAATTTAAATTGAAGAATAAATTAAATTTAAATATTTGATTATGTTCTATTTCGTCGTCTATGTAATACGAGTGTTTAAATTGAATTAGCGTGATGTGTCAAAGCACTTGAAGACTTACTGAATTGTAATTAATATTGTAAGACACTTTTTCTTAAGCATTACCTTTCAAGCTGGGTCAATAACCAATGATATTACACACCACACTGGGGAATTGTATTGAACACACCTATAATAAGCATTAGGTTGCAATTTGAAATGTAATACGACACTAAGTTATGTACCTTTCTATACAATTTACAAATTATAGTGCATAGTAATCTGTTATGTAACATTCTTGTCTCCAAGATTTTCTTAATACGGTAAATTTAATGAAATTGCAAAATGTCGGTTTACATTTTAGTTCATGGCGTTGCATAAATTTTGCTATTAAATTAACACAAGACTGTGATAGTTGGCCAAATTTCTTTAAGAAATAACTATCTTTCTTTCATTTACACCAATTTCACATTTTTTGGGCCAATTATTACGATATTGTACTTAATAATAATAACGGTAAATACCTCTTACAAGTAAAAATTAAAAATCATCTTAAAGATTATATTATAATAAGTAATAAGCTCAAAAAGAAATGACTCATCAGTCATCACATAAAATTAAATTTTAAAAAAAATTTACTCTTATTGCCAAAGTTGTATGCATTTCACACTTTATTATTCTCTGGTAATATTTTGTACAACTATTGATAAAGATAGCTTTCTTTCTCGTTTTTTTGATAATTAATCATTTCGACTACCTAAAATCTTAACTTAATCGAAAGGCAAAAAAAAACATTTTGTTGATTTGAAATTTTAATTTAAAATATTTGCAGCTTTTTTAATCATTTTGCATATTCAAAACAATTCTTTAATTAAAACACATAATTCACCATTGTCATCGTGTAAGCGTATAAACCCGGTTCTATTTATAGCAACTAATTGTATACTGAGTAATGATTCATTTTATGGTTTACCGTTTAAAAGTTTATCAGAAGCCGGGACACCCAAACCAAGAACGATTGTTATATAGACGATAATTTTGTTTTGTCTTTTGAAAAAGAAGTTTTCATTGTATTTCAACATCATCGACGATAATTCATTAAACTGACAACGTCCTAATTGATGTAATAAAAAAAAATTGAGTAATTTTTTCGCAATGAATCAACTAACTCGAACTCATTATAAAACAAAATAATAAGAGCAATGCTGCCAATATCACCTTCACTACACTTTTTACATCACCCAATGGCACTGTGACTTAATAACTATTACGCAACAGTTGTGCGAAAATAAATGTAGCGAACAATAAAATAAAAAGGTTCGTTGTTTATTTAAAGCAACAAAATAAAGCCACATTCATATTATAGTCGAGGGAGTGCGAAAGATTTAGCAAAATGTTGTCCTTGACATACATCAAGGTTGTTCTTCTTAAATATGCAGATTTCTTTATTGCAAAAGTACTTTTAATCCAGAAGATTAGCGTACATTAAAATTAAAATCTTTTTGAAAGTACAGCTAGGTAACTCAAAAATAAAAATCGACTTAATTATATAACCGCAAAATGTGAAATTCAGCCAAAACATGTTGGATAGTTTTGAACATGGTATTCGTTAAAAGGCATATTATGGGCATTTCCAAAATCATCGCTACTCAATTGATGACTGTTAATTTTAAAGACCTTTGAAATTTCCCAAATCAAAGAAGCAATCGTACGTACTGTGGTCAAAACGGATGTTACAAAAATGCAGCGTCATGCGTCATCACGACTTGTACGACGTTAAAGTAAAAACCTTGGCAAACCCCACTCTCCACGTCCATTCATACAATTAATTGAATTCACGCTGCTAAGCGTTGTAGTTAATACATAGAACCAATAACCTCTTCTCTCTGTTGAAAAAACTGGAATTTTAATTAACCTTTTTCGATGTCATTCGATTAACTACAGTGGCGGATCAAAGTACGATAAGCGCATTTTGTTGCGTGCAGCTATAATAATTGATTGCTTCAACCACAATTGATTGGTCTTTACATAGATCGATGGCCATTAACAAATGCCAAAACGAGGGGCTGTAATTTAATTGCTCACAGCCAAAATTCGAATTAATCGCCATCGACAAATAAATGTTCAATTTGACAATGCAATCATTAATCATAACTTTATAAGTAATAATTGTTTTTATTGAATTTGCGTGTGGCTTGATGGTTAAGACTTAAGAATCAGCAATACATTGCACGTGGCATTACCGAAAAGTACATTCGTGAGGGTCAAATGGGTCATAGAAAAACAAACGACCATGGAAAGTGAAAGATCTAATGATTTTGGTGGTCCACTTAAAGTGGTTTCACCACATTCTCGAAATTGGTTGATGTGGTGTGAGCGAGCAGTGAGCTCAATTGTTTTGTTTTTTTAAATTCAACAGCATAAATATTAATAATTTGTATGTACAGTTACGATTATGAATGCAATGTTGCCAAGGAGATCGTCCAATTATGCCCTCGTGCACTTCTCTTACTTATAAAGTAGTGCCACGAAAACGAATAACACGAATAAGGTTAAATTCTAGCAAGTCGAAGCTCCATAGTGTATTGGGCACCACTGCACTGCTTTGTGGATTCAATTTATGGAAAATATTCCGAGACAATTGGTTAAAGTAATTTGAAATTATAATGTACACTTCTAGAACGCTCTTTTATTGAATACAACTTTAACTACGTGCGGTCAGTTTATGGAACATCAAAAGACTTTTAAGTTTCAACAATTTTTAAATATTTATAATAAAAAAAAATGCTGCACTTTAGTCAATTACATAATAAATAGAGCGCGCAAACTAATCTTATCATTATGATGCATTTCATTGATCAAAAAAGAAACAATTACGTAATGCACTTTTACTATTAGAATGCAAATAGTAAACACTCTAGTAAATTGAATTTGTTATAAACGTAACACTATTTGAAAAATATTCAGTTTAAAATATAGACAATTGAATTGAGTGTTTCTTTACATCATCTACATTGTTTGTTGAAATCGGAAGAAGTCATAACACGTTTGCAAATTTTATAGACGAAAAAAAATTGCTTGGTAATGATGTTTACTACATAGTTAGCAGTTAGGTACAATCAACGTCCAGCACAATGATACAATGTTGCATGACTATGTATTTATTTGAGTCATTTTTATTACAATTTAAATCGTGCGATAACAAATGGGCATCTCTGTGAGTGTGTCTGGTAAATTTACTTCATAATTGGCAACATTATTAATAATATATGATTACAAATAATCTATGGCTGAAATAAAAATACAGCGGCAAAATAAGTAAGTTTAAAATGAGAAAATAAAATATTAAAATTGCAAACCAGCATTTATAAGTCAATACATTTTGCAAATTTAATTTTTACTTTTTTGTCGAACCGAATACAAAAAATATAAGATCTTTAATCGAGTCTCAAATTAAAGAATAAAAAAAATAAACGAATTTAATGATGTAGAAACTGATTTGACAAGAAAGCACAATACAATTTTAAAACGGTATATATTTACCTCAAAGTCAAGGTAGTTCATATAGCCAAAAATTACTACATATGTATTTTCAAAAAAAAAATTATTTAAATTGAGTTGTAATTAGTTTTTTTTGTTTCAAGGAACGGATCAAGATCATTTTTTTTAAAGCAGTTTCGTTTATAAATAAGAACTTCAAGTAGATCTTAAAGAGATAAACCAGTTTGATGAACATTTCAATGTCATATTTAGTTTTCAAAGTATAAAATTATTTTTCTAAAATTTCTATTATATTTATTTGGAATTTTACAGTTGAATTTTACTGTGCACATTGTATTTTGGAAACTCCTTCTTTAACGTATACAACATCCCCTGTGATGTATTATTTCAATTTTTTTAAGGTTTGCGACTTGGATGAAAATATAAATAAATAAATAAATAAATAATAATCTAATAAAATGACCATTATAACCAAATATAAGAAATAGGTGTACCAAGAAACCCGGATTTTTCTTTTTGAAATACAGAATATAAAACATTGAGTTGTATTAATGTGTATTTTCCTTATAAACACAAATAGGTACTGGCTGAATTATGGATCTCCTGATCCTCATAAAACGGGCATAATATATTCTACAGAACCTGCAGCTACAACTTAAAGTAAGCAACAAATACAACCAAGTATTCCTTTAAGAAACATTAAAATTAATTTATACGAACAATGTTAAAGCCATTATGACATAGCACAATTTTAATCTTAACTTAAATTGTTTATGTTTACTCAAAAAAACATTTTTTTGAGATGAAATTCAAATCTATAAAATGCTTTCCGCACTTATAACATCAAAAATGATCATTTTAATGACGGATTGATAAAGTTTAATTTGATGCACAATGAAAGCGTAGTTGTGACTTGCGAGTATTTTTCATCCTTTCTTAATTGCAAATTTGTATGCAATACATACTATAATAAAAAACAATGTATAACAGTATAACCCACGAAAATTGTTATCACCACAGGAAGCCTTCTTAATCCAATTTCACGGCTAAACATATACTCGTTTATCAGAATATGTGCGATAACTAATCATTTTGAACTTAGGCTTGTAAGTTCAACTCAAATCTTATCATAAAATTGTCGGCCTAACATTATCCTAATCAAACAGTGCGTACTTTGTGGTGGAGTGCCACTCTGATGACACGTCTATTGAAATTGTGGAAAGCCTTCTAGTATTGATAATGTTTATCGCGTTTGGGAGTCGCCGCACGTAGTTAATAATGCTGACTGGATCATTTACTAGATTGCATATTTTTAACGAACACAAAAGCAATTGACAACACCATATTGGTACGTAACAGCCAACAGGTAGATCCTATTTTGGAACGATTTTGTATTTTGTTTGTTCAACGTTCTATTATAAATATTGCAATTAATCATAAATTAATAAAACTGCTGATTGGACTTACGTATTTCGAACTTCCTGTTAGGATTGAGTTCTTTCAGCCGGGAGATGACATATTTCGTCTGAATAAGTGCCAACTAAAATAAATCAATAAAAAACCGTTAATTCAATAATCACAATAATGTTTATGCAATAACTGTGAAATGACAGCCAAAAGAATTTCACTTTATTGAAAAAATATATCGAAATCAACTGAAATAAAATTTGAGTTTGCTTCATTTTCCACAGAGGTAAGTAAATAAGACATTTTAAATTATTACCACACTCTTTCGCGATCCAACGCGAATAACTTTCTCTTCCATATGCTCCGGAGTGGTGGTGGGAGACGATGTCACGGTTTCAGGCTCAGCCATGGTTAAGTTTTACAGACGATTTGTGTTTTGTTTTTTTTTTCTGTTTTCTTTTTTGTTTTTTGCACACAGAGTAGCTAATTTCACACAATTGATAAATACAAATAACTTATAAGGAATTAGTTGCAGCCTTTACAGTCAACGGTAAAAAGGTGAAAGAAATGGACTACGAGGTAAATTCGGGGATGACTTTCGCAAGACTCTGGAAGAGCCATCTATTTTGTACGATTATAGGAACACAAGCATGGGGTCACAGGGCAGTGTCAGTTGGCACGGGTTACTTCAACATATTTTTAATTCACACAATACGGATTGTTATACAACACGGACTTAAATTTTTTCACACGTTTTAATTGATAGAATCCGGATCGGTGGTTGCAAGTGAACCGAACGACCTCTTCATGCGACGACTACTGTTACGACATTAATGGTTTTTACTTTAAAATTTTATGATGTCAAGATTCAAGAATGAACGTACACTTGGCAAGTAGGGAGAAATTGTACATGTGACTCTGACATTAGTCTGACAGTCGACTTATGGCCTAGCCCAGTGCCCAGTGCTACCATGTTTCAAGTTCCACTGGTGAACGACGGGTTGTGTCTTGTGTGTGTTTTCATTTACATCAGATACAGGGTATTTAAATTTATCTGATTACACCAATAAGTGTCTTATATGTAATATTGGTCTTTGGAAAAAATTATTTCAAATATTTTTAATTGACTTGCACTTTCTGTACATATCTATCTACACCATTTTGAAAAAATATAAAATTCCTAACCCATAAAATAAAATTTTTACTAATATAAATATTGCGTAAATCGCCCATATCATTTTTTGAACGACTAATAAAGGGAACAATTGTAATTCAAACAATGTAATTGAGTATGTACAAACTTGGAGTTTTCTTCTTTTGAAATAAAAAAATTCAAACCGTTATCAATTTCCTTGACATTCTATTTCTTGCTAATGACTATATTCATCTACAAATAACACAAACTATAATTTAAAATTTATGTGATTCGTGTGATTTATGGTTCGATCTTAAAATATGTAATCAAAATTCTGTCATGTTATAAATTAAAGCACCATGTATATCAAGATAATTTGCTTCTAAAATTACAACCAGCGCCATCTTTTAAATTTTGAATTTTACCTCTTACTGGTCATACATGGTGATCTCAGTGTTCTCGATACACAGCAAAGGCCCACGATCAGGCTAAACGTCTTGTCTGAATTCACTGACTAGACCAAGTTCCACAATTTGCCTCCTATTTAAGGATTTTTTATCTAATGATTCCCAATTCTGATTATGGAGACCAGTGAACAGTTTTTATTAAAGATTTATTTTCTTATTAAAGGAAGTATGAGCCCAATTCCCAATCTTAAAAACTGAGGGTAATAATTTGGAGACTTCCACTTAAGAATTTTAATTAATTTTAATATACTTTTTCTGAACACAGTAAACTTTCCTTTTCCCATGATAAATATATACTGGCCGAAAATTTAAAGGTTACAGTTAAATTAAACAAAATTGTGCCCATGGCAACGAATTTGTTATTTTTCGTTTTTCACAATTAATAAAAATATCATATTTCAAAGTCTTGAATAGAATTTGAGAAATGGCACAAGTTATTGCACCAGAAGATGTTGAGGTTTTTATTCAAAGTATTAGAAAATCTCGACTCGAAGATGTTGGTAGCGAAAGGTATTAAGTAAAATTTGCATGTTAAAAGAAATTTGGAACACAAAAATTACTTTTAGGTGGCTCGATCTTCACGGAACTCTGCTAAAACTCCATCAGCACGGCATTCTTGAGATTGCGAGCGATTGTGAGGAACTTGTCAAGGAACTCATGATACAGCACGACAAAGCATCCGTTCTAGTGCACGAAGCGAATTGCATTCTTGTTTGGCGTAAACGCATAATGCCCAAACTCATGCAGCGTAACAACAATCCACCAACAACTCTGAAGTTCTACACAGCCATGTATCACGAGGCGATTTCAGTGGCTTTACTGGAACTCGTGCTTTTCCATGAAAATAGTTGTCAATCTTTAGAGAACGTAATACTGGACTTGATTGATTATGCTGTTCAAGCCGTCTCAGTGCTCATTGGATTGGTCAAGTATTTCTACCTTTTACAATTTTGCATTTAACTCGAACTTAATTTTGTCTTTGTTTAGTGCCCAATTGCATGAAAAATTTGACAAGCCTAACTTAGAGGAGACAACAGAACAGGAAATTTCTCGTATTGAGAGGGAGATTAATTTTAAGATAGGCACTCGTTGTGTGACTTTGCTGAGTTATGTCGCAAATCATTTGGAAGTATTGCCACGTAGTGCTAGCCTCCGAATGGTTAGCACGCATGATGTGCCCGTTCTTATGGCCGAGGTGCTTCGGTGTAAGCCATGGATTCGTCGATCTGCCGATGGCATGGAGAAATTTAACGATGAATTTGTTTGGGAGAAAATGAGCCACGAGGATGCCATCGCCCTTAGTAAGACCGAGGCACAAACATGGTTGTGCATGTTGCAGTTGCTGTTTAATGAAATTGCTCTCTCTAATTATCACAGCACTGATTTTAGAGTGGAGAGGCTGCAAAGTGTAAATTTAAATTAATTTTAATATTGCTTTTTGCGACTACAATTTGTTATTTTAGTGCAACAAATTATTGACGGAGCAAATAATTGATCAAGTACCACCACTGATTGAGCTGAAGAACCTTCTAAATTCGATGGTACTTATGGGAAATAATACTTCCAATAAATCTCTATTGGTTGTTGAGGAAGTTCCACAAGTAAATACTTAACATTTTTAATTTGTTAAAGCCGTTAACTTTTTAATTATTTCAAAAGATCCAAACTGATATTATTCAAGAGGCAGAAGAAACCGGCATGGATGAGGTCTTTGACAAGCAATGTAAATTGTTCCTATCAACTGATGCTCAGGAAATCATTGAATTGGCGAAGCGGTAAATTATTATTGTGTAAAGAAATTATGTTGTTAAAATTGCGCTTTATAGGCTTAGTGACGCCTACAATACGGACTACTTTGATACTCCAAATGCAATCAAACTGGCAACTAAGACTAATCATTCGTGCGCCCGTTGTATGAAAAAAGCTGAGAAGCGATGTGGCGAATGTCGTCAAGCATTTTACTGCTCAAAGTAACTCACTTCAGAATTAAAAAATCTAACTTCCATCACTTAACGCGAATTTTACTTTTAGGGAGTGCCAATTGCAGGAATGGTCGACACATAAATTTACATGCAACAAGCCAGAAGTTCAGATTCTCAACTAATTTTTCCCATAATCTAAATTGCATTTCAACTTTTAACTGTTTTTTGTGTGTTCCCCTTTAAAATAAAAACACCATTTTCCGTTTTTAAGAAAAGATTTTTTTTTTATATTTTGAACGCGCTTCCACACAGTCACATTAAGACACACAGTTTAACTTGACTGCCGGAGATGGTCCTTGATGATGTCCAAATCTGGAGTCTCCTCACCAAAGTCCTGTAAAATCAAAATAGTTAGCAAAAATGTTTTTTATGAAAACAATATTGACATACCTTGATAACGACGACTGAGCATCCGCTAACCTTTCTGGGTTTGCCCTCTTTGTCGATTTTGCACAGGCCAGACCATTCGCCCAATTTCTTGTTGGAGTCGACGCGCAACAATGGAATTTGATGCTCATTGCAAAGAGCTGTGATCAGTTTCTTGTACTGTGGCTCATCGCAGCTTTCGGCCAAGATGCACAAAACAGCCTGACGCCTACACAACATTAGCAACAGATTAGTTGACGGTTTCTTTTATTTAAGAGGCGTTTAAAAAAAGATTATTAAAGAAAACATGTACTCACTTGTCCAAAGCCTTGCAAGCCTGATGGATACCATGGACCAAACCATCGGCGATCAGCGACTTTTTCAGCACCTCCTGCAGTGCTGTGTTAACATCCTTGGGTCCACCGACCACTGGTGCGGGTACTGGAACATCACTACGAATCAAGAAAATCAACCAAATTAATTGAGGTTAAGTTATCACTCAAACCAAAGCCACTCAAACATTAAGCCGCAATTTTTTTATTAAGCTCATTTTCAACAGACTTTCTTTTATCATTTTATCATTAATTTTTTTTTTCAATTTTATCTAATTAACAACTGTTTGGCGGTAACACTGGGCAAAGGCGCTTAACAACACAACACTACTTACACTTCAATATCGGACATCCTCGGTTATTTTTGTCGCTAGACTGAAACAAACAATTTGAAATAAATGTTAGATTTGTGGTAAATGGATGGATGATGGTATAATAGCAAATAATTCAACGATTATATTGAATTTTTAAGATATTTTAGGGAACAACAAAAATTTAACACAATCGTACCTTTTGACAAGAGGAAAAGAAGGAAGTTGCAAGGTTCGCCAACTGAAGGGTAAAAAAATTTGTTTTCCGCTGGCAGCACGAAATGTTGATTTTTCGTAATATATAGTGATTTTTATGTAAAATATTTTATAAGTTATACATATATCTAAAAAAAAATCTAAATTAACAATTCAGACTGTTGTTTTTGGTATTATTCTAATTTGCATCTATCTAACAATACGTATGTATTCATTAACTTCTTTTTAACATCTCCGATATCTAAAAACCGCTAAAATGCATAAAATTTTTTTACTCGCATTTTCAAAACTGCAGCGCGATAGTTTAGTAAAATATATTTAAAATTCTAGCTCAGCAAAATTATTATTTTTTATGATTTATATATATCTTTTCTATGTTAATATTTATATATGTGTTCAAGTCTTTCAAGGAATCTGACATCTCAAATTATAATCGCACGTGCCTCTAACCTCAAAATTTGTTTACATTTTTTCGTAAGTTGCATTAGTTGATTAACATTTAAATAATAGTTTAAAAACATTTAAAAAATGGGTAAGTTCGTAAAAAAGACTTTGCCAACTGCAAAGCCGAGAAAGGTGTCAGCGGCAAAAAAAGAATTCTCTGGCAAGGCAGACAAAGTGCTATTGGACACAACATCATCTATACCCAATGCTAAGAAGAAATACAATCCCGATAAACCCACTGTATTTAAAATGAATCCAAATCCAAAGAATGATCGCTTCAAGGGTCGACGAGGTGCATATCGTCCACCCAAACTGGCTAAGGAGCTGATGGATAAACATTCACGCGGTCCCGGTATGACTTTGAATGGCGTCCAAACAAAATACCATCAAGACAAAATGATCCGCAAGGAGGTGTACATAAAGTACGCCGCCGATCAGGCAGCGCGCGCCCAAATTTTGCACACTGAAGTGGATGGCTACATTGAAGCTGACGAGGGTGAAAGCACTGCCATGTATCTACAAGATGAGATCGTGGACAATGTTGACATTACCGCCGCATCGAAACACTTTAAGTTAAATTTGGATTTTGGACCATATCGGATGGCGTACACAAGAAATGGTCGTCATCTTTTGGTGGGCGGCCGTCTGGGACACATTGCCGCCATGGATTGGGTAACAAAGAAATTGCACTGCGAGATCAATGTGATGGAAGGTGTGGAGGATATTACGTGGCTTCACGTTGAGACAATGTTTGCTGCAGCCCAAAAGAGTTACGTTTACATCTATGACAATGTGGGCACAGAGTTGCATTGCATGAAGGACATTTATCAGCCAAATAGACTAGAATTCCTGCCGTATCATTTTCTTTTGGCAACTGGTAGTGCTAAAGGTTTTCTCACCTGGTTGGATATATCTGTGGGTGAAATTGTTGGCCATTACAATGCTAAAGTGGGTCCCGTCAAAATAATGACACAAAATCCTCAAAATGGTGTACTTTGTGTGGGTGGATGCAAGGGACGTGTAACAATGTGGTGTCCTTCGATGAGGGAATCTTTAGCTTCAATGTTGTGCCATCGTGTTGCATTGACATCAGTGGCTGTGGATCCTAAAGGCATCAATATGGTGACAACTGGTGTTGACAAAAGAGTTAAAATATGGGATATTCGACAATTATCTGGACCAGTGGCAGAGTATCAATTGCGTGCGCCAGCACATCACTTAGAAATGTCGCAAAAGGGACTCTTGGCCATTGCAATGGGAAATGTGTGTGAAATTTATAAAAATCCAGCTGCTGAAGAGACAACGGGACCGTATTTAAGGCAACGCTGCACTGACATTATACATGGTATGAAATTCTGTAACTATGAGGACGTTCTTGGTGTAGCAACGGCAAAGGGATTTGAATCGTTGTTAGTGCCTGGTTCGGGTGAGCCTAATTATGATGCATTAGAAGCGAATCCATTTCAAACAAAGAAACAACGTCAGGAAGCTGAGGTTAAGGCACTCCTTTCTAAAATTCCAATGGAGTTTATTGCTTTAGATCCTGACAGAATCACTCAAATGGATGTGCCCACATTGAAGGAGAAGATTGAGGCCAAAAAGAATTTGATGGTATTTTACTTCCAATATGTTATGTACGTCTTTTTCCTAATTTCTCATTTTTTCAATTGCAGCTCGTCAAAGCACCAGAATTCAACTTTGAGCCACGCAAAAAGATGAAGGGTAAGGGAGGCTCTGCTAACGCAGCAAAATCACGTAAAATTGTCAAGGAGACGGCCAGACGAGAATTCGTCAAAGAATTCCGAGAAATCAAACAGCAACTCTTTGATGAACACAAAAAGAGTGATGAAGATTATATTCCTCTTGAAGGTGGTGAAAGTAGTCAACTGAATGATGCCACTCCTGAAGCTCCTGTTAGTGTTTTGGATAGGTTCAGACCAAAAAAGAAGAAAAAAGTGTCTTCCTAGGAAAATGTCCATAATTTTTTAAAAGTTACGTTTAATTAATAAATCAAAAATTTGTTTATTTGTAAACACTGTTGTAATATTCCTCCTCCAAATCGTACAAGTCTACAGCCATGGCGTCCCTCAAATTCATTAGTTTTTTATCCATATCTAATGCGGTGGTTCGATACAGCAAGGAGTTGGCTGTGATTGCCTCGTTGACGGAGTTAAAGTCGTTTAGAATTAAATATTGCTTTAGATCTGACACTAGCTTCATGAGGGATTCACCGGCACGAACTGAAAGATTTACTACATTAACAACAAAATTTGAATTACATTTTAAGAAACTGTTACCAATGTTGGCTGCTCGCACTTGCATTTCATAAGTATCTTGCTCGCATTGAGTTATCTTGGACAGTTGACTTTCATTTTCGCCTTTTGCCAGCTTAATAATTTCTATCAAAATGAAGGTTTCATTAGTTTTAATTACAATTAATGAGAGTACGAATTCTATTTAATTTACCTTCAAAGTTTTCCAACATACTCTTGACATCTTCCTTGAGCCGGGTGTTATAAGACTTCAAGAGTACCTCTTTCGTTTGATTAACTTTCTGTGAGCCACTAGCCATATTGTTCTATAGTTTAAATAAATTAATTAATCAGTTGAATTGCAAAAAAACGTGTATTGTACAATAAAAAGTTATTAGGCTTGTAAAATTAAATAAATTAAAATGCAATATAAAACAGTTTTGACATCTGTCATTTTACGTGAATTTTTAAACGTCACCTTATTTAATTTATATATATATATATATATATATATATACTAGCCGCGGTTCTCGTTTAACTTCAACATTTTGCTCCTCACTTGTGGAGCAGTTTTTCCCAACACTGGACTGCTGTTGGTCTTTCCCATTACAGTTTTTGAACGAGTCTTCCTGACAGACACAATCTCTGGAGAGGGCGGATCCCCTTTTCTTCGGTTGCAGTCGTGCTGCACACGAAAGGCGACGTCTCACTTTCTAGCTGTTTTTCCCACCTTATGTGTATTATTGACAGAATTCTCATCCACAGTTGCCTGATTGAATACGGATTCAGTTTTTGGTGTCCTACCACCAGTATCTTCTGGTGTTATTTTGGGCGGAGCTGACAAAGACTTATTTAAGGCATCGGGCAACTCCTCAGTGATTGGGATGGTCCGTTTTTTATGTGTATCAAATGTGAGGTCACGCACATGAGAACGACGACGTGGTTCCGACATGCTGCGTGCCTTGGGATTGACATTTGACACCAGGAAAAGGAGTTTTAACATTAGTAATGATGGCTGTTGAGGTTTTTGGCAATCCTTCAATCACTACATCATATTTTATTCCCGAGGAGCAAGCAATAGGAAGCATCTGTGGGTCGAGCATTGAATCTTCCTGTGCTGTCTCCGTTTGGACAAATATTCTGATACACAATTTGTATTATTAGTCCAAGGTTTGCTTTTTTTTAACTTTTTTTGAAGCTGTCTGAAATGTTCTCTAGTTTTTAAATCGTGTTGTTGGTAATAGCCTTTTCAAGTTGACCTTGAAAAAAATAATTGCCTAAAATTTGAGCAAAATTTTACAACGGTTTTAAGAAATTCTAATATTAGATAGTGAAAAAAAAAACTTTATCAGGCTCTTATCAAAACCCTCCTATTGTTTTTCTGATCCATTTATTTCACTCCTCCTCACATACAGTATTGTATTAAAAATAATAATATCACGTCATTTACGTGTCGCTTCGTAGTTTCACGTTCTCTCAACTCCCCACCGATGTTATCATGGCTAGAAATCATGTTTGTTATTTACTGAATGAATATGACTTGTAGGTAGCGTATTAATTTTACGTAGGTAAATAACTACATAATGCGAGGCTCTCAATGTGTATGACGATCCACAAATGCATTATAATTGGCGCATATTAAACAGATCAATGACATTTTACAATTATAGCATAACCATACAGTCGTATCATTGCAAAGCACATATAAATAATTAAAATGCTTTTTATTAGCGTTATTAATTGACCAATTTCGAACAATGTGCATTAGCAATTATTATCTTATGTGAGTATTGGTATCATTCTCATAGAGATCTAAGTTGTCACCTTATAAAATCGTATTGATTATGCTTAACAATAGCTGTTCAAGCAGTTTTTATTTTAGGGAAGACTTTTTTTCTAAGTCTATGTTCAAGGTTAAATTATTGTCAAAGAATAAGTAATAATTATCGTCGGGATATGATGAAAATTTGTTAATGAAGTATTTATCGAGATCCATGATGTGCCAATTAAAGGTCAAACATCTGTTTTCGTTGTTGTATTTATTTCCACGAAAGTGAAATCACGTGCGTTAAGCCACTTGGAGGGAATTCTCAATTCTCACGTTGCATGAATATAACACACCTGTCGAAAAATTAAAAACAAATGAGTTGTTCTTAAAATGTTTGGCATATTTAATTGTTAGAAAAATTATTGTTTATTGGTTTCAATAAATAATCAAAATGATTTATAATTAAAACAACCGGTTCATTTAACCGGTAAGAAAATCGTTCGAATTGTAAATTGGGATTTATAATCAGTGATCATTTCATGCAATTATTATACTTGTAGCTCCGAATTATTTAAATATTTCAAAGAACTCGTTGAGACTTGCACTGAATCACGCATAGTTCCTAAGCTTCATAACGAATTCATTACTGTTCGTTGTACGGTTTCAATTAACCCAATTTGCGGTGGTCCAACCCGGATACTGCGTAACTAAACCTGCCACACATAACAACAATAATAACAATATAGCATGTTGGTTAAAAGACGCGATATTTTAATGAACGTATATTCAAGAATAAAATCCGAAGAATCCAAACGTTCTCATTAATTAGGTATCGCCAGGTCTGCCTCGTTGCTTGTTGCTGTGGCCTGTGGTCTGTGGAGTTTGGTGCCTCTCCTCGTGAGCGCGTGTATATTTTTATGCTGTTTTTTTTTTATGACACGTCTTGTTGGTATAATATATTTTTTGTGCTCACGTCACTCGTTTTCCCTGCATTTGACTGGATAATAAGGAGACAGAAATAGCCTGCGATGAAAATCGATAATTGGCCATATAGCTACGTATGTATATTTTATGCAAACGTGTATTGTACTGCCTACGAAATTCGGGAGGAGAAAGGCGCGAAGAGAGAGCAAAAAACGAAAGAAGCAAAAACGTTGTAGAAAACAACGTACCGTTGTACCGTCAACGCGGCAACCGAGGAAAATGCTAATAAAAATGCGAAATAATCAATATGTTTTATATTATTTATACATATATGTATGTAATATGTAGTACGGTTGGAATATATTGTTGGGAATCGTCGTGAATAACGTTATAACGAGGAAAATTGTCGCATCAATATGGTCTGTTGGATCAGGGAGATGATCCAAGATTACATCACAATGCATGTGTATATATGTGGAAAATATAAATATGTATGTATTTAGATGGGGGCAAAGGAAGGGATTAAATTATACAGAAATATATTATAGAAATGCGGAATGTACAGAGTTGTCGGAGACCGGAGTAATAAAACTAAATATTGATTGATGCGGGAAATTGCTATGTGATGTACATCGTGGACGAGTATGTATGGATATGTACTTTGAATTTGGATGGATTTTGTAGAGCTTTTAATGCTAACGAAAACAACAACGCGTGTGGCAGCTCGACTGCATAAATTTGAGTGGTTCAAAAAGAACGCTCGTATACATATTTATAGTGGGGTTCAAAGCTTATGAATTATGGCTTGAGTTCTCGGGATTAAATTATTCTGATGAATTAAATTTTAATTTTTGTTATAATGTACATAATATTTAAGAACTTTATTTAAGATGAGGTACAATTATTGTCCCGTTATAAGTTGGTAAGTTATAAGTAACGATTAATTATTTTCTACGAAGTATTATTAATATAAATAAAGAGACTTGTTAATATTTTTGCGAGGAGATAAATTGTGTTAAAGTCTCTACAGAGTTCTATATAATCTAATACATATTCCGGCTTTTCGAACCGGTTTGGAATCCTGATTTTACGGTCTCCCAGATTCCAAAGGGTTTTTTCGAGTTTTTCTCCCATTGTGGAAATTAGAAGCTCACTTCATTAAAGTTTATAAACAATTATTTCCTGATATTTTATATAATGTGTTTCGATATATTATGTATGTACATATTAAGATTTATTTTCCAGCCCAAAAAGAACTACATGTATTTATGCCTTTCCAAGTCAATAAAAAAAGAAGGGGACGAAAAAAAACTGCTTAAGGGATAATTAGTATTTACGACAGTTATCTAGATACAAAGGTACTTTTTGAAGTTTTCTTTTACATGATCCTCAAATACAGTCAGCTACAATAAGGCCCCTTGAAAATTCTTTCCACCATGAAACCGGTTTCGGTACTAACTTAAAGCAAAATTTCGTTTAATATTTATACCCATTTTTCATAAACAATTTAAATTGTTGATATACACATGAATAATAAATATTCAATTACTTATTTTAATATAAAGTTTAGTAGTGTTAGCCCGGGCGTCTAGACTCTAAACCCTTGCGTGGGCCCCTTAATCGGTTCTGGTTATATAATTTATACTATGTCTTACAGCGCTTGGATGTGTTGAGTCAAATAACACACTATTCACATAAAAAACACGGTATATATATATATATAAGGTCCACCCTACTCTGAAAACACGCACGTCGCACACCAGCAAAAATATGGTATGCAATATACATACACAGCGAGTTCGACAACGGCAATATAATGATGTGATATGAAGCAGGGTGAAAACTGAAAAGCGCTACACCGTACACGTTGTTGAAATCGGAATCCGGTGGCAGTCTTGTCGGTATACCGAATGCCGACGCTCGCAGGCCGCAGCCCGGCCGTGTGATCATTTTTGTTGCATGTTCATACTTGATTGTTAACTCAAACACGTTTTCAATTTTAATTGTTCGTGTACACTTTGAAAAAATAATTTAAATTAATATACACTTAATTTATCACAAGAATAACTTTTATTTCAACTATTATTTGCGTTGTGTTAATGTAACCATTTGACCTATTTTGTTATTATTTCATTGAAATTAAATTTTTCTTAAATGAATAAATCAATGCTTAAATACAGTGTCCCGACTTTAATCGAGTTGGTTGAATGCAGACCTTGTTTGTGGGACAGAACCGACATAAGCTTTAAAAATAAAGTAGAGAAACAGGATGCATGGTTTGAAGTGTTTTGCTTCTTAGTGGAGGGGTTCGCCGAAAGAGATGTATCAGAACAACGGCATATTGGTAAGTTAGAATTTCAGTAACAAATTTTATTGTTTCTATTTTTATCAGGCACCTCCCTTTATCAATTCACTGTAATTCGAGTTGTCAAAATATTTATAACATAAAGTACATATCCACTACAACCGCAGATAATAATTAAAATGTTAAAAAATGATATTCTAAAAAACAAAAAATAATAAACGCATTTTTCTTTTTTACAGGTGATGTCATTAATGTAAAATGGAATAATATTCGGGATTCTTTCGTGAAATCATTAAAAAAACGCCACAGCGCCACCGGCCCGACAAAAAAATATGTTTACCACGACAATCTAAGATTTTTAATGAAAGTTCTTCAAAGAGATTATGACACCAAATCCAATACTGATTCCGATAACGAACATAAAACTAATTTATGTAACAGTAATGCATACAGTGAGCAAGTAGTAACCATTCCAAAACCTGTAGTAGAAAACGTGATCAAGAACGAATATGCAAGTACTTCCAAAGAACAACTACAAAATAGACCAACCATTACGCCAACTAAGAGGCGTCGATTAAATGATGATATCGACAGGGAGATTTTGGAAGTTCTTCGAAAGCCGCCAGATCAAGATGAAGCATTTTTCACATCAATAATTCCATCTATAAGAACATTTTCTGAAGGAGAAAAACTAGATTTTCGTATGAATGTTTTGCAATTGATTAAGGATACACGAAACAATAGACGACACGCCATGACTATAATTCCTGAATATGAATAAATATGTATTATTTTCTGTAAAATTGCAACTAGATACCTATTTTTTTTTTAAATTCCGTTAATAAATAATTACCATTCGTATTATTTAAAACAATTTTTATTTGCAACCTTCTTTAATTGAATTCCAGCATTACAGCCGCTCTAGCATCTCTTCTAGGATTCACTCAATTGGGTTTGCTATATTTTAGAAACAATTCGGACGCACATACCTCTGGGACTTATACATCCATAAATATGTAGGTAAAGTGAAAACATTTTTCTTTGGATTCAATGCGTCATTTTAACATTCTGTAGTCGCCATATGAATGGCTTAATTAGCTAAATTAAACCGAATTTGTGTACACTCAAGCATGCCATTGTGTATAATGTTCATTTATAAGACCTCACATATTGGCCGTCAATCTAATATGTGTAAAAATAATTAATATGTAATATTAAAATATCATAATATGTATTGGAAACATGGCAACATTGCGTGTGCGAAATATATGTACACGATTTACGACAAAAACATCGCACGGCACTGTTGTTGGTATTGCTTTACTCGACGGCCGACGCTCATTCCACACACATACACGAATGGAGAAAAAAATTAAATTGTACAACGTACATGGTAACATGACGATTAATGATTATGAGGCTGACGATGACTCCATCATCATCATTGCTGATTGCAAAACATGTCTGAACGCGGAGCTGCCCGTACCGCGTGCGTACATGCGAGTTGCGACGGGCCGGGGGACGGGGCATAGAACATCACACATTTTATAATATGTACACGTAGGTATGTATATATTTTGTAGTCATCACTGCTTGGTGCTTACACAATTCCGCTGAATAAAATACACATCTGCACACCATCATTGAATGTAGAAACAAACTACGCAATTGTCACTACTATGTTGCCAGATTTATGTTTTATGTGATGGAATTAAGCATATAATTTTATACCAAGAATTAAAATTTTATAATTTATACAAATGTATTACGTTTGATTAGATTCCAATGTTACTTTTACTTTAAATAAAGATAAATATTTATTATCTGTTGGTAAAAATATTTCAATTATCAAAGTATGTACGAGTTACATATTATGAGTCGGAATATATTTTACAATATGGTACATATTTTCAAATAAATATGGCATTAATTTGAATGAGTTATATATATGTAATTAAAAATGCATAACACATTATAGTAGGTGCATTAATTATAGGAATTTAATATGACACATACACATTCACATACTCAATAATTGCTTATACCTATTCTTATATTATACCTTAAATCCACATTAGCTTTACGGCAGCAACATTGAAAGCCACATCTGCATACAGCATAACTGCAATTTGCACTTGTGCAGCAATAAAGGTTTCTTTGCTTTCTTTGAAACCATAAAGGCATAAAGCATTCAAAGCCAGTGAAATCTTTAAATCTATTTTAGGAATTCCCTCATTCCTTTTGCGCATACAAATCTGGTAAGCACCTGTCACAAACACGGCCCTGAAGTGGAAATTCTCTCGCTTTATAATATGCACATACCTTTGCTTATGCTGCAGCATAAAAATGACAAAATGATGTTTTAAATGCAGTTTGAATACGGTTTTGGCGTTATTTTATCGGATTAGGTGCATACTATATATCTGAGTAATAATTTTTAGGTAAATGTATTAAATATGAATAAATCTGAGGTGATTGGTAGGTTATGATCGTTGGTTATGTGGGTAATGAACCGTATTACATTGGTATTTAAATATATTAAGAACAAACCTATTAAAACACAAATCAAGCATAAGAATTAAATCTGACAACAAGGCATACTGAAAACATAACTGCAAAGTAGGCAGAACGTTGCTGGCTTGTCACACTTCTATGCTCCGGTCGATCGTCATTTTACTTTTAAGCGCCCACACCATTGTTCTGTAATAAAACTTATTTAAATTTCGAAAAAAGTATTTTTCTTGGATTTCATTTGTTTAATACGAATCGCAAACTGCGTATATAAATATCGATGGAATTGAAGGGTTTACCTATAAGGTCAACAGCGAGGCAATTAATGATAGGTGTCTATATTTAGGTAAAATGTTATGTAGGTTTTATGTACATACGTATGTATAGAAACATTTTTGTGTGTATGCATGTTGTTAGTTCCCGTTGTTCGTGCTACTATTCTGTATATTATTCTGCTGACGTATGATTAAAATTTAACAAAGTAAAAATAACAGAACCATAATTATGTTATAGGCTTAATTTCCAATACACACACCTTAGATTTAAAAGCGGGTACGCTTGGTCAACTGGATATTTTGCTGACTGCTTACTCAATTCAATAATATTAAATACATATTTCATGTTACAGAATACATGCCTACATTTCTACATAATAACAATTTTCGGATTAAATTCATGATTCACAAGAAGAAATGCGTATCTGAAGTGACGGTGGTGTCGGGTGTATACCAATAACCTAATACTATGCAATGAACGAAAACAACCGTAGTTAAAGCGTGTGCTCATATACCAGAAAAACAGGAAAATCCAGACGCGCTACATTTTATTTGCTGTATTATAAATTATATTCATTTATAAATTATAATATGTAATATGAAGTACAGCGAATCGAGAGATCACGCTGGACCTTTGAGACAGTACAGCCAACAGCCATTTCAAGTCAGGTCCATAAAACGGGTATGTTGTACGCTAGAAATTGAAGTTGCCTACTTCTATGTGATGGCTGGTGATCTTGTCGCTACAATGCGTCCAAAACATGTACTTTGTGCATACTCAAGCAAAACACCTACAATATGGTAGGGAATGCAACGTCAAACTTCTGTAGTATGTATTAACGTAATGTTCAATGTGCGTAACTACTACTGGAAAAAGGCTACTTTTATCCACAATATGGAGTAATTAAACACTTGGGATCTTAATAAGTTGTTAGATATATTGCTTTTTGTCAAGATAAATTCAAAGTTTTGCTTCAAAATCTGGGTTTCGAAATAAAACCGAAAATTTTTTTGGACTCTCTAAAAAAAATCGCGTTTTGATTTATATAACCTCAAATTAATTTTTGATTGACAATTGCCCGTAAACTTGAATTATTATGATCCATCATATTTAGATGTTCTACTGCTACTGGCCTCAACAACAAATAAAAAAATTAAAAATTAAAGGTCAAAATTCAAAAATTTCAAGGTCATTAAATTTCATATCTCAGTGTGCATATTTTCAACAAAAATAAAACGATATTCTGTAGGTATGAACGAGACAAAATACCTGTGCTTCAATGTCAAAATTCATTAAATATTAAAGGTCAAGAATATATTGTTATGAAAACAACTCAAAAAACGTTAACATTAAAGTGGAGCTCCTACAAATTTGAGAAAAAGTGATGACACTTTCCACTTGTGAAACAACCTGCAAAGTAAGTTTCTGGGCGCATCGGATATAAGTCGAGCTAGGCACAACTTAAATGCAATTTGGAATTTTGACTTCAGCGAACACGACTTACATTTGCGGGTATAATGTGCCCACATGGTTATCGTCGTCTTGTAGAGTGTGACATTTTATATGTATAATAACAGTTGGAATACTTGATTCTGTAGGTGGTGTTGTGCAACAATGAACAACCAACGTATCCGCCATGAGTCTGAATCTGATGCCGGGGCGTTTGGGGAGTTCACTTTGAATTTGAATTTGCAATATGTATTATGAGCATTCGCTTTCTCGTCGCTGTCTGCATTTCAAACGAATCCGGGATGACTTGAAATTATGATAATTAACGAGTATTGGGCACACGAGAGAATAAAGGCGCAGCTGCTGCGTTGCTGATGATGAGTTTTCCGAACCAGCAATTTTTCCGGGAGGATGCTGCATTGAACAGCAGTCTCCGCATATGCAACGCACACATACCCTATATTGTGTCGTATGGTGCATAGGCGTAGTATGTGCAAATTGCAATTCTTCTTGCGAATGCAAAATTTCAAGTAAAAAATTTTGGTGGGGAAAGATGCTTAATACTTTGAGCCATAAAGCGTTGGGTACTTCACCATTTATTCTTCTATTTCCGGCTTAAGTCATACGACTAGTCTAAATATGTCTTGTCATGTATGTGAAGATGAGAAAATTAATATTATCAATTTGCTTAAGAACTGTCTCCACCAGGTTTCACTGTACTGGGCCTTAACAGTCGTTAATTAATACATCGCAAAGAGAAAAGTCGTCGACTCGATGCGTCAATATTTAACGATAATAATTAATAATTATTATTTCTTGCCTTGGAGAATGTCAAAAAGCTGTTTGTGTGACTCAGCCTCCTATTCGAGTGGCTCTGTTCCTATATAGCTGTATAATATACACATAAAAAGACTATTATAATTTATAATAAAATACATACCAACACATTAAACTCGAATACTCAAGAGTCAGGCGAATATTATATTAGGCACATTGACTGCCTACTGCCTAACAGTCATACCATCCGCTATATATAGGATTGGTTGCCGCTGCGCGTGATGAACTTGTCTGCTTTTTGCTAAATTTCGCAACATTGCAAATGTTTTGCGTCTTGTTTATATTTATATTATGTCGAGCACAAATTGTACACTTCTATTATGGCATACATAGTCAATACGTGTATATTTAAAAAAGAGAAAAAAAAAAGACGAGAGAAATAACGCACATACCAACATATTTATATGTATGAATTTCGTAGTGAATAACAAAAACACTGGCCTTGACCACACGCGTCTTTTTTTTTCTGCAAGCCAGCATAATACAATAACTTTATGTGCTGCACACATCTCCCCCATTTCATGTGCTCGCCCGCCCATAGCATGTCGAATATGACGACATAACTACATGTTCACTTCATTTTTGTAACTTTATGTGATATGAATGCCAGCCACAAGGCAACTTCTGATTTAGACGTAATCAAATAATTTAATTAAATACATACATACATGTATTTAGTAGGTAAGTGTATGTGTGGCGGACGCATCACAAACAATTAAATGGTCACATGAAACCAAATTTAATGGTTTGTTGTTTGGGCGGACGAGTTGCTATACAGCTTCATACAAATGCATACGAAGCTTTAAAATTAGCATTTTTTTAGCACTAAGTTTAAATTCGCAAAAACTCGTTTTGACACCTCCTCAATTTGATAATGCCAAAATATGTGATTCCGAAGCTATCGACACAATATATAATATATATTAGAGTATTGTTCGGGTAATGATATTTCAAAAATGGCTCGACGCATAATTATAGCTCAAAAATATGTAAAATCTGATTGAAATTGAAAATTTCATGCACGATTAGGGGCTGTTCATAAATTTCAAATATTTCTTGGTTTTCGAATCCTCACGTCCCCCATCGTAACAAATTTCTAACCAAACTTTAACCCTAAAAAATAATTATTGAACAAAACCGTTAAAATAAAGAAGTATGTATTAGTTAAAATTTAAAAAAAAAAAAATTTATGATTGAAAAAAAATGTCGTTTAAAAACTCATAAGTCCAAAAAAGCAATGAAACAAAATTACGTAAGTTATCCCTTAGTAAAACAAGGTGATTCATAATTACAGTTATTGTATTACGTGGTTGTCCCTACCATGAATGCCTTAACTGTAGTTGCAATTAAATTAATTTCTTATTACGACGTATTATATTTTGAAATTTTAAGTTCACTTCCATAGTCCCGCAATACAGCAAAAATGTGCACATTAAGATTACTTTATAAATGTGTCACAAAAAGCCCAATTGCATGGATAAAGTGTGCTATTTCTATAACGGAACTATCTGAATTACTCCTAAATTTCAAATTACATCAAAGCTTCCAGTATATGTGGCATACATTCAAAGAGCTATTCTGCATTTATTTGGCTTCCTTGATTATGGACATACAAATTGTATGAAACAATATGATGTAACAACGTTATACTTATTCAGCTCAGCCCTTTTACAACAAAAAACAAAACTGCACCTACACACCTTAAGGGCTTCAATCACTCCAATAATAGTATACTTCTCTTTTATGTACTCATAATAGCAACTTAAACTAATTATGCATATAATGAATATTAGGCGTCCTTGAAGATGTATTTAGAAAAATCCTTGAAGTTAGTATATTTAAAAATTCACTTCCTGACACAATTCTTATTATCAGGGTGTATGATGTAACGTCTCCACTTTCGTTAATGTCTTAAAGTTGGCTTTATTGAGTTTCGATTTTATCGTCGTAATGTAGCACAGTAAACGGGGAAAAATCTGTTAATTCTAGGAGGAGACCCGAAATTTAAATTGCATATTGGGATTTTGTATAGCGAGAAAAACTAAAACTCGATTTAAGGGACTGAAAAGTTATGCGCCCATACGCCATATTGAAAAATGTGAAATTGATCATATCTCGGACACTATTCCTGTTACACGAAAACTATTATTGCAAAAAGCAAGATACATATTTCCTGTTTGGAATTTTTTTTCTGACATGTGTATTTAAAAGGTTATTAACAAAAATGTTGAAAAAAGTTGTGGTTACTTTTCGTTGATGGCGTACGGTTGATTTTACAAAAAACGTTTTTAGTAACTTTTTGTAGAGTAATCTTTGGAAAAAAGTTTAGTTTGACATAAATTACTATTTACTGCTATAATTGGTATTGAACTGAGTGCTCCCGAAACGCATTTATTCTAATATAATTAAGAATACTACCATGTCACTATTTGCATTTATAATTAGATTAATTGGCAATGCGACAGACAGAGAAAAATGGAAACATTGAGTCACTGGAAAATTAGTATAAAATTCAGATTCAAACATGCATATTATTATTTAAATAACAATAACACATGTCTTTATAAACTTGAATGAACTGTATTACTACTTATATGATGATATATATCTAGTTATTGGAAAATTCGAAATTACTCACTACTATTTCATTCAATATGCATCTGGAAATTTTCTAAAGCTAAATGTTTTCTACATATTTACACCTACACATACAAAAAGTTACTTTTACTGGTCGAGATACCCACAATGAGATTATATTGTTAAGCCATTTTTTTAAATTCTCAGTATGAGTCAATTACCTTAGATTTCGCTATCAGCTAACAACATTTTTGTTACAGTATCTATATAATGATATACGTGTAAAATAATGGACGTGCTTCTAATTAAAATGCATGCATTATGCATCATAAAACTTTTTATCACCTCATTAAAAACTGCAACCAAGTCTATATAGTTACCTCCATAGGTTACCTTTGTACAATATTAATTATTGCTTTATGTTTATTTAATATAACGTCTGATGAGTCAGCGCTATATAGTGAATTCTAAAAAGTGATGTTTTGCGAAATGACTCCATGAAAATGAATACAAATTACACGCACGTGTTTTAAACACATATTCCATATAATTGTGTTTACTTTAAGTTAGTTATTTGACAAATTTAAACTCATTTTAATGTGCACCTTGATGAAACAATAAGTGTTATTTAATTTTTAAAGTCGTTGTGCTTGCTGCATCAATGCTACGTGCCGCGTGTCTATAGACTATCAAGAGTCAAGACAAGCAAAGCCAAAATTTATTAGACGCATGTCTTCCTAGACAAAATTAGTACTCTTCGAATTATTATATAAGGAAAATAAGGCAAAAACATAGGCATTTAAACATATGGTATAATAAACCATTACTTTCCCTTGCACTCTGCAGCGCAGTACTTATATTTTGCTGCATTGTGCCAAATAAATTTTACCAATTAAATCGACAGAAAATGCATATAAAATCAATTAAATAATCATTTACGTATACAGAAAATGTGCTTAATGCCTACATAGCCAAATATTATATCACCTTTATGCCGCCCGCAGCCCGCCTTTGTAAACCCCCTTTCGCAAATACTTATATTACAGCAAGTATATAACTCAAAAGCACTAAAAGTAATTTGCCAAGGGAAATATAACAATTTATATTGTACATAATCCAAGTATATAAATAGTAATGCGCGGTTGCCTCTATATATAAAAATATATGATATAGCTGCTTCAACATAATACCGGCATCGCCTTGCACAAATACATAAATTCCTGTAGTTACTTTACTTCTCCCGGCGCGACTCGGCGCGCGCAATCGATTGAATGTCAGCACTCCGCACTCATGGCAGTAACAATTACAAGCCAGTTACAACATTCCCAGGCCCTTCCTATATATTTGCTGTGTTACACTGCAGCGCCAGGGCCACAGCTCGCAAATTCTAAACCAGCTGGGCTCCCTCTTTTATACGTTTTGCGGCTTTTTGTATGCGACTTCTAAAATGTTATGCATCATCCAATATGTGGCCGGTGGAACATATCCTTAGTTTTAAGATGGTGCAGCAATTTGGTGCAAAGGAAATAATGATCCAAAAATCGTGAGAAAAAATCATTTCAAGTTTTTTACACGTTTCAAGGATTTTTTTTTTTAAATGGCTTGTGAACAATTTTTTTAATGGATTGGGATTTACCGTATTTCCTGCAAAACGTCGATGTTAATTCATAATCTCAATGTCCTGCAGTTCATGTCAAGCTGTGTTTTACAGTAAATATGTACATATTAATAATTATTTCAATGAATGTTTCAAAAACGTTGGTTGCAGTCTTTTAAAAAAAGCACTGTGTTGTGTTGCAAATTATATTTATGTTCTTTGTTATTTATGTGTTATTTTGGCAATGTAATTTTAATTTCAATGTTCATATATGCTTTACATTCACAAACTACGAGTACTAAATACAGAAAACTATTTTATCTTGTGGATTGGGTTTTATTTTAGGGTAAGTAGTTAGTTAGGTAGTTACCTAATTTTTTGGTTTAGACTTTGTTTACTCTTCACAACTACATCTACTGTAAACTATAGCCCATATTTCGTACGAGGAAAATGTAAAATCGAATCCAATCAGATTGAGATGTTTCACAGTGTCAAAATGACTAGCTAAAATGACTTTTATATAAAAAATACATATTAAAAACCTATTAACTAAATTGCTACAACTGTACTTTGGTCTTTGATTATTGTATAACCGTGTATACATAATACGACTCCAAATCAATTGCCAATCTAAAATGAGAAAATGTACCGTTGTTTCATTTTGCGCAATTGAACTTGAATTTCCAGCTTTACGTCTACAAACGTACCTATGCCTCTGCAAGATACTCGTACCTATATATTTAATACACATTTCAGTTTACAGCATAGCTGACAACACTTTAAGATGAAAAAGAAGTGGAAACTGGAAGCACATTTATGGACAATCAATATCAATATTAAAATAGTCTGCTTGGATATTGTATCGAGTGGAAATAAATAAATGTTATAATATAACTAAAACACCTAGTACTAACACTTAGTACTTAGATATTAATAAAAATTTGTGCATAAAACAACTCACGCAACATAGAGGAATCATCAATCGTTTTTATGCACGTAAGTAAATAAATGTTAGATAACTAGACAAAGAAACCAAAAAAAAAAAAAATTTATGGTCCAACTTTAATTCTATACACCAAAGGAAATAAAACTCAATAGCTCCAAAAAAACCTTACAGAGAAATAAATGAAAAGAGCAATCAAATGTTCATACATTCTTGCTATTGCATGAGCACTTTTTTGTACAAATATGCAAATTAATAAAAAGAAGATACCTACGTACATCTGCATAGGCAGAAAATACAATAAAATTTAAATATTCCTCCAAAGAAAACGACCTAATGGTATAACAAATAATATTCACGACCGCAAAAGAATCATCCACATTTCTTAAGAAATTGTATTATAATTTCTACCTACCTATACCAACAAAAAACAGAAAAGTAATGATTCACATGAGCATAACTTCATACATGTACTACTACTTTTATAAGAAAGTGCGCACGTATATACATGTGTGTAACTAATAATATTAAATTAAAATAATAATACATATTAAATGTCGAGGGGAACACTGGAGGGAAAGTTGACCAGCGACAACTCGACTCTCCTGAACTTACAAATTTGTATTAATAACAAAAACAGCACACACATCGATGTGCATGCATATTATGTATGTAGGAACGGCATGTTTTGAACGTGGAACAAAACAAGAATTAAATATTAATATTTTCCACGATTTTTTTCCCCATTTCACATTGTGAAAAGTGTTCATACATGCACACTCTGTGTGTTGGTGCAAGTGCAATGGTAGCAATTATTTGTTGTCCGCCATTTTGTAAGATAAAGCATGTGTGATAACTCTTTTTTACATTAACAATTTACAGAGCTGTACGTATTAGGTACGAATTACGATCGTATATAAGTGTGTAACTGTAACATTAAAAATACACCGAATATCAAATTATATTCTGTATTAAATATGCAATATGCATGCGGACGAACGTGTGTAGAATAGTGTTATGTATGTATGCGATTGACTCAGCATTGCGTATATAATATAGTAATCAGTATAATATTGTGATCAGTATTCACTGATTCAGTACTCATTAGCTGTACATTGCACACGTGCACAGGTAAACCCACACACAGCTCTGTAAAAATACAATAAATATACGCATTCTTAAAATTGCCAACGTGACGTTATGTTTTTTTGTGCTTTTCGTTCATTAAATTCAACTTTACGCACTTTACTTCTTTTGTACCTAGTACCTACGGAAATAAATAAAATTGGTATGAACTTTTTCTGTTATCTGTATTCGTCTGTACTCTAAATAATGAATTAAAAACGAATAAATGCATACGTATGTATTTTTAATTTGTTTACTTTCGTTTGTGTTGTATTCAATGCTAATACACATCCATGAGTACCACATACAATTATTATTGTTACGCGTATAGGTAACAGGTCTCGCATCTAGCCCAATTTTTCCATGCGTTTTCTAAGGAAATAAGAACAAATTACTACTAAGTTTCTTCAAAGTACCAGAAATGAGTACTTAAATGATAAATCATTCAAATCAAATAACAACTACTAATAAAAAACCAATCTAAAAATCTAAAATTGCTTCAAAATACACTTCAATATGTTAATGTAATTAAAATTTTTACATCGTGCATGTACATTTCAATGAAATATGTACTTAGATGGCAGATCTCGAAAACTTACAGAATAGAAAATATTTTGCCAAAAAAATGTCGTTTAATAAAAATTATATTTTATAAAACTGGCAACTATGTAAACTAAAAATATAGAACACACGAGCACATACGAAAATGTTTTTTTATATTCGCGGAATTTCATAGAAAAGGACAAAAAAAAGCTTTATTATACCTTGTTTTATTTTTCAATGTAATTTCCTTCAACATGAATACACATTGTTGATCTTTCCATTAATTTATACAATCCCTCATAAAAATATATTTCCGGCATACCTTCAAAATACTCATTAACGGCTTCCATCACTGACTCATCGTCCTCAAAAGTTGTACCTCGCACTACTTTTTTCAAATTTGGAAAAAGGAAAAAATTACTTGGTACTAGATCTGGGCTGTGAGGCGGAGGATATAATTCTTGAAATTCACATGACGTCATTGCAGTCGCAGTACTATGGGCATTGTGAACTGGTGCATTATCATGAAGTAGCCATACATCTTTAATCAGTTTTTCCTTTCTTTTTAATTCGATTGCTTCTTTTAAACGCCTTAAAATTATAGCATGATATTCTCCATTGATGTCGGTGCCTTTTGGTTTGTAATCTATTAACAGAATTCCTTGTGTGTCCCAAAACACAGTTACCATAACCTCTCCAGCTGATGGTAGGACTTTATTTTTTTTAGGAAATGGACCATCATGTTCTTTCCAATCCATGGTCTTCTGTTTTAACATATTTTGGTCATAATGTAGAACCGAAGTTTCCCCGGTTACAATTTTATCAATAATAGATGGTTTGTCGTCACACAGCTCCAAAAAGTTTTTACAATATTCAACGCGGCATAATTTTTGATCCGGCGTAAGCATTTTGGGTACCCATCGTGAGCTAATTTTTGTCATCCCAAGATCAATCGTTATGATGTTGTGCGCTGTTGTTACAGATAATTTGAATTTTGTGGCGATTTCTTGTAGTTTGAGTCGACCATTTTCCATGAGTGCGTCCTCGATTTTTTTGATAATTTCATTTGTTGCAACCTCAGTTGGTCTACCAAAACGGACATCATCTTCTATTGCTTCTCTGCCTTGTTTGAATAAGCGCGACCACTTGTATATCATGGTTTTACCAGGACATTTATCACCATAAACAGTTTTCATTTCCTTTCTTATGTTTTCAACACTTTTTCCCTGTTTTGTAAGAAATTTAATTACTGCACGAAACTCAATACTTGACATTTTCAAATATACCGCAAAAAAAATTAAATCGATGTTTCGACTTTTAAACTTGGAAGCGAACTATTTATCGACGTTAAAAAGGATTTTCTACACGTCAAGAAAGACTTATTTAACACCGCCCCTTTTAACTTTCTGTCTCATTCCGCGTATTTTATAAAACGTCCTCGTAACTATGAAAAAAAATATTATTTTTTGCTTATACTTATTACACTTTTAGGTATCCATACAGAATACACATTACAAGAAAAATAAATGAATGTACCAATGACGTTTTGAAGTATAATTCCTATTTTGATATTATGCTGTGACTTAAAAAAATTATAATAATTATAATCCAGCCAATACATATAAATTTTCACAAAAACGTTTGTTTTGTGGTGTTCCCCGTCCCGGATCCCAAATCCCAACATTATATATATTATAATTATATAGAAGGCCTCCAAATTCCAATTTGCGTTATATGCATACATATGTATACAATCTATCGCACACATACGAATTCAGACGCAGCCTCAATTTCATTTTGCATACATACTCATATAATGCTTTATAATATCTAGATATATAATATATTCTTTAAATGGTACACTTTCTGCTATAGTACAGTTTGTATCCATCCAAATAGTCTGCACTCTGCAGTCAGTTTTTATGGTATTAACGGGATGAAGTGGAACAGCAACAATCATTAATGCCGCACTGAAGGAATATCAAAATGAAAACAAAAATGAGGAAAAACAACTTAACACACACGTTGAAGGACTTGAATCTTATATAGATGCGGATTGCGGTGGTGTTCCGTGCCACTCTCAAATCAACACTACCCATACATACTCAAAACAATTTCAATACATTTTTCCATACACAAGTCGCACAAGCTCTTAACTCACACTTGCAATTTGAGTATTCATGCTGATGAAATTCTCCCCAATGATGATGAATGATGATGATGACGATAATCTCCAACACATGCTCAGCTGCACCGCGCCATCTGCACACAAAGTCACATTTGTACGTAACGCCGCGTGCGTACATGGCAACTTGGCCAAATGAAAGAAACAAATATGGGAAAATGCTGTATGTATGAACGCAAAAGGGAAAATGACAAAAAAAAATTAAAAATGGCTGCCGTGGTACGATCAAGGCTCGATGTCGCTCTTGCATAAACTCAAATGAGTGTTTCCCACAAACGTTTTTAATAAAAAAAACTTCAGGAAAAACAACAGTGAACAATTGACGGGTATAGTTTTGTTAAAATTTTCACGAAATTTATGTGAGTTTTCCTCGGATACGCGTTTCCCAGGGCCTGTAGGCGGCACGGCACATATTAAGTTCAACGACACACAGTGTGGTGATTTTCAACGGCTACAGCATATTATTTTATTGCCTGGCAGCTCGTGTGTGTTCTTTTTTTACATGTTTTGCTGTGTTAAGAAACCCAATTGTGTTCAAAGTTGAAAATTGTTAATGAAAAATTAACGTTGTAAAAAGTTAGTGAAAAATTTTTCCTCACACAATAATAATAATAATAAATAATATAACATCGGCATAATTGTTTTGTTGGAAATTAAATTTAGTGCAGTGCATGTAGTCATGAGGAGGCGCCTCTAATTTAGTGTTTTCCCACGTGCAATTCAATTATCTGAATTTTCCACGAGTATACCACTTTTTCACAAATGGTAAATTTGTTTGTACGTGCGTTATAAACGTACCGTGTGTGCCATAAAGGCCAAATATCAAAGAAAACACAAAGAAACGAAAACTTCCTGCAAATGCAGTGAACATCTAGTTTTTTTTTTGTGGTGCTATGTAGTGACCAGCCAACGATTAATTTTCTTCCTATAATAATAAAAAAAAAATCAGTGAAACCACCATGAAAAATGTGCACGCGTTTTTTATATTAAAAATGGCAATGACGGTCATAATTTTAAAATGAAAAAAGAAAAAGAAAAAAAATGAGAAGGAAAAGAAAAAAATTAAAGTGCGTAAATTGGTGTCGTCGGTATATATTAAATTTACAGCTTTAATATACAGCAAGAATGTTAATAATAAAATTAAGCATAACATGTGGTTCTAAATATTCTTCATATTTTAAATTTTAATTTTAAATTTTGTCTGTGAGAAGGCATATTATGTACGCATCTACATATGTACATATAAAAAAATTAATCAAAAACGTAAAAACAGAGAACAACATGCAATAGAGAACGTCTGCATCGTTGCCAGATTTATTAAAGTAGTGCATGAATTGGTACGCTGGGTTTTTCTCGACAAGGGATTTTGTGCCCTAACACGTGTTTGTGGCGTAAAAAAAGTGGTTGTGAAATTATCTGTGTGCAATATTGTGACCATTTTTAATGCATAAAAGTGCTTAAAAGAGTTTTAGTGGTAACAGTTAATTCATATTCATTAAGAATGCAACTTTTTATTCAATAAGTTCAACTGTAATTTAAAATTCAATGGCTTCAATGTGTGCTGCCAGTAGTTTTCCACACATTGAGATGCCACAGCAATTTTTTCAATCACGTTTTTAAACTGTGTAAAAATTAAAAATTTAATGTTGTTTCCCATTAAAACTAGTCTGGGTGCTAATAATTGTTCCTGCTTTTTAAATTAGTTTTTTTTTTAATTTGTTACGTAATTATTTTCAACATGATGACGTAATTTGTTAAATTTGAACTCCCATGGGAATGAAAAGAAAGGCCATTGAAACTTTGTTTCTTTTTATTTAATTCTGATGAAGCCTTCCTCTTGGGTTATAAGATGTAGGCCTTTTACAACATATGCATGCAATATGTGCGAATTAAGACAGTGAGAATGCGTGTTGGAAAGCGCTTTTAATAACGGGCAACTTTTCTGGCTTGTATATTTTATGCGAGTTAAGTATTTAGGCAGACAAGTTTTTCTGCTTTTTGTGTTTTTGACTTTTTCCTCAAGACATCGCTTACTGCGCAGTTAATAATATGGTTTTAAGCTGCGAAATGTTTTCAAATATATTTTGGTCAATTTATATTAAATTTTAAGTAAAAAGATGCAATTTTAAATGCGTTTTTTTTTCTTTTTTTGTTGAAAAACCTGTGTGAGTTTTGAAGTTTATTATATTTTATCAGACATTTTCTTTGTCTATCTTATCAGGTTATTTAATGTTGATAACAGAAACCGTTATATAAATGTCTGGCATTTTTTCTGATAAAACCAATTTTTTAACATAACGTACGCCTTTTAATTGTTATTCCAATGCATTTTCGTTTGATATCATCCACCAATAATTTTGAACCTAATTTTTAAAGAAATATTTACCCACAAAAATTAAGCATAACAAGAATAATATGTAGTTTCATTACTGGGCAGTTGCCAATTTTGCCACACCCTTAATATGAGATTTTACTGCATTTTTTTTAGTCGGAATCATAATTAGGTCCCTTTCTTATAAATGCATATAAAAATTGTTTCTCAAATAAGTTAGTGCAATTGTTTATTTTTAGTAACACAGAAATATGAAGTAAACATTTAATTTTATTGATTACGTCTTTGTTTCAATGTTCTCTCTTACTATTTCCAAAACAGAAAAAAGTGAAAAAAAAACAAGAAATTCCTCAACAATCGTTCCGAATTTTCATTAAATCATTCACTACGTTTTTGTTAAACAATTTTCAATTAAATTCTATTTCTAGCAATTTCAATGGAATTTAATTATCCGGTTAGTTTTTAATTCAATTGTGTAATTGTACTGACTTTTGTGGTCGTGACTATTGTTGTCGCATTTATATTATTGTGTACCGAATAACTTATACATAGAAAGTGATTAATAAAACAATTAAAGCCGAATGCGCGTTTGAGGCAACGGTAAATTGCAATTAGTCACAAAATGCAGTTAATTTGTTGTAAGGGAAATTGTTATGTTTTTCTAGGTCATTTCTTGCAATAGAAAATAAATGTATTTAACGGTATAAGTTGTACGTTTTAGCAGACATTAAGCTTATTAAATGTTGTTAAACATTATACTGGTTTGCTTTTGATAAATAACGGTAAACATGACCACATAAAATTACTGTTTTATTTATTTTTTTGGTTCTTTTTTATGATTTAAATTCAATTTAATTAAAGTTTAAATAAAACTGGCAACAGTGTGCTGTGGATTTTTTTCGTTCGTATTGTGTATTCCCACAATGCCTTTTTATTTCTATATTGGAAGTCGAAAATTTAAAAAAAGTTACTAGTAAAATTTCAAGTTAATTTTCAAATAGAGTGTGTTCTTCTTATGTCTTTAGTTTCTTAGAATTGCTGAGGTACGTTTGAAAAAATTAAAAAAGAACCTTACAACTTGGTTTTTAGTTCAGTTTACTTGAATATAGAAAATGCTTTTATATTACGTGCAAGTTTTGACATTCTTAGAAGTAAGTAAACGTTTTCAACTAAAGTGCAGCACATTTCAATTGAAATCTGAAACATTTCTGACGGAAAGTTAAGTTATGTGTTTTAGTGATTCTGGAAATTAAATGTAAATTGATTGCAACTAAATATGTAACAGTTTTTGCGATAAGTTATTCCGCCGTAATTCGTTCCACGACCTACATTTTTATTAAGAGCGATTTTTTCCCCCCTTAATTTTACATTTTATTGTAAATAAGTTTACATAATTTCCTTACTTCCTATGTACCTAATAGAAATTGTAGTATTAAAAGGTATCACAGCAATTAAAATTGTATATTAAAAAAACTATTTTCTGTTTTATTGCTACACTCAATTGTGATTTCAACACATGAAAAATAGACTGATCATTACCTAAAACAAATGGAATAAGAAGCGTACGTGGTATTAGATGTACCATATTTTACGTAAATTTTAAATAACGACAGATGTTTTCGGATATTTGCATTTGAATTCATTTGACTATTGAGAGTCTACTTCTTGGCGCATATGAAGCATCAGACTTCTTTGAAGTTAACAGATTGGCAATTACATTTAAGAGTCATTGAATTCAGCGAGTCATTTATTCGAATAAACAGCTATTTGCATGTGCCTTTGGAGATAAAACAAGAAAAACAAACAGAACAGTGATGTGACATTTGATTATTTATTGGAATTTAACCTCAAAAAAGCCCACAAATTGCTCACCAATCGTAATCCCACTTCTAATGCTATTGATGTTCTCATACCATACGTATGACCATATGACTGAATTAGCACTGCAAAAGGCATTATAAACGCGTAATAATTTTACACAAGCAAACATTTAACTAGACGTTGTAGTTTATTGACTTGAATATAGATAACGTATACGAATTGAGGCGATGTTTCACTGCACACGGCTAGTAAAACGAGTTTTCCGGCCTAGAAAATTGACGCATATTCCGCATCTGCTTGTGGCAGTTCAGCCCGCCACAGTCAAACACCGATATCACAGCAATTTATTTCAATTCACGTCGTTACCAATGGTTGGCTGTGCATATATGAAATGTGTTTCAAGACATATTTTTCGTGATTATGCACACCGATTGTACTTTTGTTTGTCATAATTTACAGAATTTGTTCAATTCGAAATTCCCAGCTGTTGTCAAAAGGGAAGGTAATTTTTAATGAATGAATTAAATTGCCAATTGAATTAAATATCATTGGAATCTCTTCTACTGTTTTTTTTATTTCATACTTTGAACCTTCCTTCCTACAATATAGTTCTTAAATTAAAAAGGAGCAAACAATGATTTTATCATGTGCTTTATAAAAAGAAATACTTCTGGTCGTTACATTCACATTGCCGCTATATCAGCAGACGCTGGTCCCTGAAAGTGTCATTCGTGAATACTTAACTAGGCAAAAGCTGCTACCTTTTGAATAAAACATAAAAAATCAACTCTGCATGTAAAACCGCAATGTAAATCAGAATGAAGTCTCGCACCAAAATTCGGGAGGGATGTTACAAAATAAAATTATTCAATGCGTCACATTTTTTCGTTTTGCCGCATTTCTGAAATGTCCACATTTACATTCGAATGTTAATTTTGTATTCCTGTTCCTATCATATATACGTTCATTTTATGTTGGATTGCCAATTTTATGTAACACACATACAAGTTATTTGTATCTGCCGAAAATTGCAGCGCGCATGCATCCCACAACTCATCGTAATCAAATTCTTTTGCAATTTATGTAACAATTTTGCCTATTTAGAACGTAATGAGCGCACCCTGCATACGTGACTATCAGCGCATCCGCTTAACTCTCTCTACGTGTAGCATTTCACTATTTGCACGTCGAATCCATCCAGCTTCGCATATTAAACATATCTTTATAACTGTTCAAGGGTAAATTGCAAAAATTCCACAAATTTCTGGATAATAATATGATGGAATTTTATTTAAATTATGCCAGCTGCCAAACATGGAAGCTGCATGCCGCTCACTGGTTAAATGCCTTCAGATATTGCATGCACATTACGGTAAAACTGACTCATCTGGAATAAAATGTACGCTCGGCAGACGGATTTGATTGATGAGTTATCAGGCAAATAAAAAAATTGAACTTTGTTATCTGTTTACAGAAAGCTCTACTTTCTGTTATCTTATCTTATTGTGTAAACTGGGCCTCAACTGATGTTTTTCATAGGCTATCTTGCCAATTTTTTCCGTTACAATTGTTGGGGTGCTCTTTTTTTTGAGATTTCAACTCACTAAAAAATTTTTAGTCCTAAAAATAACTATTTTATAGCTGAAAGATATATATTTTTTATTTTGGTTTAGGTATCGTTTTAATAAATAGACGGTGATTCCCAGTTTACACATATTTCTTAAAGGCTTTTAATTGATTATAATTTGACCTTGAAAAATTGCTGGTATTCATTTTTTATACAATAATGCCCTACATCAAAAGTCGCTAATTTCCCGAGCCGTTTTGGAGTTATGATGCGGCGTGTCACGTACGTACTACACTCATTTGTGGCGAGTTTTACGTCATTAGAATTTTCTTTTTTGTGACCTGATTAAAAGATTTACGGTTTTTGGTTTTACCTAATCTTTGAGTACAAAATAAAAACGTTCCTATTTTGGTATCTATTATTATCTTTATACAAATCGGCATAGAAGTAAAAATTGTGTGACAAACTTGAAATAAATTGATTTACATAAATCACGATGTGCCTACTCAATAATATTTTTTATTAATTCAAGGAATCCAAAAAATAAATATTTTTAAACAACCAATTTATAAATGAAACAACTTATTTAGAATTATTTTAAAAACAACTGACTTTATTTTACGTTGTGCCACTTAAAGTCCATCATAGCGTTAAAATTCAACGACTTTTTGCATTAAAATGTTCTCTTCCACCCACATTGTTGGCGTAACGGTTGAAAACTTTTCGGTGCCATGTTTGTTGTAATTAAAATATGCAATAAATAAAAAATAGCACACACAACGCAATAGCAACAAATAAGAATTATGTGCTTTAGCATGCATTCAATCGGAATGTTTTAATAAAATGTACCTAGGCAACTAATTAAAATATGAATAATATTTATTTCCACAATGTGCAAATTTGTTATAACAAACGTGGTCTCTGTTGAACTAAAGTATCATAAATATTATGTAAATTAATGCGAATGTGTTTAAGCAGCAATAATAAATAAAATAAAATTTGACTAATTACAGGTTAATTCAATAAAAAAGAAAAGAAAAATACTGAAATGAAGCAAATGAGCAAATGAATATATTATGCTTTAATTATAATTACTGAAGCAAGTGATTGTGATCGCTAAGAAAGTGGCAAATTTTCTGAGAAAATACAAGAAAAAAAAGTGAGCTGAAAAGTGTTGAATAAATAAAAATTAAATGATAATAATTAAAACATAAATAAATAAAAGCAACAAACAAAATCAGTCAACCGGAGAGTAATGAGTGATCTGCGGGATTCGGAATGAAATGGAAGCGGCCCTTCGATCAGTTCCGGTTGGCCCATCTAGCCAGAGGGCCGATTCTGGTCCGGCATCCCAACAGCCCCCTGCAATTGCATATCAGCAGCGGATATCGTCTGGCGCCTCACCCATTCATAGGTAATGAAAACAATTAAAATTTTAACATTATGCACAACTAAACCTATGTTATGTGTATACACATATAGATTTTCTCCTAAACATTGTACCACATTGTACTATTCAAATTATAATTACATATATCTATAAATAACGGCGTTCAACGCGTGTTGTAAATCTGTTTTCGTAAATCATTGGAAATTTTTTTTCCACTGTTGCCAGACTTTGTAGATGATCTCGTTAGTATTTTTGATTCTATTTTCGATCTCAAGCTTTGTGTACACAATTTAAAAAGCCATTATCTGTCTTCCTGTGCACATACTCGCAAAGGTCATTTCATGTTATCGCAGCCAAACTGCCGGAGTTCACTGGCAATCATGCGTTGTAAAACGTAGTTGCACTTTAAATAATAAACATTTCCATAATGATTAAGTGAGACGTTGAACATATTATAAACTTAAAGGAGCCTCCTCTACGTACTCGGTTTTAAATTAAATCTTTTATTTTTTTGCAATCAATCCTTCTAACTTCTGAGACGAGCGACGGCTCGCATTAAAATAGTCTGTTTCTTTTCCACATCTGGTTTTAGCTGGATTGTGTACGTGTTGTTTGACTAAATGAATGCTTGTAAGTGAACATTTAAAAGGTGACCCCCAATTCAGTTCTGCGGTCTGTTCATAATTGGAATTAGTTTTTTTTTATTAATTTTTTTTATAAAACTGGGTTCATTCATAAAAATTTAAAGCGCGAACATTTTTTTAGCTTGGTTAATGCAAGAATGTCAAAGTATGTATGTACTTATTTTGGCAACATTGCAAAAATAACTCAATTTTCTATATTTCGATCAAAAATTCGTTTTAGTATTCCTATTCTCATCAAAAACAAATTATCAAAATTTTCACAAAATTCAAAGCAAAAATACATTTTTAACAATTACATTTTTATGTTTTAACTTTTCCACATTCACTATGGTTTACAGTGTAATGTAGCGTTCGCATTTCAGCGAAATTTCAACTTTTAAAGGGCTTCGTTAGACATGGAGCTGGTAATGCAATTATCTGTTCGTTGTCTCTAATTGGAGACGGAACAGCGGAAAAGTTCGTGTTGCTGAAAAGTTCGCTTTAATTGGGCTCATTACCCGCAAAGCACTTAGCATACATGCGCAAGAGTATTAATTCTTTAAAAGTTTTTTTTTATCAGCAATCAAATGTAGATTAACATTTTCTGTGTCCGTAATTCATAAATAAATTTAAATTGACTTCAATTTAATCGTTTAAAAGCGTGTTGCAGTGCAATTGTTGATCCGTTTTGTGACTCAATTGCCTTTAATATTATTCATTGCAATTTTTAAAAAATACTTAAAATTATTATTGTATATATTATTTATTGAATTTTTTTGATCATCTAAGGGTTGTTATATCACATTGCAAATGAAATGATTATGACCTTGTGAACAAATTTTGGAATAAATTCCAAATAGCTTCATTTTAAAACAATTACTAATTATGTATTAAAATAACTATCTAATGTCCTTGCTCTTGCACCAGTAAAAGAAAAAATAATTCGTCGTCATGCGTCACTGCCTGCTTGCCAGATGGACTAACCCAACAATGTGTTCAATCAATTAAATTGAATTCCTTGTGTGCGAAACGAGATTTGCTTATTGAGCGCATTGGTTTGAGGTTAAGCTCATTTATTTGCATAGTTTATCTTGTCAGAGAGATTGTCTGACTGACCAATTGTATTTCAAATTTAAATCCACACAAAATGGCGTCGAGCCTTATTTTGGTTTCTTTTTTTAATATTGAAAATTCTCTATCCAGATTGTGTGTAGTTGTGTGGCATTCATGACGTGTCTGGTTTCAGTATGAAGGTTCTAGCAGTAATATTTTTTCGTAAGAAAAATCGTAACGTAGAAACTCGTATTGACGAACTTGAGTCCACAAAAAAGAGTGCTTATGCATACTTAACGAAACGCCAATCTTGTTAAACCATGTCCAGAAACCGTGCAGTTTTGTATAAAATACAAGAACCAAGGTCAAAACAAATTAAGTTATTACAAATATAATTTTTCACTCATAAATTAAATTTTGTAGAACTAAATCTTTTGATACGAAACTCTGTGTTTTTCCCCATACACACCACACGTTTTTTGGCTCTTGAATTATGTTGAAGGAAATGTGGCAACAATGTGTAGTTAGTGTGTATGCTTCTTGTATTACGAAAGATTTCTAATGATACCGTACAAAAAAATAAACAATTCTATTTTTAATTTAATTTCTTTCGACCTGTCTGTCTGCCTTTTAATACATTTATGTGTTGGATAAACTGAAGTGGAACCACACTTTTCCTACAACGGCTAACGGCGATGTTGGTATGCACATTTTTCACTGCATTTCTCAATCAGCAGCATGTAGCATAATATAACAAGTGTATGTGTATGCGCCCCTCACGCTCCTTCTGCATAATGTTTTGTACAACGAAAATGTAGCGCAGGTGGAATATTGCCAGGCGCATTTTCTCAAAGCAATTCTTTACGTGCAATATGAAGTATGTATGTATGTCTCTTGATAAAATATTGTGTACGACATAACACCTGACCCGAAAACTAAAGTACGATCATGTTTAATTCTATGGATGTCGTCAGCGTTTGGGTGTGAGAAATGAGAATCCACCACTGCATCAAATGCGAAAACATTTCATCGCTAAGAGCATATTATGTATTCCATATTCAATTGTGTACATCTCTGATTGTTTCAGTTGCATATATTCTACATTTTGTTGAAGTACTCGCGTGCATATATGCACAAGTTCTATACTTGACAGAATGAACAATAGTCAATAATACTCTATGTAATGGAGCTGTATCCATTTACTGGCTTTGTGTGAATATTTTTGTATTGTAATTATATAGCGTATTGTATTGAAAGACCCATCGAACCGCGATAATGCACGATCTGATTCAGAATTTTAATTATTCGAGTGGTGGTAGTTGCAATTTGCAAAGTAGTGAGCCTACCGCATTAACCATTTTTTGTTATTTAATACCTGTAATACAAAATGTAGCATAACTGTTGTTGCAGTGGTTGTTGTTTGAAATAATATTAAATTTTCTTATTAAATGAGACAAATAACGATAATATTTCATTTATCGAAGTTCGTTGGGCGATTGGAATATTCATACAATCACGATTTTTTGCGAAGGAAAGTTGTTAATCTAAAAATCCGTTTTGAAAACCCCAGAATTCAAGAAAATAATGGTATAAAATATGTGTGATCACTGGATGGTTTTTAATACAATTAATGGTAAATTAAGTTTCGACTTAACCTTTATTAATTTAGGTCAGTTAGGTTTCTCTTTTTCGGGAAAAGAAGCACAAAAACATTTCTGATAAATTCTGATTTTAAATTTTTTTAGTCTTAGTTTTTCCAGATAAAAAACCTTACGTTCAATCAATATTACTTTTAATATTTATATGTTTAATTACCAACCTCACAAGGTCAAAATATAAAAGTTTAGGGAGTCAAATTTTTTCAATTTCAAAATCTTTATTTTTTTTAACATATTTCTTACATTGTTTAAAAGACGAATAATTTTGGTTATCATTTTATTTTTTAAATATTAAGATTTAACAAAAAAATATTTTTAAATTAAGCTCAGCGTTTTTTGCACTACGTCGCAATAAATTCACGCGTTACTTTCCCTGCATTGCTTTGTTTTATTAAAAAAATAATTTATTTGACAATATTTCACGAAGTTTAAATTTTCACTTACGTATACGTACTTACCTACCTTTAATATTGCTGCAATTGTACTTGAAAACTGTTCATCCAGTATTTCACATCCAGCAATCCTGTATTGAAATTAATGTTAGATCCTTTTCACTGTACATATATGCACACTCATTTTTATATACGTTGTGTAACAATTTACAGAGCTCTGGCAAGCAGCTCTGCGAGTGCTGCAAAATACATAATATACTGTCCTGTGTATGTATTTCACATAACTTCCGTTTTACATAGAGCATAATATATATATGTTTTTTTGGAGGACTTGGGGCTACATACAAAATATATATAAAGCATAATCATCCATCCCTATTTTAAGTCACGTACCCAAATGTATGTGTCTGTGTTTCAGAGTTTGTCATCCCACCCAGCAACTTTTCCCTTGGCCCTTTATTTCGTACAGTTAACTGCACACCTAACATGCTTTCCCCAGTTGTTTCCCAGATTCCATGCTTTTTCTGCATATACTTTTTATGACTGCCGTTTCATTCCCCGTCAATATTTACCCGTTCTTTTTGCTCACAAATAGTGTAGAGGGACATCTTTCATAACAACTCCCTATCCCCCAGTGGCCCAAGATACTCTACGGTTGGATAGTATAGAAGAAAAAGGAAAAAATGGACATCGTCGGTATATGTATGAGGATTGTGCAAATATTTTCTATACTTTTTCCTTTTTGCAGTACTTTTTTTCCCTTTTGATTTCTTCTCTGTTTTGTGTTCTCTTGATGATATGAAACCGGGAGGGTTATATTTATGTACCAATCCGTATATCCGACACCCAACCACCCGGCCGTCCGGGTTCTGACTTCTGCTGGATATATTTCTTGTACATAGATGTATGTCCTTAGTATTCTATGTGCTTTGCCATGCCGCAACGCTCGCACATTGTGCGCCTGTGTTCAATTTTATATGCCATTGTATATAATGGGAATTCCTGCTATACAATATATATATATATATTTTATGTGATATATGTCTAATATATATATATTGGTTTGTATATGTGCAGTGAAATATTTATGCGATAGCGACGACGTCGTTGTCGTCGTCGGCTTTCTGGTTGTCCCGTTGATGGGTGGCCAAAATCGATAAACTGCGAAAATGATTGTTCCACTTTAATCTTAAAGTGGCCTTTCTCTGTTTATGGTTTAAGTCATTTTGTGGAAGCAATAGGGATTGTTGTTATTCACTTTTCGGAATTGTTTTTATTTAGCATAATGTTATTGCTTTAATGAAATGAATATGTAGGAGGACGCTTTAACCGTCCTGTTTCGATGAGAAATTAAATTCAAAAGAAAAATTTAGAAATTCAAAACTGTGAATGGAAAAAAATGGAATTTGAATTATTTTCTCGATCAGTAAAGTTTTAATGAGATGAACATTTTTTTTTCTGTAATATTTTTTGTTGTTGAGATATTTAAAAAATTGGTTTTGTGGTAAATTCTTTTAGGAATTATTATTATTTTCTCTATCGGTTTTCTTTCATTCTTCATAAAATGACATTAATGACTCCCAGTCATCAATCAAAAAGAAAACATAATGAATACAATAATAATTATAAAAATCCAAGCGTTATTATGTACGAGTTATTTGTATGCTTTTTATGCATACTACAAAAATATATCGCTGTTTTTTTTTAGAAAAACATAAAGCAAACACATCAATTGTTATGTTTTTAAAGCTCCCATATGCATCATTAATTGATTGATTATATTCATGTTGATTGACCGATTGTTCGTTGCGCAGCACACAAACGTACGTTACCACCCACAATCTTCTATAGAATTATCTAACTACATATAGCTGGTGTTTAGGTACGCGTACATTTAAATTCCGCTTTATTTCATTGTTCATTATCTAATGCAATCACATGCCCATTATGAAAATAATAACAACCAGTCATTTCATTGATGAAGATAAATAAAGTCGCCAACCCAACCCCACCCAATGAGACTGCATTCCACAGAATGGGGAAATGCGTATCATATTTTCATTGCATATCGTTAATTTTGTGTTTTACATTATTATTCTTACAATTTTGTTGGTGATGAATTTAAATTTAAATGTTTAAAAAATTGCTGATTTTTTTTGCAATACATTTTCCTGGCCAATTATGGGCATTGCTGCCGCTTTTGGCCGATTCCATTAAAATGCGGGTAGATATTTTAAAATCATGTACATAATTGATTTTTGCTGTTTGTATTTGTCTATTTTCTTTTTGTTCGAGAACAAACACGCAAATGTTTTTACCATAATGACTTTCTAAAAAAAAATAAAATTGAACTCGGGATTTCAATGCTTTGCAGACAGCTTTCGTGCTGCTTAAAATTCGGCAATACAATATACATATAACAATTTTCAATGGCAACAGCGCACCAAAAATATACCAAGAAAAGGACACACCCTGGGCTAAATATATGTACGAGCTTGCTTTGAGCATATAACGCAATGTACACCGAGTAGTACCATACATAAAGAATATAATTAAAGGGAGCTCTCCCTGTCGAAAAGAAAAGCGACAAAGCGAAATTGCTGGAGCTTTTTTTTTCTGTTGTTGGCATTGGTCATATTAAATTGCCTGCAGGCAGAAAGCCATATTTTTTCCAATTTGTGCCAATTTTATTATTTTCCTGAAAATTGGTCGTCCATTAAAAGTGTGTGGTGGAGTATTGCAAAGTGGAAATGTGGTGGGAGCAGGGATGAAAAAAATAAGAAGTATGCAGCATGTATTTTGGAATGGATGTACGAAAGTATTTAGTTACTTTTCCTGCATTACGTTTTATGAACGTTGTCCAAAATGCAATGCTTTTTGGCGTTCCAGTCATCTGCAATTGGTTTGTGCTGTATGTACGAGTGCTTTGTTTTGTTTTTCAATTTTTCTGCCATTCCAATTGTCGGCAGCATTCATCATGCACCACGTTGTACAAAGCGTTTCGCCCTTTTATGGTGGATAAGGAATTTCGATTTTGCAAAAGTATTTCCAATTGAAATGATACCGATTGATATGGCTGTTGGATGGATAGGAAGGAGACGAACTCAAGAGTGTACGTGTACAAATTGATTGCAATGTCGGGCGGCTTCTGTATATAAGGTTTTTCCCCAACTCCAGAAACAATTGTGTGTGTGGAAAAGGGATGCGAAATTGGAATTTTTAGTACTTGCTGTTGTTGTTGTTTTTGTGTAACGGGAAGAAAAAAAACATGCAGGGTGAACGGAAAAATCAATAGTCACACACCTATACCAACATTATTATGCTGTAACGTAAGAACACAAAATACATAGCACATTTTTGTGATTGCCAGTGGCATGGAATGTGCTGGTGGGGATTGGATGGGCTTTAATAATATGAACATTTTAGGTTAGCTTAATTTTTTATTTCTTTAAAAAAAAAATAATGGAGGTCGTTCATTTCTTGCGCACAATCGCATGTGGCACAACCGAATTTTTGTAATTTAATTTACATAACATTTTGAATATTGTAATCTGGATTTTGGGTTATACCATAATATTATGAAAACCATCCCCTAGCTATGATTTTTGCGTTTTATGCTTATACATATGCATATTTATAATTTTGTGAATTCGTGTGTGTTCAACCCGCGTGGGGGTGGCAGCGAGTCTGCTTTTAATAGTCGCCAGCTCAAGATTTTATTATTTTTATCATGTTTTGTTGTTTGGCGGGTGGTTGTGCGTTTAGACTTTAGATGATGTTGTTTTCTCTTTTATTATTATGTATTATTTTTTGTTTGTGTGCTAAAAATAAAGTGCCATTCCTCGTTAAAATGGGTTGTTTGGCTGCTGCCTTTTTGGTCATGTCGAATACGCGAGTTCGTTTTGGTTTGAGCCTTTATGTCACATGCTGATTGATTCCGTGGCATGATATGCCTGAGACTAGCATGTTTAATACATTTTGAGTTACTGTATGAGTTATGAGAGTTATGGCGCCGGCTTTTAATAGGTGTTTTTGCTTTTTTATGGGCTGGGTGACGTGTCACTTCGAACTGTCAGAAAAACAAATGGGACACAAAATATATTTCTATTTTTGGCTGATTAATGCACACGTTGTTTTCTTCAATATGCTTTTGAAATTTAAATAAATTTGTGGGTAATGGCAATAATTATTGATAGTTAGATACATTTATGTAATGGAGGTTGTTTAAAATTTCAACAAATTGTACGTGCAAACTCTTTTTTACAAATGTACATATTTTAATGATAAGCGAAAAATGTGGAAACGTGTAATTTTCACAAACATGGCAAGTTAACCAAAAATCACGATTTTTTAAATGATAATAAACAATAACTAATAAACTACAGACTAATGTTCTTGTGTAAAATAAATTTTAAAAAAGCCTTGGCCTTTGTCATGTCTTCATTTCTTTTGTTGTCGTTTGCATAATTAAACTTTGAAATTTTACAGTTTACAAATGTTCAAATAAGTTACTCATATTTTTTCCCCATTTCACACATTTTTTATTTTATTTTTCAAACTTAAATATAGCGTTTTTATTTTTAAATGCCGTTAAATCGGACATTCCTTTGTAATGAGAATCGAATTTAAAATATTTTCAATTCATTCACTGATGGGATAGGCATTGAGCAAGTCGTTGACGTGTGCCTTGTACCTCGTGCACACATTCAATACATAACTAGTCAACTGAACTAATTAGATATGTATGTAGTTTTGAGCGCGTAAATCGTGTACGTGTCTATGTGTGTGTAATTAAATTGGAAATGCATGCAATTACGCAGTGACCTTGAAGTACATATTGTAGTCATTAAATACATCTATCTGATAATTGTTTTTTTCTGTAAGTTTCATTTTATCAATAACTTTGATATTTTATATAAATTTGTTTATACGAGTGTGTGTGTGGCTATACAGCAATTGTTATGCAATTCATTGAGTTCGTGAACTGAAATTCTTTATTTAGAAAATCCTAGACTAAGCCAATTGCAGTTTCGTTTTATTTACTTGCGTATGTGGATGATGTGGCGACTGTTGTTTTCCACTTTTATTTGTATTTAAACTACAATATTTATATGTATTGTTTTTCCGTCTTTATATGGCATTCGTTTTTCTTGCCCCGTCATTTGCTAATTGGCAAACAAAGACAGACTTCCACAAAGTAATGCTGTGCTAAATATTTGGTTAGTTGCATAGCTCGATCTAAATTTCATTCAAATAGGAAGTTCTTGAAATCCTGATCCTTCTTTTTAGTTCAACTAATTATTTTAAAAATTTTCTTTAAAAAAAAAAAAACAATTTGCTAAACCCGTGGCAGGGAGAGCTGCCCAAGAATTCATAAACGACTACAACAAAATTTCAAGTTGTTACTTCGTATAGGTAGTTGTGTTTTTCTAATAACATAGATATAATCAAAATGCAGTTTATTTAAACATTGATGTTTTATATAAAATCAGTAAACACTTCATATTAAATTTTCCAATACTCCGTTTTGAAGTTTTTTAACTTTCGGATCGAGCTTTAATTAAAATGCTAAAAGTGACATTTTACTTTCAATATTTAATGGTATTACATATTATGTGTTTAAAATTATTATCGGCGTTTTCGAGCTCCATACAAGCCCATCAAATGACTTTGAAATATAATAAAATTATCTATAGTAGTATGTTATTATATATTATTAAAATACAAACTCACTGAAAAATTTGTATACATTTTTTTTATAAAATGCTTGGGTGTAGAACGATTTAACTTAAAAACTTAATAACAAAGTAGGAAGAGAAAAAAATGAAGAATATTTACAACACTAACGTGTTTCTGCAGCATTCAATTTCTTTTTCGCCAAAAAAATATGACATTGCAAGAATTAGGCTCGTGGTCCACTAAAAACGCTGTAATAAATCTCTACTCTATAGGACCTAAAATTGCAATCTATCGTTAAAAGATTGATGACATTGACGTTATAAATTATCAATTAGTTTAGCTTAGCAAACAATTTTGATGAGTGCATCATCCAAAATTGGAATTTTCCATTGATGTGATTCATAATAACCTTGACATTGCTGGGATTTAATGTCCATGAACTTAAAATGAATATGAATATTTGTTTATGCCGTATTTGTTTATTTATTATTAAATAATAAACAATAAAACTAAAAATATACACGAAAAACAAATTTCTTATTTATGACGATGTTGCCAAGTCATAAAAAATGTTTAGTAAGTAGTTAACACAACATCCAATTAATTTATGTTTTTTTGAATACCCAACAAAATAAAGCCATCAAAAAATCCAATTTTAAATTTCGATAGAGAGTTTTGGGCGGATGTCACCACAATTAAATTGCAGTCTATATAAACCGCATACATGCTAATTAAACTTTGACACATTTCAAATGACTCGTTAAACTTGTAACTGGGAATCTTTTTACTCCCTCCATATCATAGTCACACAATGCTATAAACAATATTTTATGGAATAGTGCAAAAAAACAATGATGTATCCATCCGTTAAACCACAAAGTCTGGTTTTCCGGGAGTGACCATGCACTATATTTTATTATCGTAATGATTGTGGCCCACTCGAGTATACAAATTACTTGTACATTTATCTGTGTGCTCTCGTTTTCTTTCTCTTTGTTTGGACGCACATTTTGCATGGAAACGACATTATAAATATTTAGCTCTACAGTTTTCAGATTAAATAGTGTAATTAATTTTGGAACACAAAGAGCATGCAGCAATAATATGTATGTACAGTTTGTGTATTTATAGTTGTTTCACATATCATTATTTGCATCTTTGTTTTGTGCATTATTTGTAAACCAAATTAAAAGGCAAATAAGTTTCAACACACACACACACTGCGGTGTTTTCAATTTGATTGACCTTGAACCACATGCGACTCACTTCGTTGCGTCTGGCAATTTATACTGTCAGACAATTTACATTAAAATGTTTATTTAAAACGTTTATTTGTATAATGTGCATTTGATTGTTGAAAAATGTAACTGTTTTAAATTGATTACCAATAGCTGGCTATAATTCCAAATGTACATTTTTATGTTTGTTTTATGAGTTTTGAGTCATTTTGCTCGCATTCAAAAGCACAAGTGTTCATGAATATTTATTTTTTTAAATTTTAAAACAAAAAATTAAAATTGTATTCATCGCATTTTTGTTTTTTTTCCTTCCTTGTTATGGAAAACTCTTTCCTTTAACAACGCAAATGCCACTAGTATCCCGCTTGTTACTGCACACAGTAAAGCGACTCGCTTCAACGACATCACTGTTGTGTTCTTGATTATATTTCCTTCCTTCTCAATTTAACTTCCTCCCGATGTCGTGTCTTCTATACTTTTATGATATATCATTGAGTTTAACTACGCGTGAGCTCAGTGTTGGGCTTATCTCGTCCCACAATTCGTTAACATACACACCCCTTTAAAAACCTACTCAAAAAGAGAGAAGTGTATAACGAAGCTACATAGCTACATGTTTTTGCTACTTGATTGAGGGGGGTGGGTTCCTTTCGAATGGGTGCTGTGTAACTATGCAGTAAATGCTGAATTCTGATGTGTCAGGTTGACGGCGATGTTGTTTTACGCAAGAACCGGCAGCTACGGCAAAAAATAAAACGCACGTTGCCAGACGGCATGGAAGTATTCACGAGGCTTGTGTGGGGTTTTCGTTTGGGTGTATAAGTGTGTGTTTGTGAATTTGAAGATAAAATGGCGTCGTAACTCGTAAAACAACGTGGATCATAAAATGTTGGTGGAATATTCCTAGGCTTCCGTTTATAAATGTAAAACGTTTGCATTATACATTTTGTGCATTATAATGTATACGTCTACACATGCTCGCACACATCCACATCAATGACTTTTCTTTTCACCTATGTTTTTTTTTTTGTCATAAATAATTATTATTACTGAAAAGAAGCGCACGAATGCTACCGCATGCAGCAGCAACGACACAAGGGGGGCTAGTTTTATGCGCTCCCTTTTGCGTTTTTTACGTGACGTGTAATTCGCAGATGTAGTGGAGAACTTGGGGGAGTTATAAACTGTACAAGGATCCTTTACATACCTGACGAACGCGCGGATGTGCTTCAACGCATATACGTGAATGGGGGATGAAATGGGGGTTGTGGGAGAAAGTGTGCAATTAACACGCGTGCACATGGCGTTCGCTCACGTTCTGTTAAATATCCAACCCTTAGCGAATGCATGATTCCATGATTCATTTACGAGCCCTTCTCTAGAGGCTTTAATGTTAAAGTACATACATTCATTTGTGGCATCGTGTTAAAGTAAATTTAAATTTTGAATTGTTTCAACATAAATGCATGCGTTTCCATCAACCGGATCACGTTTTTTCTCTTTTATTTGTACATTTATTATGTGTAAATCCCTGGATTAAAATATTGTGCAAACTTTTCCAAATTATGCATCGTCAATTTTTTGCAATGCAATTTATTTCGCAGGTTCAGGTCTTTTGCGATAAAATTGAATTAAAGTGCGATTATATTTTAATGGCATAAAAGAGTTCTGAGGGTTGAAAATATTTTTGCTGCACATTCTGCCTCGCAAAATTTTGCAATCTTGTTAACTGCGTTTCTAGAAAGTTCAAGTTGTGCTCTATGATTTTTTAATATCCTTTGTAATTATTATATTTGCCAAGGAATTGAAAAATATTTCAAAGGAAGAAGTTTTTAATTATGTTTGTTTGGGGGATGTCGAAAAAATTTCGCAGCACATTTTAAAATTTAAATTTGTTTTTTTTTGTCTCATAGTAAATTTGACAACATCGCTTCGTGTATGAGAAATGAGTAGAGGTTTGAATTATAAATAGTTTTATATATCGCGTCCACGTGGTGCGGAGCAAAGTGTACTGGATTTGTAATCTCGGCATAGTGTGATCTTCCATAAACAAATGTCGAAACATTTTTTTTTATTTCTATATTTGTTTAGTTATGATAACTAACGCAATTAAATAATAAACATTTTTGTTTGAATTTTAATTGTAAGCAATAAAACAAATGCCCAAATCCACTCCATTCCACTACGGCAATGTTCTCGTCGACACGATTTGAAAATCCACTACACTTCTCTCCTCAAATTTTGATAGTAGATGATATTTGATAATCTATTCCTCACTTCATTTTTCGGTGTTGGCGTGGTGGATTTACAAATCCATTCCACTTCGCACCACGAGAACGCGATATTATTCAGCAACTATTACTGAAATCATATTTTCATGCACAAACTATGAAACAAACATACAAGTTCTTAAGGTTCACATTGGAGCTATACGGTTATACCTAAATGACGCGATATGTGTTCCATGCATACAACATATTAACGCTATTGTTTTACTCTGCAAATACTTATGTAGTTAGTGAAGGGCCTACATGTGATATGCATATGCCAAGGGACATTCACCTCGCCCGGTTACACAACGTTTTGCAGCCTTCTGAATTAGTTATGTCGTGGATATAATAGGGCGACTAGTACCTACATATGTAGAATACTAAATACATTGATATGAGAAGGAAAAGTGTGGCACCACCGCAAGTACAAATATGATGGGTTCCAAAAGTTGTTCAAGTATCAGGTGTCACGCTATTTTTGCGCACCAACCTTACCATTTACACATCTTCTTGCAAGGGTCATAATTTGCACTCAACGAGATTGAAAAAAACAACACACCGTTGGCCGGCATTTGTGTTTCGGTAAATTTTTATACTTGTTGCTTTTTTGAACATATGCACTATAGGTGTATTTTTGTTACTTAGCCGTACATTTGCCATAGTTAAAAAAACAGCTTCAAAGAGTTTACAGTAATTACCGAAGTAGAACCATTCTTTTGTATATTCCATTTGTTTCTTTTGGTCGTTTTTGTTACTAGCGCGGTATAATCTGAATCTGCTTGAGATTTAACACAAATGCCATTTTCTTTATAATTTACTGCGTATGTATATTTCTTCACGCCCCAATTTCCAATTTCATGGTCTCTAAATAGAAAACATGAACAATTTGTATGACTCAGTCGGTCGGGAATCGGGATGGCAAATTTCAAATTTGTGTACGCTTAATTTAAAAAGGTAACAAATAATTGCAATTTTCTTGAAATCGAGAGTTTGTGTATTAATTATTTTTATTCATTTATAAATTATGCTCAGTTAATTTTGTTAAATTGGCTATAATTATAATCTTGAAATAAAAAATGTTACTATGTCATATTTTTGTTAATTAACTGATTACAAATATTCAATTTTTAAAAAGCTCTAAATTAGGATTTTTTCATTATTGAGACATAAATGTTATCACTTATCAGCAATTTTATTAACTTTTAGTCTTGATGTGTTCCCTTCTCTTATAATAAATCTGACATCAGGACATTGATTTTGAAAAAAAAACTAAATATTGTTCATTGTTTTAGAAAATTGAACCACCCCAATTGTGCAAAAATCACGCCCAAAAACCGTTGCCTATTTTCATATTGAACCGTATTTTGCGAAAAGAAAAACTAAAACCACTAAACATGGCAACAGTGGCAATTGGCTGCTTTTACCGGCTGTATATTGTTGTGTGCGCCGCACAACTTTCCCGTTTATATTTATGCGCTTTGCCCTCTCGGTATATCGATTTTCATTCCGACTATAATATGTTTTATGGTGTTTTCTTATACATACTATGTTGTGTTGCCCTGAAAATATCAGCCTGTTTTTGGTGTGCCTGGTGAATAGAAAAAGGTTCGTGCGATTCATGTACAGACATATAGGGTGGTATACATTTATATGTAATATAACCACCAACGATAAAAGGAGCAAGGAAAGAAAGGGGTGGGGGGGGGAGGAGGTTGGTAATGGCGCGGCGACGACAACGAACGTAGAACGCAATGAATTGTGTTTGAGAAATTGGGCTGGCTGGCTCGACGTGCGATTGTGTATGTATGTGCGTGTCGAAGTGGGTGGATGTGGGGTGTTGTTGCGTGTAGCTACAAAAACAGATGAGATTATCAAAAATTGATTGCGTGCAAAAAAAGGTGCGGTGCAAGCACAACAAGAAGTGCGGCAACATTGCTTGGATAGGTGAATTACATACGTTACTAATTCCTAACTAATTAAAAATGACTAGGCTGTGGGATTGTGGCGGACTTTATCAGAATAAAAAAGGTTTACTGCAGCACTTGAATAACTACTCGGTTTACGATGAATTTTTGTTTTGACGAACATTTTCTAAATTCCAACCCTCACCATCATCTATTGCTGCCATTTTGACATAGCCTGGTTTTATTGTCTTTGTGTTGTTTTGTTGTGCCATTTTTATTTCGCATCATTAGGTATTTTCATTTATTTTTTTTGCCCCTGAATTTATGATGTTGTTTTTGTTCGTTTATGCAGTACACTTGAGATTAGGCAAAGAGGGTGTTCCTTTTACCATTAGGCGAAATTTTAGGCAGTTTCCTTTTACATGAGTAACACGAGAAGAATTCGAAAAAATTTATTGTTAAATGCTTCTTTCATCCACTTGTGAAGGCGTCCTCCCATTTCCATTGATTTAACCCATATACATCCGGGCCATCCACACTTCAGTTATCTATCAAGAATCGAGATGCTTCCCCCAACGGTTAATAGTGTAATTTGGATTTTGGGAAAATGTTTCCCAACCATTTTGTCCACAACAGAATCGGATATTTGACTTCATTTTTGCTGGAATAGATTGTGTTTTCAAGAGCTGTGTAATCATCTTATATAATGTACGCAGAAGAGCTCAATGTTTTGTATCTGCTGCAAGCTTAGGTGAAGCTGGGTGTGTCAAGGCTCAAATCTCGAGTGGAAAAACATCTTCCGACATACACACACAATGACTGCGGGAGAAATAGCTGTAGCATTTCACCCAGTCGCATTTGTTGGTAAATGGGATTATCTCTGTATGGAGCCCTGGAGGCCGGATGAGTTTTTTTTTGATAAACATCTAAATGGTTGTGGCGCTCTAACTAATATGGTGAAGCCAGCAGCATTGAATGAAATTGTTCGTATACTTGGGACTTTGTTGTACGTAGTGAATATCTGTGAGGTTTTGTGTTGTAGGTACTTGTATTTTGTGTACATTTCTTAATGGTATACAGTTACACAGATATCAAAACAGCAATTGTGGGGTGGGAGTCGTTGTTAAGATCTTGATGCCAGGGCAGATTGGATGGGGTTGTTAGGCAGGCGTCTGTGATGTATAATTTAGAATGGGAATTAAATTCGTATATATTTTCTTAGAATCTCGTTGTTAATCATGTTACGAGTATTTTTATGATTTGAAATTTTGTATGTGTATTGTATTTGAAGATTATAATCATAAATAAGCTCTTAAGACTTTTGTGCAATTTGTGTTGATCCTAATTTATTTTTTCCAAATGAAAATCTTGTGCTGCCTGAAAAATCATTACAATTAATTCTTTTTGATCTTAAAGTGTTTAGCACAATAATTTTTATTCTCAAACCATTTCTGACCTCTGTAAAAAAATAATGTAAAGAAAATTGTAAAAATCTTTTACATAACCTCAAAATACTCGTGCGAATTTCATTTAAAAAAAAAAACAAATTCATTTTTTTAGGTTCTTTTCAATCAATTAATGTTGGATATTTTGGAAACCACGTGCAATTTGACATTGTGAATCTATAAAATAATAATGTGGCGCCAAATGTTCTATAAGTCGCAGCTTCCGTAAATATAACTTTTTACTTAACCCAAATGCAGTTGAATTGCCACAAAGCTTTGTGTTTTTCAATATGACATCACTATTTCAAATATAAATTCATTATTTAAAGACATCGCATTGTATTATGTACCACTTAGCGTCCATCACAATATGGTCAAAGTGTACATATGCACAAATGTTCAATTGCTGCTGCACTCAAACATGTTCTTTTAAATTATTTGTCACTCACACATGTGCACAAATTTCCTATTCAGACAATAATTAAGTTCAATTTTCGTCTTAAATGAATTCGTTGTGAAACGTCATGCTTTTATTAGCGGGGTACGCTTCTCTCTGGGATGCTTCACTTAAATGCAATTTGACTCATTTTCTTATAAAATAAATACACGCTCACACAAATGATAGCTGCATGCATACTTCAATAGACGTCATATGACGTACAATAAGTAACCGCAGTATAAAAAAAATTGACTAAAAGAAAACATAACAAGACAAAGATAGAGGAAAATCATTCAGTCAAATTGAAGGTCACAAGTCTTTCTCTTGATCATTCTCAATTGGTTGGCGCTTTAATGTTATGTATTGACTATTGAGGCTCTGTTTACTTAGACTTTTGAGTTTGCTGAAAATAAACGACATTAAGTCATTGAAAATAAATGTTTATTTTGAACGAAAAAAAGCGAATGAACAAAGCGAAATGCAAAAAAAAAAAAACACGCAGGAGATTTCGCAAACTTCGACATAACATAAACGTAAATATGCCATAGGCTTCGCGGGAAATGTGTGTTTCACAGGGTGTGCCAACTTAATGCGGACGCGTTTTATTTGATGTCTGTATTGCAATGAAAAAGGAAATACATACACAACCAAGTTTCAGTCTTTCTCCATAGCTCAAAAGCAATCAGCAAATGGTAATAAATATTTCAGTCGTGTGGTGACTGGTGGTGGTGGTTCGCACTGGTTGAAATTTAGGTACTCGTTTGCATTTTTTAAGGCTGCAGCAAATAGCAGCAAGCCTATTTGTCTCCTTTGATTACAAAAGCAGCAGTTTTAAAAGTATTAAAACCGGTTTAAATTTAAATTTCAAATTGATCATAAAAATTAAAAAAATAATTTGGCGCACCCTGTACAAATTTTTAGTATTTTTAATTTTCCAAAGTCATCAGCAATTGTATTTATATTTACGGTACAACAAAGGCGTCTTTTTTTATGAGGGCATTCCACGCTATCCACCCAAAGTTTCTTTATTGCAGAAATTCTTTTTAGTTGCCAAATGATTGTAAATTCTTATTGTATACACAATATAAGGAGGAGGTTTTACAATGTTCATATTAATCTTTTTAATATTTCACGCACGCGTACATATTTGTTAGTTACTCATGTAAAACAAACAGTTATGTATCTTTACAAAGTTGTTTTATAAAATACCATATAATATAATGCTTAAAAAAGTCCTTGCACTTATAAAATTGGGTTCAGTGGCTAAATGAATGTGCAAAATTGCAAGTTTCTAATTAGTAATTACACACCTCCGTGACGTCTACATATTTTGCATGTGCAATAGTAAAACGTGTGCCCCCACCTACAAATGTGCATAGATGCGTGTCCCTGATGAAAGGTGACCGGCAAACGTACACTGTGTAGCCCATTGTTATGCAAAACAAACGCGGTAGTGACGTATAGAGGCGCAGGAAATATCCCATTGGAATGGCAACGCAAAAATTTTGCCGCCACCGATGCGATGTAAGCACTAATCACCCAAACAATGGACGTTTCGGGGTGTGTTGGTTGGTTCGTTGCGAATGCGATTTTATTATATAGATTTGCTTCAACGTCTATGTTTTGTTGTTGTTCTTAAATTCGCAGTGATTTTTCAAATGTGAAAAAAAAAAAACTTCACACAATACATTTTATGTATGTACATAATAATAAAGAGTTAAAAAAATAGCAGAGTAATAAAAAAATAAGCTTAAAAGATGCGTCAAAACGACCACCACGGCCAAACAACCTTCAATGTCTGTGGAATATTAATTGTGTGTGAGGAGGAGAGATTGTGGTTCTTAGTTTAAGCATTCGTATGCCAGGGATGCGTGTCGTCCCCATTTCTGTGCATGTGTGCGTTTGTTTGTGTTTAAACTTATTACGTTGGCCGTCGTTTTTTTTTGTGCATTTTCAACTTCTCCATGCCGCACGTAAAAAACACATTTAGACGCCCTTGCCATGCTGTATCCTTAGAGTTTTTCAATTTATGATAATTTTCAAATGGTCTCTCTGAGGCTGAGCAATTTTATGTAGTGCGACGTTGCCACATTTATTGGGTGACTTACGGCGATGCTTTTTTTGTGAGGGGGGAAGTCGTTTCAAGCGAGGGATTCCCATGCTTTATTGAAGGTGAATGAAGTTGACCTTGAATAATAGCCATTATTTGTAATGAATTGTTTTTGGGTATTGTATGACGGTGTAGCGTTTGTAAGGGTTTGGGTTGATGTCTAATACAACTTATTTTACTTGACATTTAAAATTTTATAAAATTATAGTTACATATTTTAATTGCAATTATTATTTTTTAATACAAAATGGCTTTATGGAAAATGTTCTTGTTTAATTTTCTTTTTTTTGAAATTCCTTAAACATACTTTTATCATTTAGTTTTTATACATTGCCTCTAATTGAAGTGCTTAGACCTCCGTTACGCCAGCAGAAGCGGCATTTTTCAATTCCAAAGTGAAGGTCGAATTTTTTACTTTTGTTTCATACTCGAATAGCTAATTTGGTACATTAATTAAAACATTTATATGCATAATCCATTTTACATCGTTTTCTCACGAATTGTAGGTATGTAATTGCTATTCAAAAAGTGTGTGAAAATTTTTACAAAGTTAAAACACGTATTGAACAGTCGAAATGGATAATTCTGGCAATCGTTTTATTTTAATAATACAGACTTACCTTCAAAGACTTTGTTTCTTTTAATATTGCATAATTTCATTAGGATTATTGTGACTACCAAAAACAAACAAAACTAATTTCTTAAGCTTTAAACGTGCTATTAAAAGTTGTGGCAGAATTTTTTCAATCCAGGAGGTGGTAAAAGGTATTAAGCGCTTATACTTATTTATTTTGGAACTCTTTAATGTGCACAATGTACTTGGCAAAACATAGTGCAAGGTTTACTCACAGATTGCGGGTTATTCTACGTCAACATTCTGCAGAGTTTTTTTTTTGTTATTAAATTAAACTGTAAAGGATTACAACTACAAAGGTCCTGTTCATTATAATATCAGTCGACAGGCCGCATTAAGTTATACGTCATACTGAATTTCCAAATAACAAAACTTTTGATTATATTTCATGATCAGTGGTAATATAAACTAATGTGGAGCACATAAAAGTTTCCTGACAAGTTATTTATAAATCCAATCAATAAAAAAAGAGTATTGTGTCAGAAACCGTCAAACCCTTTTCATAATTATTTAATATTTATTAACTTAATAATGAACCGTTTTTGAACCCAAAATACATTATGTATATTATGCACGCGTGTTTAGAAATCCTTCGATCGCGTTTAACGAAAATCAAGACCTTTTGAAATAAAAAGTTTCTACATTTCCAACATTCGATACCTACCACAGCTTTAAATAGATGTTTCTTCAAAGTTGCTTAATATTCTTCTCAGCCACGTAATCAGAATTTCTTTACACATCAACTTTTTACAACAAAATGAATCGTGTGTAAAAAAAAATATTTAAAACTCGTTTTGAGCATCAAATCTCGTGTGTTTACGTATGGATTCGCAGCTTTAATACACAAAATAAGTAATACCTTTTACCTATACGTCGAAAATACAGCAAAGAATTATACAAAACAAAGTTTGCAACTCCGCTTGATTCGTGCTTAACATATTTAAAGTATACATGTGCAAGTATTGAGGCATAATAATATAATATGTAGCTGTAAAGGGGAAGAGGTGCCGTTCGGTGGCGCGGCGCGGCGGTTTAAGAACGTGTACATTAACATTCGTGCAGGACGTAGGTGGATGGTGATGGTTGCGTAGTTTATATGTTTTGTTTTGTGTTGCTTCGTGTTTTGCAAAAACATGGAAGGAAGGGGGGGGGGAAGGTTTCGCTGGTGAATACAAGCACCCCGACATAGTTAAATTGCAACGCTATAGGTAAAATACTTAAGCCAGAGTATTTGAAACGCTGGTGAAACAACGAGGCGGGAAGAGAGTGAGCCACAACTGGGTAGTGGGTGGTTTTGCGGGCAAGCAGATGTTACGTTGCCATATGTGCGCGGAATCCGACCACCGTAATATAACTACGAATGTGAGTTCTCTGTGCACATTTTCTCATCGCACTAAAAAGTTTGTGTGAGTTGTTCACTCGCTACAATTTTTCTATAAAGTTGTTGTTGTTGTTGTTGGTTTTCCGCAAGTGAATAATTCTGCGTGTACTTTTGCCCTGCGGGCCCCAAACTGTGGTTGTGAGTGCTTCAGTTTCGTTTTCTCCACATTTAAATATTATGGTTTATGATGTACGTAAATTCGCACAATAAAGTCGCCCTCATGGCAGATCCTGCCACAAAGTTTCCATTAATTTTCATGCCACATAGCAACATAATAGTGTAGCAATTTCTTTTTTGCATATTTCTATGCAGAAATTCGTATTTATCTTAACATTGCATGCATGCATCATCGTGTGTATTACTTTTAAATAATTGTACAATGTGTGTGCATACATTCGTGTGTCAGATATTTATTATGATCATCTAATGTGCATTGAAATTATTTGTAAATGTATTGCAGATAGCATTGAAAAGAATTTCTTGCCATTGTCGTTATGCTGGTGAATGGTGTGGAAATATTGTTTGGGAGAGTGCACCTGCCAGACATTATATTTCCAAATGAAAAGAATTCCATTTTTTTTTAAATTGATGACTGCACCATTGCTTTTTTGGTTCTTGTTATATTTTATCGTTCACCGTATTTGTCCTTCGAAATTTTTTAAGTTAAAAAGTTTGCATTGAACTTCAGTGCGATACTGTTCTGACTGCATTCTGACGTTAATTGTTATTGAATATCGTAGCGATAATTTTTAATACATTTCAGGATATAAATAGTGTCTTTGTTTCACTTTTGGGATTTTGGTGCGAATTTAATTTCTAAATTTAGACGAGTTTCAGTATTCTTTCTAATTTGTTTTTGACATCACCTAGAGTGGAGAAAGCAAAAATCTGTTTAGAAACATCTTTATCACAGCGAGTCTCAAGATTTTTAAAACGCCTTCGATTTTTTCATTAATTAATTATTTTTTTATATTGAATCCACAATTTTTTTTTCGTAATTAGAATAAATATTGACGGCTTCACTTTATTATATAAACATTTGCTTCCATTGCACGATGGTGGCTGGCATTTTCTTTGTTATATAAATGCCAGATAATGTTTATAATGTAACTACAACTACCGCACAATGTACACATGTTTTCAATATTCATGCCTATTTCCATTATTACCATCTCGTCTGACGTGTAGAAAACGGTTCCACAGCGTTGGTTTTTGCCATGTCATGAGACGGACATGGCAGGAGGACACACACAGAGAGAAAGGAAAGGGGAGGTTTGTCAGAATATTGAACATTTTGCCGCAACCCCGATGTTTGCACTGTCATTTTTTGATGTATGCGCTATGTGTCCGTCTCACAGTTGACCTCGAGCCATTAAAATACATGAAAATAAACTAAAGCCATACATAAACGAAATAATATTGTTTATAAACTATGTTTGTACTACAAAAAAATTAGTATTTACATGTATCGTGTACGTCATATCATTTGTGAATGCCTTGTTGTAGTTTGCAGATTGTAGAAATGCTGCGTGACCAGTCACAAGTCACAACTCTGTAGCCATCCCCTTGAGGGTCTATGGACGGACATGTTTTGCAGACAACGCGCGAGTACGCTTCCTTGTTTCGAAACTATATATCTGCCATTAACTAGTCATTTTCAGTGACATTTCCTTTTGCTCTCTACCCGGCGTACCCGCTGCTGTTCGCTCCCCCATTATATGTGCAACATCCTTTAATATAGTCAACCGACCTGGGGGTATGCAGGCGACCAGGCAGCGTAGCAGGGTTATGCAAGCTTTAAAAATGAATGGCTTTATTTACAAACTGGAAAATCCTTATTCCTTATATGTTACGTAAGTCTTATACATATTGTCTCGATGCAACTGCTCCTGGCTGTATGAAAAATGAAGGAGGTGTATAGAATCGCATAGGAAAATAATTGCTATCGATTTTCCAGTTATGTAGCTACTCCCCACCAACTCCGGCCGGCATGCTAGTCAGAAAGTGCGGCGTAGATAGTTTTTCGTATTCCACAATGTTGTGTGCCTGGACTGAAATGGGAGCAAATGTTCGGATGATTCTGCTGAATTATGCACATCAGTTTATTTATACATGCATGCTTTTTTCAAATACATATTGCATTTAAGTTTCGAATCCAGCTCTATAATTCGCCCATCAGTTTTAAATGCAGTTTCAATTATACAACAATCCAATGAGTCTCTCACAATCATGTTTATTTTAAATCCCGAGAATCCTACCTACTTGCTTGACAGGTTTAATTGTGACAGTGACAGACATGGCTGAGATACAACTCATCTAAATATAGTCTGCGCTTATTTAAATATTCATTTTACCTACATCTAAATGCACTTACTCTATAAGTGAGATAATGTTTTCATATGGAGCTTAATTTGAGTATTTCGAGGAATTGAAAAGTAGTATTTTCCTTTAATTGAATTCGAATTAAAAAAACATCACAAATGCATTAAAATTTGGGTCGTCCTCCGTATACGGGATGAATTAAAAATTTTCATTCGTGCTACTCGTACTTCCAGGCTTTAGCTTCAACCCAAAAAAAAAAAAATGAAACAAAATCAAATTGAATAAAAACACCGGCTGATAAAGGTGGCGAGGTCTGGGAGGTGGCTGCAAGGGCCCATTAAAATTACGAGCCCTAAAAAAACAAGGCCATTAAATCCCGGGTTTCTATACAGTCAGGCAGCTACACCAGATGAGGCCCCTTGTAAAAATGTGCAGGCGTATTATTAATTTTGGCAACAATGTCTCTGGGAACGTTAGCTTTTTTTTATTCTTTTTGTTCTCTGTCTCGCGTGTTTGAATGCATAAAAGAATAGAAATTATAATTACAATGTGAGTCAACTTGTGTGTGTTTTCAACGACTTGCGAGTTACGACGCCGATACTGCTCTGACTACGTTGTTGCTAAGGGGCGTAGTCAGAGCTTTTATGTTCTACAAACAAGTTCAATGTGGTCGAAATGATGAAAGAGACGGGAATTGTTCGACTTGCGAATGTTTCGCGTTCTAGATAATATTTTGTTGAAAGGTTTGTTGTCGTCTCACTTGTTATAGCATCGCACATTGGACTTCCTGTTTGCAAAAACCATCTTGCTCTGGCGCGTATCCGGCTGAGTTCATTTTGAATTAGTAGCACTGAGCACATGAGCTGCAGCGAATGTTTTGCTAAAATGTTGATGTAGCAGCCATGCGTCTCACTTGGTTATGTGGCGCCATGTTTTTTGTGGGAATGAAATAGTAGGGTATTAAAGAGAGATGAACTAAGTAGTTTAAAAATGTGTGAATGAAACGTACCGACTGCCAACTGATTGATTAATTAATCATTACATATAATCAGTAATGTGTAATCATTGAAAAAAGTAAACAGTGGTGTTAAACAATGATCAAATTTAAGGGCTTTAAATTTTGACGTCCCTTTTTTGTTTCAAATATTTGAAGTCTGTTGACCTCTAATTTAATTGTTCTTTATAATTGATATTTAATTTCAATTTTGAATAATATTATGAACAAATTTTTAATAAAAACATTTTTAAATTGCAGGCCTGTTGAAACGCCTCAGTCATACAGTAAAGGTGGACCAACATCGCAATATCCTGCCTCAAGACCGGCAGCCAGTCCACTTTCTCCGCCGCGACCTGGACCTGGGGTGGCGACCTCATATCCACCATGTACGGGGGTGCAAGCACGCGAGGCTCCATCGCGCTATATGCAAATGTCCCCATATGGCGTCTTCCGCGACAATACACATGCTCGCATCCCGTCTCAAGTACCACCACCCACACAGCAGGTACAGCAGCAGCAGCTTCAACACCAACAACAACAACAGCATCAACAACAACAGCAGCAGCAGCAGCAGCAGCAGCAGCAACAACAGCAACATCAGCAGCAGCAGCAACAACAACAGTTGCAACAGCAACAACAACAGCTGCAACAGCAACAACAAGTATCGCAACCATCTATCCAGCTTATCGATTACAATCGATCAACGGTGCCTCCTGGCCAGCAACCACCACAGCCGCAGCAGGTGCAACAACACCAACAACAACAGCATCAGCCAGTTGTTGTGTCAGCGGTGCCCGTGCCTCAGCAAACCCCTCCCACACAAAGTCATCTCAACATTGTTGTCTCCTCAGCGACCTCAGCTTCCCCCATCGGGATCTGTGCTAGCATTAACCCACACGAAAGCCTCCCAATTCGCCCTAGGATCTCACTACTGCCTCCATCGCACTCACAGGCAGCAGTGGTGGCGGCGGCGTCGGCGGCGGCGGCTGAATCAGTTGGATACATGCCGTCACGTTTACTGCCACCCGATCCGGGAGGGTCGCCAGCACATAAAAAGATTCGGCTCGAACAGATTGGCAGTGTTGGCTCGCAACAGCAACCACCTGCACCGATGCCGCCACTAAGAATTGATACACGAGAACCTCCAGCTCCATCCGGGGCCTACCATCCACAAGTGGAGGCCATCTCACCCACGCTGCCCAACGACCCGATAGACGAGATACAAATCGCCAAAGATGAGTTGCTGCAACATATCGCCAAAATTGATATGCAAATCAAGAAGACGGAATACTCAATTTCCGTACTGAAGGGCAAAGAGGAATCCCTTCAATTGGCTTCTGCCACAAAGCAGGCTGAGAAAAAGGAAGACCTCGTTGAGGCTCCATTTAAACATCGAAGTTTGGCACAAAAAATCTATGCTGATAATAGGAAAAAAGCTGCCGAGGCGCATGCCACTTTGATGGCACTTGGTCCTGAGGTGGAACTGCCGTTGTATAATCAACCATCCGACACCGATGTGTGCAAAGAAGTGATAGAACGACATCAAACATTTAGGCCAAGACTCATAGAATACTTGTCAAAAATTAAGACGGAGCGAAATGCCAAGAACTTGGCGATGGCTGAGAAATACACGGGATTGTCAGCGGAATGGCAAAAACGGGTGGAGAAGATGGAGATGAGTACAAAGCGGAAAGTACGAGAGGCGAAAAATCGTGAATTCTTTGAGAAAGCTTTTTCGGAGTTGCGTAAACAACGGGAGGACAAGGAACGCTTTAATCGTGCTGGCTCCCGAGTAAAGTCTGATGTTGATTTTGAGGAAATCGTAGAGAGTTTGCATGAGCAAGACTTGGAAGACAAGAAGATGCGATCTTATGCGGTTATACCGCCATTAATGTTGGGCAGTCGCCAAAGACGTTGTGCTTTCCGCAATGAAAATGGCGCCATCTTCGACATGGAAGCGGATTGTAAGGTAAATATCAATTGCATTTAAATGTTGTACCTATAGTTATGTCTCAATCACAGTAAATAATAACTTTTATTTTTGTTTTGAAATTGCCAGGAACGACAGCATTTGAATGTATGGACGACAGGTGAAAAGGAGTTGTTTAAAGAAAAATACCTTCAACATCCGAAGAACTTTGGTGCAATCGCAATGAATTTGGACCGAAAAAGTGCACAAGATTGTGTTCGTTATTACTACCTCAGCAAAAAAACCGAGAACTACAAATTAATGTTACGTAAATCCAGACAACGAACGCGGAGCTCCCGAAATCCGCAAAAATCTAATCAGAATCAAACGCAAAGTATCGTGGATGCCATGACTACTGGCGTGACGACGAGGTATGCATAAGCCCTTCGGCCTTCACACACGTAGTTCTTGCACATATTTATATTTTCAAATTTATTGCAGATTGCAACGTGAACAGCAACAGAAAATTGGTGGACGCGATAGGGCTGCCAATTCGACGAATGCAACTACATCCATCAGTTCTGGGTCCGGTGTGGCATCGACAGTCACCTCGGCGATGGCATCGTCTAATGCGACGACAACCAGCACGTTGTCCACCAGTACGGCAAGTTTTACTGGTGTCTCCTCTAACAGTTGTAGTACTGGCAGCAACAATCTGGGCAACTGCAGCAGTAGCAGCAACAACAGCATCAACAACAATGCATTAAGTACAAATGCAGTGACAAATGCGTCCACGAGTACACCTGTAGCAGTCTTGACAACAACCAGTGGTACAACATCAGCAGCAGTGACAACAACCGTGAGCAGTGTTGCAACGCCGATAGAATCAGTGGCGGTTACATCGACAACCTCCACTCACACATCAACGACGGTGTCCTTGACAAAGTCCTCCTCACCAATGTTGTCCACTGCTGTAACCACGGTGGTGGCGACATCAGGCGTAAGCACTTCAACGGCAGCGGCGATCACAACCAGCAGTATGAGCGGTTTGACGGTCGTGTCTACTGCGCAACTCGTCGGTAGCGATGCTAACATTATAACGACGTCGTCATTATCAACGACTACCGGTTGTTCCGCAACGATAACAACGTCGAGCGTCACAGTTGCCACATTTGCAAACAGTACACCAGCAATGTCAATGTCAGCGACAACGACATCCACATCTACCATAAACAATAACAACATAAACAAATGTGATCTGTCCACGAACTCAACGTCGAATGTAAATAATAACAATCTAGTCGATTTGGTGGGAGGGAGCAATGCTTCGGCGTTGTCCATAGCGCCAATTGCCATCCTTCAGAATCAGACGCCAAATGGTGTGAAAGTTGAGCTGTTGTCGACATTCAATGTGGCCGCTGGTATGATGCCTGCTGCGTCAACGGCTCCAACGATACTGTCAACGGTGCAATCCATATCCATGCCCAGCGGTGAGGCTATCAATGCCATCATCAGTCGGCATCTCCCGTCGGCGAGCAAATCACCATTTAGTATGACCGACACGGGAAAAGTGAATTATCATCGGAACTCACCGTTGTCATCATTTATTGTGAAAAAGGATAACAGCTCTTCTGGTGTCATCGATGACAAGGATGATGAGCCCAGGTTTGTAATTTTAATAATTAGAAATGGTTGTTAGTTTTACTTATCTGTTTCCTTTATTCTCTTTTTCTCTCATGTTGTGTGTGTGTGTGTGCTCGGCGTTCATGAATTTGCAGTGAGCCCAAAAGACGCCGCAGGGAAAATGCAAGTCCAACAAAGGAGCTGTACAATGTGGCAGACGGTGGCAGTGAGCATTTGGAGAGCAAAGGTAAGAGTGCAAATAAATTATGTAAAGTAAATTTTATACACGCAGTTATGAGAACCGCCCTCAGTGTGGATGGGAGACACGTGGTTTCGTAATTTTATTTGAAGGGAATTCCAGTGAAAGGAGCGACGAACTTGACAATTAGCTTTGTGGTTTTCAAATGTAATTGAAGTGGACTTATAATTTATTCAAATTATATTTAAACGGGACTGAACAAATAGCCAGGAATGGCACGAGATATTCTCAACGGTTGTTAGTTAGGTTGTTTAAATGTGCGAGTGGGAGATCGCAGTCTCGGGGTTTTTAAATAATTTCATTTTGTTGGCCATCACATTCTTTTGAATGAGAATATAAAATTTTGTTTGTGAGTCTTTTAAATTAATGAATAAAAATTCAATTACACTCATCAGTGTGTTTTATCTCTCTCTGTGCACTCACCGGAAGAAGTAAAGCAGCATTGTTGCGACAGGGTAGGGAGGGTACGAGTGTCGATAAGAGCGTGGTACAAATGGAAAGCATTTTTATGCATTTTTTAAATGAATTAATCCAATTTGGCATGTGTATTTATTAATAATCGCTGGTGTGAGGCGCAGTGAGCACTTTGCGTCATTCATTTTGAATGGATTTTTGGAGTGAGTGCATTAAACATTTACTGGATTTATAAGCCAAATATGCGTGTTCAGATGTAAAATAGTACTGCAAACAAATATCTGTGTGCGCAAATAAAATAATAATAATGGTCCAAATTCATTAAGATGATTCGCAAATGTTAAATGTGCGTGTTGTTGCACCACGATGCAGTTGATTTGCATTTACATTTACTTGTGTGGATGGAGTCAACAAATGAAATACATTTATTTTATGCATATACAATATTTTTAATGAGTTATTTTCAAATGTTTGTTTAAAATATTAACGGATGACAGTTTTTAAAATGTTTATCTATTTTATTTTGTTGATCGATAAAACATGGAATTCGAAAGAATTATAATTTATAATACTTATTAATTCCGTGGTTTTGTGTTGTTGTTTTTGCAGAAAAAGCAAGTTGTGAAACTGTTTACTTTAATTTTAATTATTATTTATTTAGAATAATAACCAATTATTTGATTCATCATAACATACATAAATTATAAAATTTCGTAATTCATTGTTATTTAAATATTATTTATTCACAATTTGATTCGACATTAATTAACAATAAATATGTGTTTTTTATCGCGGGGTTTTCATAAATAAGTTTATTTACAATTGTGAACCACTCGCAAATTAATTTTGGTTTTCAAAAAAATACCGGTTTTATTCCTGACAATTATTAGCACATAATTCATCAGTCAATTCAATTTTAAAAGAAAAATATTATTGAAAAAATTTCAATTAAATTAATTTTATTGCTATTCTACGAATTTGTGTTCAATAACACACAAAATGAGTTTAAACAACATTTTAAAACTTATTAATTTTAAAAGTGATATGTTATGATTCAATATTATTTATTTTAACTACAATTAAACCGTTAATCCACTAAGCAACGCATTCCTCCTCATTGCCGCTGTTGTGACACAGCTTTCTATGTTTATGCACAAAATAGTAGCTGGGAAATTTACTGCCACACGTCTTGCATGGATAATACTGCACGTTCATGTCCAGCAGACGTACCTCGCGCTTCACATGCGTCAAACGGATGTCTTCACTGTTGCCTTCATTCAATTCAACTCCACTGTTTGACATATTTGCTTCACTGTCACTTCTTCCGCATGCTAAGCCCGTTCCACTACCACCACCACCACTTACAACGTTTCTGTCCAGTTTTCCAACATTCACTGGCAAGGGATTTAAGTGCCTTTTGGCGTGTTTTTGATAGCAGTACTGCGATTTAAATGTGTGTTTGCAATAATTGCAAACAAACAATTGCTCATCCATGGAGGTGGTCCCTTTGTTGGCACCACTACCCTCGCCATCGGTCCCAATCGACTTTTGACTACTACTGTTTTCCAGTTCATCGGTTGTTGTGATGTTGGCTGTGGTGACGGTCTTTGTTCGTTGCAGCTGCTGATTGTTGATATTGATAACCATTTGCTGGTGAAACGATGTGGCCACATTCCGCTCCAATCGTTTTGATAATTGATTTTCACTATTTGTTGCCACTCCATACGCATCGTTGAGCACACGATGGAACCGCACCGGCCCATCACAACTCGCAATGTCCACAATAATTCGATTACAATCCTTATCAGATGCAACCGACGCAGCATTTTGCGTCGCTTTCCCATTAATGGTGTCTGATGATGATGTCGTCGCATTATTGCTTTTGCTGGCTCGCTCAATTATCTCCACATATCGATCGGATTGTGATGGCATTATCTTGGGAGTTTTGTGTGCACTTGCAATACCAACAACATTACCACCACCACCACCACCACTATTTCTTTCAAAATGCTGTTGGCCACTTGAATGCGTTACCTGCTGCAATGATGGATGCGGTTGTGACAAACTGGATGTGCTTGCAATTGGTGAATGAGTGTATTTGGGACGCTCTGTTGTGGGCATCATTAAACTTTTAAATTGCGTCCGATTGCTGGGTAGAATTATATTTGGGGCTGGTGCCGATATAAATCCCAAGGATGGGCCGCTTGCTTTACTGGCGATGGGGCGAATTACTGTCGTTTCAATTGGCTTGGGTGGGTAGTGGTTTGTAGCTGATGTTGTGGCTAAATAATTTTCGGTTTGAGTGCGTGTCAAAAATGAGCGACATATTTCTAGGGCACGCGGCATGTGTAGGACGTGCGTGGCCAACAGAACACTGAATATGTTCTCAATGCTCAGATCAAGGATGCCAGTGTACATGTAGTGTAAAAGCGGAGCAAATTGGTCAGATGTAACACTTGGTATGTAAATTGGGGTATCCACGGATGTGGATGGACGTATGGCGGAACACAAATATCCACTGTGGGCTGATAGTAGTGCTCGGTGCGCAGCGAAGCGTGTAAATGGCGGTGGTCCAACTTCAAGAATTAAATCAGGTGGTGTAGCCGTTGCGTTAGCTTCACAAATATCATCATTCTGTGTTGTTCCACTTCCCGTCAGCCAATTTTTAAACATTATTATTTTATAATATTGATAGTTTATTTGTTTGTTGTAAAATTTGTAAATCACTTTCAATTATTTTAAAATATTTAATTTTTTCAATTAAATTCCGTTACATGACCATTTTTTGGGAATGATGCCAATTAATGATGTTAACCGTTTGATTGTCACTGCCATAACTGAATTGTACAGATTTACAAAATGTTATAAATCATAATTTGTGTGGAATACATCATAAGCGAAATGAGAATCGTTGGGGAAATGAAATGTATGTACCATTAAAACGGGACGCGCGCATCCTTTTCTCGGTTATACCAAAAAGGACTTCATTGAAAAATCAGAGGCCACAATAAAAATACATGACATTACAGTGTTTTCCAAGTGCGCATGCGTTTGTTTGTTTTTTTTACCCCGTTTTTTGTGTACAATATTTAAATTTAATTTCAAACCCTTACGGCGGTCGTATTTAATTTATGACTAAAAAAGGATTTAAAAAAGCTTTAACAATAAAGAATTACATTTTAATTGAGAGTAAATTTCAATTCAAACATTTAATGAATGAATAAATAAATACTACTAATGATCTTTTCTGTTGAAAATTCATTTGGTTGTGCAAATTACTAAATGAAATTAATTTTTCCAAATGAATGATTGTAATAAAATTGTTAAACAAACAAAAAACTTTCGGTAACATTACTTCCAAATTCTTCCTCACACACACCCCACCTAGTTGGATGCGGTGCATGCAATTGGGGGGCTAGCTACTGTACGAGGAGCAGAAGGTAAATGAGTTGGTGTGCAATATACCTATACCTATATAGGAAATCATTGGAAATTGAGTGCCGACTGTTTGCCATTGCGGAGTAGAGAACTTGAATACAGACGTGTGGCTGGTAATTAGCACTCGAATTAAATAGCGCTAACTCTGCAAATCCTTAACTAAATATTCAATTTAGCGTAGACAACATTTTCAACCGTAGCAGAGCATGCTCGTATACGCTTTTTTGGTTTTTATTTAATTTACCTCTCTTCTATCACGCTGTTGGGATAGTGGGTGCAAATTGGTCTTTAACGTGCAAACTCAAATGTGGGACTCAAAATTGGGTGGAAAAGTCATACACAAAATGTACAGCCAAATGATGATGATGATGTTGGAAGCTTCATGCATGTATTTTGCAGCTATTTGCTTTTCAGCATTAATTGGTCGGATTCATTACATTTGGTCTGTAGTTTACACCAGCTCTTATCGGGTATCCTCATTCCCCCCACACAGTTATTGTTGGCTCACAAAATCGCGGAATGTTTTGCTCTCTCAGCAGTGCACCAAATCCTATTCCCCGTTTTGTGTATTTGCAGTTTCCATACAATTTTTTTCCACGGACTCTAATTAACTACATCAGTCCCACATATTGTATGACATGTCGTGTGTGCTGTGCCAGTGTGCACAAAAAGATGTCATTAGAGATTTGAACTAATCAATTGTTATGGAATTTTTTGACAATGCAATGTGGCTGTTTCAATAGCAGAAGGATTTGCTTCGATGCTTTGAAAAAGGAAATTGAATTTTTTTTCCGCGAATACCACCCCTTTATAAAAGAGACTGCTTCTGAGTATATTTTGCAATCTCCTGTTGTCGTGATTTTTTTTCCCCCGAATGCAAGGAAAATTTAATTCCACGATTGCTGTAGTGATTTCAATAAAATTGGCCACTGTTTGTTATTGGATGTGTATTGATGTGTATTGATGTGTATTTGCTGTATGTCTCATTCCATTGGCCCATTGTCAGCGCAAGGGTATGAGATGACGAGCGAGTTACATACAAGTCCGATTTCTGTTTGTTTGTACATCGCGAGTGTACTCGGTACATATTTCCGCACTGAAAATGGAAAATCAAATCTCATGGGATCACCAAATGGATATAATCTTGTTGATGGGTGGTTTTCTTTTTCCAATTGCATTGTTGTTTTTGGCGCATAAATGTTTTTTCTATTGGCTGTCATTTCGTTTCATAACTTCATAAATAAATGCCCTTATGAAACTAAAATTATTTTGCATGTTTTACCCAATGACGTTTTTATAAATTTTTTAAGATGAAAAAGAAAATGTGAAGCTACCAAGAATGACATTTTTTAATCTTTAATTGTGCTATTTTTATGTATTGAGAGAATTAATTTTCCCGGTCTTTGAGGACGTAGGTTATGAAAATTGAGAGTCCTGCAGACAAATTATTTGAAAATGAGCTATTCAGGGGGAAAATGAAACAGCATATTTAATGACACCAATTTATTTAATGGGCTGCTGGGTGGATGTTGTTGAATTTATATCGTTTGAAAGAACCACGAACCACCAACCATTGCACCATGTCATGATGAAATCATTCTCTTTTCTGGCCCCTCGTGTTTGTTTGGTGGATAATTCTTTTTATCTCAATTTAATAATACAATTTTAATTGTAATACAAGAAGAGCTTCCTTTTTGAATATTTTGTTGAATTTTCGGAGTATGCTGGCTTGTTTTGGGTAATTAAATAAGTAGAGATTTATGTTTTTTTATTCAGAGTAGTTAAGTTATTTTAGTTTGACAAAAGTATCGTTTAAATTATTAAGAATACTTGCTGCTTTTTTTCTTCATAAAATTGTGTGCTCAAATAGCAATTCAAAAAGATTAAACGAAATGCAAAAATATCGTTTCTTTCACCTCCCGGAGTCATAATTCATCTATTTGTCTTGAAAAACCATTTATTCGATTAAAATTTCGTTGAGTTCTTTATTTCCAATGGTCTGTCATTACACAGGATTTGTTCCATCAATTGGCTTTTCATTTTCAATTGAATTTAAGTGAATGTTTGCGTTCAACGTATTTGTATTGTTTGATGCTCCTGTAAGCGTCACCCCACTCTCTCAAAATCGCTATCATCATTGACAATAAAACGATCTTGATTTCGTTACTTTTTTTTATTGAGGACTTCATTCTACAATCAATCGACTTAATAGAATATATTTTTATTAGAATACTCTTCTCACAAATTGATTGGCTCGATACAAATCCCTGTTTACACAAACATTGTGTGTGTTGTTCCTTCAATGCATTCCCCAACGTATGGAGGATCTCGTCATAAATCCCCCCGGTGCAAGACTCCCGTGAGATAGTGGATTGCATTGAACTGAACATTTTGTGTAAACAAATAACTCCACGGAACCGATTTTAATCAGTTTCAATCAAAGCTAATTGAAAGATTATTTGACGATAAAAATTGAAGTGTACTTGGAAGGGAGAGTTGATGAAAACATTTTTGTTTTAAATTAAATTGCAACCTTACCTAACATTGTTGATTTTTAATATAAAAAACTGATTCAATCAAGACATCATTAATTCTTATGTGTACTTAAAAAAAGGCGGCTTCTTCGCGTAAGTTAATAAAACTGGAATATCACAAGTTCCTTATCTTTCGAGCGGAATGGGAACCAAAAAAAAAAAGGGGTTGTCGCGACTCAAGAGAAGCCAATGCGCAAGAAGGAGTGTTGAGTTTTAAAGAAGTGATGTGAGCGTGTCGTTGTTTGTTTATCATTAGCTTCTTATTCAACATTTTACCCCTGTTTCGTCAAAGTGTTTACTTTAGCGAGATGCATGTATTTATTTTGTCATTTTATAGGGGATGTTTTTAAATCAATTAATTTAATGAATTGGTTTGTGGTAATGGAATTATTATTTCAAGGTCAAGGAGCATTTTGGGTCTTCATGTTCACATCATTTTCAATTTATTGTACTATTAAAATAAATAGTTGACACATTCAAATTTTGTTGGTTTAATTAAAAAACGACAATTCCATTATTGCAATTAATGCTTAAAACATAACTTCATAAATTTCCACATATAAATTGTAAATTCCATAAATAAATGGCATAGAGTTTGGTTAAAATCACTTTAGCAATTGCTATGTGGCCCCCCCCTGACCAATCCATGTTATTGAATTATTTAAATTGTGCACTCTCTGCGCTAATGATATCCAATACCCAGATGCATCAGCCACCGTGTGCAAAAGTCCTCATCCCTTTATGGATACAACCGTACAACTTCCGCTTGCTGTAACAAAGACCGCCATTATTCCCATCCCGATCGTTAATTCGCCACCGTTGATATTATTTTTTGCGTGTCACAAAACGCAATTGTAATGCATAATATGGTTGGTGTGTATGTGTGCACTGCCACTGCATGACTGCATGCGGCGATAAATCCCGGTGGCGTGAATTCAATTTGAAAGTACCCATTTTAAATATTCACAAAGGGTTAAATGGACAATGGACATGGATGGACAGGTGGTCTGGGCTGCGCAAACCAGCCTCGTGTAATCCTGTGTGTTGCCTTTTGTGTCAGTGATGAACTATTATATGTTGTGTCCTGTTTGTTTTTATTGCAATGTATATCCAAAATAATGTTGATTTAGGGTGAGTTAAAAATTGAGGTGAAATTTTAGGTGGGTGGAGGGTGAAGCGGTGTACTAAGTCGACACGGCCTGTTTGCAAATCATTAAAATGACAAAATTCGCATATTGCTAGTTTATTATTTATTTAAATGTGCATGACCGTGTGTTTTTGGGGGATGTGTGCGTTCAATTGTGTTGTAATTGGGGTAGTGTGTCCTGTTTGCTTACATTTGGGTTTGATTCGATGAGCTCTCGTTGATTTGAAAATTTATTTTTCAACATTTTAAAGAAAAGCAATAAACATTCACATTAAAAAGTTCCCCAGATGCTTGATTTCAACACACTTATTCTGACAATTTAAAAAATTTTAAATTTCCGCAAAATCGAGTGAATACACTTTTGATTATTTCCGCTTTTTTTGGTAGCACTTTTTGTAATATTACTTATCACCACTACTTCTTCAGGAAATATATCGCTGAGGTTTTCATCTGTTTCTTTCTGTATGTTATTTACGTTGAAACATGCTGCGGCAAAGCGTCGAGAAAGATAAATAAAAAGCAATTTAATTTATTTTGAAAATAGAGAGATGAAATTAAATGAAGGAAAAGATGAAAGAACATCAAGTTGGATGGTTGGAATGGGCAAGAGAAATTTATAAAAAAAAGAAAGAACAAAAATCAAATCGGGCTTATGCAAATAAAAATCATAATTTCATTTACAAACATGTTTTATCGCTTTTGGTTCAATGTTGAAACGTTGAGGGGTGAGTGATGGAGGCAAATGTAATGTAACGCTAAGGGGGAATTGGCCGTGACCAATTTGACTTCCAACCGGCGTGGTTAAATGGGTGGGGGATGATGTAATGATTAAATTATTGTGAGTTTTCATTTAAAAAGCCACAAGATCCTATTAATTACAATTAATGTTGGTGGTTGCACAATTTTTTTTTTATTAATTGTTACTTAATGTTCAAAAAATTTGTTATTATATTGATAGGTCAGTTAAAGTCAAAAGAATTTATTTGGTTCTGAGGTGTGGTCATTTGTGGGTTTTATTTTAATTTTTTGTTTAGGTGTACGAATCAAATTTTTTTAAAATATTCTCAACACTGTTTGAAAAATGAATTATTATTAACATTGTGTCTTCTTTCAATTTTAGATAAACTGCACGCTTGTTTTGTGTGTAAGATAGAGCTGTGCGCTCGCACACGTCCCCTAGAAAAGGGAAAGGGTCATCAGTATGGCATCTCAGAGGAAATTCCATCAGGGGCTCGTGTTTGTAGCTCGTGTCAGAGTAAATTCGTTAGGAACAGGTTTGTGCATTTATATTTTGAAATATTTTCACCCTTACTAATACAAAGATTTTGCAATTTCAGATTTGTGTGTCCAATAGAATCATGTCTTAATTCCAATGACCGCGTTAAACGTTTCCGGAATTTACCACCAAAGTTGTTTGAATTAGCGCCCGACATTAAGGAGTCCGTGATGCTGGAATTTAAAATACCACCAAATACCACGAAATGTTGTTCAGCATGTCTGATTCGAATCAAGCGAAGACTGTCTCAGTTATTAATGGTTTCTCTTACGGAAGAAGAAATTATTAAATTCAAAACGATGCTAACGGAATTCGGTCCAGATTTTACACGCATTTCGGAATCGCTTAACAAAGCACCGGACAAACTAAAATTCTATTATTACAATCTTAGTAAAAAGTACGGGTTGGATACAGCCCTCAGTGAATTTTATGCGAAACATCCCAACGCTGAGCGTCGGTTGAATGTGGGCAAAGGTGATGAAAGTGATATGAGCACATCTTCATCAGATGAGCGTGATGCTAACACCAGTGACACAGCCTCTGCTGAGAGTCCAAACAATGTAATATCTACTGGCAGTGGATGTAGCAAAGAAGATTCCGTCATAATGAACGACTTGAAGAAGATAGAAGACGATAAGTTGTTACCACCACTCGGACATGCACCTCGTAAACAAAAAATCACTGAAGAGTATGACAGTTCAGCAACTGAAACAGCTGACGAAGAAAATGATTCCTCACCAGCTAATCAACCGCAACAGCGTATCAGTCCCAAAGTGTTGTTGTATTCATCACAACAGAATCATTCGACAACAATTACTGTGGTTCCCTCTCCAGGTACGATTGCTGGCACATCGTCATTACACAATGGACCTCGCGAACCGATTGAATCGCCGCTTAATGTACGCGACGTGATGCATAATGTGATTGAACGACAAGTGAAGAATCTTTCTGGTTTGGGTCCACCCAAATCATCGGGCATGATGCCACTGTTAAAAACACAAGCCGGTGAAACACGCGATATTACATACCTTCGAGAGTATTACAATGACGGTAGTAAGGTACCAACATCCTCTGCGGCACTATCAAGACAGCCTATTGAGGGACTGGCGACGTTGTCTGTGGTTAATACTACGGGACACCAGTTGTCGCAATCTTTAGCTCAGTCTGGACATCCAAACTCAATTTTATTGCCGAATCCACATATAGCTGCTACAATAACTCCAGTTGTAACTACACAACAGGCTTCAATTCCACTGGCACCCCAATCGACTGGGCAACCTCAAGGACGACTACAAGGTGCAACTCCACCAAATAGCCAATTGTCGCAAGATTTACAACCAAAAGAGGCTTACATATTGTACCCGCGACCAATCGGACCTCCTGAGGAACCTCAAACATTGGATCTAAGCATTAAAAAGCATAGTCAACGTGAAAACAACAATGGCGGAAATTTTCAGCCTCCATCGTCTATTCATTTAAGTAAATCTAACCAGGGCGCCATTTATCGCAACGAACCCATTCAGGCACCATCACAGCAACAGGCGATAGTGTCACAAGCGTCACAGCAACCGCCTATTCAACCACAGAACATTCCAACACAAAATACATCGCAATATCTTACTACCTACCATATGGGACATCCTCCACATCATATGTCCAAATCACCATCGGTATCCTACATGCCTATGCAAGCGCCAATGAGTCAACAACAACCCGGAGGAGGAACAACACAGCGATCGCATCAGCAACAAGTGCAAAATTCATCGAGTTCCATTAAAACCAAAGTGATTCCGAAATTAAGTCCAAAGCATCAGCAACATCAGCAACAGCAGCAACCACTTCAACAGCAACAATCGGTTATGGGTAACGTCGGTGCAAAGGGCTCAATCACGCATGGCACACCTGTTAGCTCAAACGTACAGCCAATTCTTATGCAAACGTCATCCGCTGGTGCAACACTGAGTCCACGATTTGACAATATATTGCGGCAAACACCACCCGGTGGTGGTGGTAGTGGTGGTGGTTCTGGCAACGGCGGAACCAGCGATAAACTGGGCTCCATAACACAAGGCACTCCTGTACACATCCCCCATCTCGCTGTGGATAAAACAGTCTACTACGATTATTACAAGGGTCGAGAACGCCAACGACAAAGTCCCGCTCATCACGGACCGCCTCCTCCACAGCCACCTATTCAACAACCACCTTACAGTTCGTATCCTCGCAATGTAGCTGCGTATGTAATGGATCAGCAACAACAACAGCAACAGCAGCAATTAAGTTCGCGCCAGCTGATCTTTAATGATTTCATAACATCGCAACAAATGCAAGGTCAGCACATACGTGGTGGTCGTCCGCCAAGTTCATCACTGGAAAAGGAACCACTAACTCAAAAAGGTATCGTCAATACGGGCGCCCTATATTACACAAGTGAGAAGGATCGACGTGCTGATTATATGACTCGTACTTCACCAGCAGAAAACATTAATAGGTAAATTGATAAATTCTCTTTCACTTGACTCAAAACTTACAAGCATTTTTCATTTGAATTACAGTACGACGAGTCCCCATCCAACGCCACCACCTCCTCCTCAGCGTCAAGGTGTAATCCAAAGACACAATACTAGCAATTCGAAGGCACCAAGTCCGGCACCAGGACGACTTCACATGATGCCACAACACCAATATCCACCCCCTCCAGGTAATTTACATTAAGAATGTGTGTGTTATATTTTTTATTAAAACATAAGATTTTAAAATAGGCCACGAAGCTTTTTCGTCTCTCGTGGACGTTGCAGTGCAACAACCACTTTTACCGGTTCCACACAAAGGGGAGAATCTGGGGCAACGTCAACCACCCGGTGCTACTGTACAATTGATTAGTGATAATCACGATATGCGTCAGCTGCATCAGCATATGTCTCGTGAACAGATGCAGTCTATAAAAATACAACAACAACAGCAAGAGCAGCATCAACATCATATGCGACAACAACAGCATATCCAACAGCAGCAAGACATGCAACGTCGACAATACCATCGTGATCAACAACAGCATCAGCATCAACACCAGCAACAGCAACAGCAGCAGCAACAGCAACAACAACAGCAACAACAACAGCAGCAACAACAACGTGAACAGCTTGAGCGTGAACGTCGTGAAGATTACAATCGGGAACGTGTACAACAACTACAGGCTGCAGCGGCGCATGCTCATGCGGAACGCGAGCGACATGAGCGCATACATCAAGAAGAGCGTGAGAGATTAGTCCAACAACAGCAACAACAGCAACAACAGCAACATCAACAGCAGCAGCAGCAACAACAACAACAACAACAGCAGCAGCATCAAAATCAACAGCTCATGATGGAAGAGCAGGAACGACGTGAGGGTAGTCGTTTATTACCGGGTACAATTGGATCTTCAGCAGCTTATCAGCAGCAGAGGGTTTTAGGGGAACGGGAGAGGTAATTCAAACTTGAATATTTTTTATTACTTCCAACTGACTGCGTGGGAAGATTTTACATCTTCTTCAGCATCTTCCAAACGGTTGTTTTTTGTTTTTTTAAATAATTTCCTATCAGGAATTAAAATCTGTCTTTTTAGGGCGATGGGTTTGCGATCATCTACGGGTGAGTCTCTAACAGCCGCCAACTTGATTGACGCCATAATAACGCACCAAATAAATCAAAGCTCAACAGATCCACCAGCAGTAAATCGCGATCGACTGGTTAGTATTGGAACATTCAATTTGTTAAAGCTGATTGATTGAACAAATTTATAATATTTGGATTTTCTATTTTAGTACGTAACATCTGCTGCAACAACCAATCGAGACCAACCACACAAAGAGAATAATGGAAAACCCAAGTCACCAAATGTTATCAATA